>JAEIGM010000047.1:0-335357 GCA_018903735.1 Drosophila cardini
TTTTTATGTAATTATTAATCATCAATTTTTTAAAAATTATTTGTTCACTCTGAATAGTTTTCGAAACTGCTTTTAGTCAGTGTAAATAATTAAAAATTTTCCTTGGAATAAAAACTTATAACATATAATGTAGCTTCAATGGGACAAATCAGTCGAACTCGGTGTTGTGTGGGAATTGTCGGACTTCTCGGAAACCCTTAAGTTAAAATTGAAAATTATTCATCATAATAATATAAATATATTTGAATGCCTTAGAATGAGTGTGGGCTGCTTTACAGTCTAATCGTTAGTCACAAGCCTTTCCAATTAGTTTAAGCTTAAATTGTGTATTCCTCGTGCCCTTATTAATTATAATCGCTAGCTCTCTATATTAATTGCGTTTGTATCTTTTCTGGGAATCTTTTATTTCATACCGAGCAAAGCATTGAGTTATATCTGACTTAAAATTAGATAAAAAATTGCTTTGGCAGTCAAGCAATTGGCTGTGTAAACAGTCGTAAATATTTAAGATGGCGCCAAAGTTTCAACTACACAAACAAACCCATACTTGCCGGAAAGTCAAACTGAAAAGCAACACAAAAGTCTCCGTGTGTATCTTGAAGATACTGCGGCAAGTCTACAAGTGGCAATTGAAAATTTTGTGTTGCTCTCGGTTGTGTCTTAAATAGTTTAACTCTGACCCTCAATCGTAGAAACTTGGTCATAAACTCAATGCTGTCCAATTAAATGAAGTTAACTTAAGCAATAATTTAATAAATGGAAAATAATTGTGTTTAAAAGTTTGATGACTTCTAAATAATAAAGTATTTTTAAAAACTTCATCATCTTGGTACTATTTAAGTGTCCACATGTGTGTGTCTTTGGGTGTTTCTTTGTTATCTCCTTGTTAAGCTCGCAGTCGTGACAAAAGCATAAATATAATGCATTAAGGCGCCTTTGTTTTTGTCTGCCCATTGTTTTGCGGTTTGACATATGTTATGTTCAGAGAGTGGAACATGGCCAACTAATAGAGCACTTGACTGCAGCTTGACACAATCGGGTTAATGTGTTTTACAGTAAGCGCCAGGGCTCGAAAGCAAGTAGTAAGAACAGGAAGTAAATGACATAGAATACAAATTGGTAACAAATGTTTCTGGATTTTACCACAACAAACTAAGCTGAACTCAAATCGCAACTTGGTAAATATACGTTTTAATCTATGATACATGACCGGTATGTAATAAGTGCTAAAAATTGTAATGTTTTTAATTTATACTAACTAATCTTTTGTATGTCGCCTGAAGAAAGGCAATAAAGTGAAAGGCCAGAATTTAAGTTGAAAAGAAAAGAAAATCGAGAGCTGTAAATGAATGTAAAAAAATACGTGTATCAGGAATAACTTAATCAAAGCGCTCGTTAGGTTTCAGATGCTCCTGTTGTTGCACTTTTGACGAGCATTTTGAGGTTTTCACATTTTCCGCGGCTTTTCTTTCTATTATTATTAGGTTTTGGCTGGGCAACTATGGCAACTTTTAATTAAAATATACATATAAAGACCACAGCTTAGCGGGATTTTTTACACATTGTAAAGTTTTTTTTAGACTCGTCGACGTAAATTAATTTGTTCGTTCGCCTTGTATTAAAGCGCATAATTAGATGTGAAAATATAATTAAATTTCAAAAAAGGTTATTTTTGGGAAAACGAATTCATACCCTTGCAAAGACTCTGTATTTACTTTTTTACTTATCTTCACTGGCAGTGATTTGATATATCAGCTTATCGTCCTAGATAAAATTTATCTATAAAATAAATTAAGATACTGTGACACCCTCAAGAAAAGCTTTAAAGGGCAAAACTCATGTAGAAATTCAAATGTTTTTTTATCATACTGATCCGTATCTTTATTAACAAAATGTACAAAGGAGACTTTAACTTTTGTGTTAAAAAACCCCCTTGAATGACAAAGTACTTGAAGTGTTGTGCATGTACAGAGTACAGGGTCTCCCACATTGCACTTTAGTTATATACTAATGGAATTCAAATTTACGTTTAAACCACTAACCCAAAGACTCATTAGTTGTTCGCTATGCAATAAACAATTGCGAATGTAAAATTCAGAGTTTTCGCTTTTCCGACGACCATTAAAATATTTACTAACCACTTTAATCGTACGACTGAAAGCTGACCTTTCGTGAAGCACAAACACTGGAAGCCACAAGCACAACAACACTCGGCATTCCCGCATGCCCCTGATACACACACAAACAAACACATGCATACTGAAACCCGCAAACGCATACGCATACGTAAGTACACGCCAGAGTGCGTTTATATGGCGGGCATATAACTTCCGCTCCAAAAACTTCTGGTTTGCCGTGCTCGACTGCATCGTTATAGTCGAGTTTTTGGAAGGGCTAAGGCCGGGATTAGGACGGGGATGGAATGTCTATACTTACCAGATTGTTATTACATTTGGTGGACATACGTCGATGGAAAATGCGCTCTGGTTCCGCTTCGATTTCCGATTCGGACTCGGACTCATCACCGTCCTGACTAATGGCGATGATCGGAATTATGGGAATCGGAGAAACGCTGCCCGAGCTGTAGGCGCTGCTTAAGCCGCTGCTAAGGCTATAATTCCGTGGGCTGAGGCTGTCCACGTGTAGTGTGTTGGGCTTTAGGTTAGCCATTGTTTGGATGCCGTTTAGTTTCCAGTTTTAGTATCGCAATCGGATCGGCTTCGGGCCTTTTTGTCAAAACACTGTAGCATACTTTGCAGCGCTTAGTTATGCGAAATCACTAACCATGTAAGGTTAGTGACGAAACGTTTCCACTGTCACGTTGCGTAAACAGCGTTTAAATTTTATATAAAATAAAATAACCCTATTGCTGGGTAACCGGCAAGTAGCCGCAGGTGGCCTTTCCAGCTGACTCTGCTGCTGCTTCTGCTCTTGTGTTCTTGCTGATGTCGAGTTTGTTATTGCTTTTGCTTACATAAAAATCCGCATGCTCGCACTCGCACTCACACACACACACACACTGTCAAACACAGTTACGCGTACGCACCAACACTAGTACAAACAGGTCGCTCACAAAGGAAGCATTTCACATAGCAACAGACACGCCTCTCGCTTCCCTTTTTGCGTTGATTAACTGACAGTTATTAGAATGTTGTTTTGCGTTCTTTATTTCCTTTTTACTATGGTTTGAGTTCAATTCCAATATTACACATTTTGTAGCCCATTTTCAGGCATTTAAATAGCAAAAATAGTTGCACTTCAACTCCAATTTACACATACCCAAAAAGACACATAAAAACATATATTTTTATTTAATTAAGCTGTCCTAGCTAGTTTTAATTAGACAAAGTCATTACTACATTTATTAATCACTTATTAGCTACACATAGAAAAATATTAGCAAAAAATGTGTGGAAAGTTCACAATTATTTATATTGACAATAATTGAATTAGAACTATTTTCTTCGAGCCGACAGGTGAGACTAAGCTACGTTGAAAAATGTTGTTGTTTTTTCTCTTCTCTTAAGTTTTTTGTTTAGTTCCGCTCGCTTTAATCCGCAAGGGGCCTGACTCCAAAAGGAGAACCAGAAACTGCGAACTGACCTGGAGTCTGAGCCTGAGCCACGCGGCGGACCGAACGAGAGCGCAACCCTCACTGCTCGCATATACGTTGAAAGCTAACGGCGACCAGAACCTCTCTATGCCACTGTAGGGCTGCCAGACTACCAACAGAATTTTCAGCTTAAAGTTAAAAAACTCCAATAGTATAAATCCTTGACAGTATGGGTAAAATATAGTGTACATTTGGTTAAAAAAATATATATAAATATATTTATATAGTTGCACAGATTAGTGTTAAAATAGAAATAGCACATACATTAGCGAGCTATCCTTTAAATAGCATTCGGCAACTCTGCACTGTGAGAGCACATAGTAATTTGTTTGGCCTTCAACCAACAAGTTCTTGTACTCTCTGCCTTGTTAAAGCTTTTGCGAACGAAAGCAAGTCTATGTCCCGGTTGGTATTTCCTTCTCTGTCTCGTGCATGTTGTTTCTCTCACTCACGCCGAGAGAGGCAAAAGGCCTTTAAGGTGGCGGCCGAAGCAAAGCTCTGTAAAAATGCAAATTTAGCGACCAAAACAAAAATTGCAAAATCGGAACGACATACAAAACAAAGACGAAAAAATGTAAACAGTGCAGCCTACGTATATTTACAATATAAAGAGCGAGAAAAACAGAGCGGCTTGTTTCACGGAGTAAATGGGGAACCAACAAGTCTGCTGGCATTTTACTTCGAAGTAAGCTTCGTTCGATATTCTTTATTTATTTTCCCGGTGTTGCGCATTGCTGCCTCTTTCGTTATTTACATTTTATTCGACTTATGTAGTTATGTATGTGTAAGTGTATGTACATATGTAAATGAGTTCATTTACTCTCTGTTGTTATTTTAGTGTAGTGCTGTCAACAATCAATACAAAGAATGCTAGACGGGCGCCATAAAATGGTTATAAAACGGACAAGAAAAACAAACATAAAGACACATTTCAAAATTAAAGGAGCAAGTTGAAATTATATTAATTTATGGTATGTACATACATATGTACTATGTTTTGAAGTTTTTTCGGTTCCATAGACAGCTTTATCAAGTGACTGTTTAAGCTACACTTTTATGATTATATAAATGTATGAATATTTATAGACTTTTCTAAGAAAAACGAAAAGTTGTGTGTTTCAGAATCATGTGGCTAATTCCTATTTAACAAAGAGAAGATTTCGGAAAAAGGCTAGAATGTCAGCACTGGTCACTACACATTCCGTCGCGCAAACCTTCGTACTCCTTCTTAACGAAGGTTTATTTCTCTACTTCCCCTAATTGTACTATTTGTCGAAATTAATCTACTTTTAATATAACTGTCTTGGCCTGGATGTGTTTAGGTAGCTATCGGGAAATGATAGGCTTTGTGATACCCTTTTCTAGCTAAACATGTGAAATCTGAAGTCTTAAAACAGAATATTTATTTAACATCAACCAGCGGTTTTTAATACTAATTATCGTGATCCATGCCTCTGTCAAAGACCCAGTCATAGCAATCAGCATCCAGAGTACGGTTTCTCATGCCCTGAAGAAAAGAGGAGGAATCTTTTATTATGACCCAAAACTACATGGAGGGTGTCTAGGTACCCGTGGGATCGTCAGACAACGCCGAAACCGCATACACTGCGTGTCCGAGAATCCACGGCTGGAGTCGTAGAACTCGTAAAGGGTCGGTTTTAACTGGAAACCCCCCCAATGAAGGGGCACGGGAATGGGTTCTGTTTTCTTGTCAAACAAGTTAGTGACAAATTGAACGATCTTTTTCAAGATGGACGAACCCAGGATGAGCCTGGGCAACTGGATTCCGTGCATGCTGAGTTGTGTCTCCCGTGAATACTTGCCAAACTGACGCCGAGTCTGTAGTGCGGAGACGGGAGTAGCCAAGCCTGCAATGTGAACACTGCGATCCATTGGTGGCCAATGGAAGTGCAGGGATACATGAGGATTGGTGCTAATCTCGCCCGCTTGCCGACTGCCCAAAGCCGTGTAGAAAGTGATGCCGGAGGGATTGATCTGTTCGACGTTGGTCAGTCGGGTTACGGGCTGTCCAGCGAGGTCCACAGTTGCCACACAAGCCACTCGGGGCCTGCATTGAGGTGCCTGCTCCTCTGCCGCTTGCAGCCATAGTAGCAATATGGAGTATGGCTCTCTTATGGCCAAGTTCTCCTCGCAGATCCCCGCTTTAGCCAAGGCTGTTGCCACGCTGCGCACTGGACCCTGTGTAATTTGGGGTGACAGCAAACTGAGCGAGAGTGTGACGCTCCGAATCCTTTGCATAAAAGCTGGCATCCGCATCATTCGATTTAGTTATTCACATGCCTAAAATTTTCAAATACAAACAATTTTATTCCTTGTGACGGTTCGGGGAGAGGTACTCATTTCTCATACGTCTCTGATTTAATAGAAAGGGAAGGCAGTAGAGGTAATCTCCTTCCACTGATCCTTGGACCTGACTAGAAAGTCTTTGTAACTTGTGCATATCAATTTCAATTTAATTAAGATCAAATATCACCTACAGAGTTTACTTAAGAGTAAGAGCTTTGGAAGACACGGAAGAAAACTCGCAACCAAATCCTATGACTTAAGGGGCAAGTCTTTCGTAGACCCAACCATTTTCGCCGCCATGTACGAGCTTCCCATCTACTTCAGCCTCGATTCCAGGTCCACGGCGGAATCGGATACGGTCGTGCAAGCGATCCGTTTGGCCTTGCCAGAACTCGATGAGGTTGGGGCGGACCAGATAACCACCCCAGTTGGGCAATGGAACTTCACCGTCAGGGCCAAGTTTATCCTTGATACCTTTTTCTACTTCGTCCAGATAGCTCCGCGAAGGAATGCGCTGGCTTTGTGGACTGGCGGCTGCCCCAATTTGGCTTGCACGCGGACGCTCATGGAAATACTTGAGAGAGGCTTCCCGCGGAATCTTCTCGGCGACGCCTTCTATGCGAACGCTACGTCGCAGTGGCATCCAGTAGATGGCAATGGCCACATTTGAGTTTTTGGCAATTTCTTCAGCCTTGCGGCTGCCGTAGTTGGTGAAAAATGTAAAGCCCTCGGCGCTGGCCTCCTTGACCAGTACGAAACGGTTTGAGGGCTTGCCCTCTGCATCCACGGTGGCTAAGGCGGCGGCGTTTGGCTCGATAATCTCTTTGGTGTTGAGGGCATCATTGAGCCAGTCGCGGAATACGCAGAATGGATCTTTTATGCTTATATTCTGCTCTAGGAATGCATCTTTCCGTTCATGGTACTTCATACGCAGAGCTGATGGGAAGATTTTTTGTATTTGATTTGATAAGTTTATTAACTAATCTAAATTCTTACCCGAAAGCTCCTCAATTGTCACAGCTTGGCTCATCTTACGGAAAATTTGGAGAAATCTCACTGTTTTTAGGGGTGTGGAACCGTTAATACTATTTGGTACCTGCTCTAGAGTTAAGCGACAAAAACGTACTTGTAGAAGGTCAAATTAACAATGATAATCCCGTCTTTGTGGATTTTTGCACTGCTCTTATCTTCAGATATGACACTGCGGAACAGCTGTTTTCATCGACCAAGTGCTGCCACCCTGTTAGATTTTGTTCGTTAGTATATTTCAAAAATACCAAATGTGTTTCTCAACTGTTGCGCAACAGTTGAGAAAAGAAAACACTTTACTTGTTCCATTTTGAATTTCTGTGCTTCTTTAAAAAATATGGCAGCACTTAATCAGGTATTTTTTCTAGCCCTGCGATTTAACAAAAGCCAAACAAAGTCCACCGCATATGTATGTATGTAACTTTGTTGTTTTTGCTGTTGTCTGGCTCAGCTCTGTTGGTTTTTGTCCTGTATGCCACACACGAAGTGAAATGTGAACTGAGAGAATAGACCAAGTTTAACACGAGCGGCTGCAGGACGTGTGCGAAAGCTAAGCGAAACGAGTGTGGGGAGCGCAAGCAAGAATTTATAGAGAAAGGCTAAAGCGGGGCATACACATTAATTAATAATACAAAAAAAACTACTAGAGAAAGGCGAAAAGTTCAAAGACTTGACAAAACTACATTTATTTTTAGTTGCCAATTGCTATAGTTGTCTTTCTGTGGCTGTGTCTGATTTTGTATCTGTATTTGTGCGTGTAACGGTATTGCAAAGTAGGTTTAAAAGCAAAAGGGAACGAGAGCAAACACGATTGAAGGGAGCTTTGAATTATTTTTGGAGGTCGCCCGTAAAAGCATTTTACACAGTAGTGAAAAAAGCGTTGCAGACATTGGATGCATGTGTGTATGCGGCGGGAGAGTGAAAAAATGCAGTGCAGCAGGAAAATCAAAAACAAAATGCAAATGGCTTGATAGACAACTAAATATTTAACATTTCAATTAAATTGAAAACCAAAACAAACCAAAGAACGTGATATTTTACAACTGTGGCCTGATTTTAGCACAGTATAAAAACCATATACAAATACACACACACTCACACACATACACATACAGACAGACGTGACACATATACGTACACACTCAAGCACACATAGATACACACGCATACACTCGAAAAGAATATAGCAATATATGCCCATTGAGTGCCTTATATCATTTGATAATAATCCACAAGGTGTCTACTATGCCGGACAGGAGCTATCTGGCGTTGTTGATCTTAGCGTCGATGCCACCAAGCGCATTAAAGGTAAGTTCGCCAACTCCCTATGCGACTGTGTGCGTATATGTGTATGTCATGACTCACGAGATGCATGAGTAATGGGTCTGCCCGTGTTAAGTTCACTTTAAATTTGTGCAAAGTACATTTAAGTACCCGAAGGAAATGTTTTTAAAACATATCTGTTAGTTGCAGCAATCGTGCAGACCAAACCTCCCAAATCCTAACCTCCAAATTATTGTCGCCATTTTGAATGTGCTTTGCAATTAATTGGTGCCTGTGCCGTGTCGCATGACCCAGCCGAGTTGACCAGCACGTTACAGTTGTTTACCAGCCCACTTCTCCAGCCCTGGCTCTTACTTTCCAATCTTCATCCCCCTTCCCATTCACACATTGCCCATTTTCCACTTTCCACTCATTTTTTGCCGTTCACTTTATGTGGCGTCTCTCTGTTGGCATGCCGCCATTTTAGTTTATCCATGAACTCGTTAAAGGCGTGGTAAGTGCAATCCATTTTTGTATTGCTTTCTGTCGCCGTTGTTGGTGTTGTTGTCATTATAATTGTTATTGTTGCTGTAGATGACGACGATAATGTTGTCCGTGTGCAATGCATTTTAATTTTAATTTGGTTGCCATAATTTTTTCCTTTTGTTGATTAGTTTGAAAATTAATGGGATTAAATTTACTCTGAAATTTTTTTTTATTTTTATTTAAAAATTGTTTATTTTGAAATATTTAATTTATCATAAATTAAATTAAATTTATTTATTTAATTAATTTATTAAATTAATAATTTCTGACAACACTTCATCTTTGCGATACACAATCTTAAAGATGATTTTATAGACAATTTTCTTTTAACTTTCCGTTCACCGATTGAGATTTATTTAATTCAAATCAATTTCTATAGAGAACCCTTTTACCATATTTCAAAATAAAACAAATACATTTATAACTATTTGATTAAAACTCGCTAGTTTTGCCTCATAAATGTTTAATGAAACAGCAGTGCTGTGAGTCATTAAATGTAATAAAAGCACCATATACTATATTTTAATTTCATAAAAATAGTTAAATTTCTTTACTTTACTTTAATAATTCACTTTGGTAGCTCGTATAGCCTAGGCTATATCTTTAATTTAGTCTAAAATGGAATATGGATTCTTATTGTATCATTATTCATACTAATTGTTTTAAAATCTCATGAATATTTTGTGTTTTTTTCGTTTTAGGCATTCATGTCACCGTCAGCGGCTATGCCAAGATACGCTGGATAAAAAAGGGATATCCGCGGGACAGCGAACGCGCCATGTGCCGTGCCTATCGGTCATATCTGTCATCGAGATCGTACGTGCTTGGATCATGTGCAGGTAACTCCTCTATTGATTGGCTGGCTGGAGAGTACTCGTATACGTTTCATGTCATACTGCCCGATAATTTGCCGACGTCCTTCGATGGGAAATATGGACAAATACACTATGAGATCATAACGACGATTGAAAGATCGGGTCGCTATCCGAAAGTTTTCAAGCTGCCGTTTACCGTGATACAACCTTTAGATCTGAATGCTGACGCCATCTACAGAGTGAGAAGAGCACCAGATATTAATTGTTTAAAATGTTTGTATGATCTAAGGATATGTATACTGCAGGTGCCATTGGAGATACTCGATCGGAAGCGATTCTGGAGCTTTTGCTGCCCAACCGGGCCACTGACGGTAAAGTTCTCGACACCCTATTGTGGCTATGCGCCAGGACAGAAGATTCACTTTGTGCTTTATATCAACAACGAGTCTTCGATTGATATAACTGAGTGCGAAGTGAAGCTCAAGCAGGAAGTTAGCTATGAATCGCACGATCCGCAACATGAATATCGATATGATAAGCACCTGATAGCTTTAAAACAGTTCGGAAATGTATTGAGGTGGTCGAGAAAGGTGTATCGGGGATATTTGGATCTGCCCTCGATACCGCCCACTTCGGTAAAACCGACATGTCCCATTAGCGTTAACTATTCGATTAAGATAATTGTGAATCCAACGGAGTTTCACTGGAAGCTGAAACTTAAAATACCGCTGACTATCGGCAGTATACCCATCATGGATGGACCTGAGGCTCTTCTGCGATTCAATCGCCAGCAGCAACAGCACCAAGTAGTTAGTCAAAATTTTGAAATGTCCACGCAGGAAACCCAAAGGCAGCGTGACCGAAACTCCGTTCCAGAACAGCAGCGCTTGAGCAACAACATCAACAACAACATTCAGACGACACTCTCAACACTGTCAACGCATCGTGCCTTGGCTGAAGGTGCAACACTGCCGACAACATCAACTCCTTCATCAGCAACATCATCCGCAATGCCAGCAACTGCCGCCCTGAGTCCGATTGTCATGCCATCGATTCTGGTGACTAGCGATAGCGATAATCCCCCTGATTATATACCCATGAGTAAGGCTCTGACAACACGATCATTTTGGCCCATTTGCTTAAATTTAATAAATACAATTCACAGTGCCGCCCTCGTATGAAGACGCCATGGCTCTGAGCGAGAAATTCAGCGATGATACAGAATTTTTGACAAATGTTAGCATGAGCAGCATTATGTCCGCTCAGGGCGATGTTACAAGTGAGCGTGAGCCCTTTAAACCGCGTTATCCGGTCTATTACGATTATGAGACACCGACCATACCGCCCGGTAGTGATGATTCCACTGAATCCGACACATAAAACTCAAAAATTGTTGCAAAAGAAAAACAGAGCAAAATAACCAAACAAAACAAAAACGAAAACAAAAGCAAATCTAAACAATTGAATGGCTGAGTGGCATTTTATTCCAATTCTTTTATTTATTCCATTCAAATTGCAGTAGTTAGCAAATATTAATTACATACATATATTATTAAATTATTACAATAATGCCAAGTGTTGGGGGTTGATTATTATGCTGTTCTAAGTCCGTCTGTACTCTCTGTACATTAAATATAGTCCTAACACAATTTAGTTTATACAAAAAAGAGATTAATTATGTTGAACTTTTGCCTATTTGTTCATATTTGTCTGTAATACACTGTCCAAATTCTGTATTCTGTTATTCCGATTCTTCAGATATATTCTCAACGCTTGGCGAAATATATTGATATAATCTTATTCCTTAATACATTTAATTGCACGTAATTTAATTCAACTACTTACATATTTTAAGAAACAAAATCTTTTATCAAATTTAAAGAAATAATTGTGTATGTATGTTGTGATCGTTTGTTATTTTTATTCATAAAACCTTTTGAATTATATTCGAGTAACATATTTTTAAAATATATATTACTGATAATTTTGTGACTTCTTTCGGAAAATTAAACACGTTTAGTAATTAAGTTATATTGAATTTAATAATCCATAAGTGTATGTTTGAGCTTTATTCAAATTGCATATTAATTACTTTTGCATTTTTCTGAAAAATTACTTATTCTTACTTATAAGCCAGCTAGAAAGGATTAACAAATATACTTAAACTGCATATTTATTCTCTTGTTACCACTCCCAAACATGCAACATTATGTTCCGTCCATAAACTTCGTCTTGAACTTCAATCGACTACAATTTGACTTGTCTATCATAGAGACGCTCTACAGTGAGAACAGTACACAATTCCGCTTTGGAATGCATCGGGAATCGGACTTGGCGACGGATGAGGATTCGAATGCCCAAGGAAATGCTAGTTTTCGGAATTGTGAAAAAAAATAACGGAATAAAAGGAAAAGCAACCACAATAACAACAACAGAACAACATATTTAATCCAAATCAAAAATAATCTTTAAAGTGTTTAAGAAACCATTGCGCGAAGCTAGTTTTTAAGTCTGATATGAGCAATTTTAATTGACGGAAGTTTATAAAGCAAGTAAAATATTTGTTTTGTCAGCTGGAATACGAATTGTCATCTAGTAGAGCGTGTAATCTAATCGAAATCTTTCTGAAATCTTATCTCCAATGGTTTATATTTGTTTACAGTCGACTTCTAATACTTTTTTAAATTTTATTTTATCTAAACGCTTTCTTTTCATTAACTAATCAACATAACTTCTGAATTTTGAAAAATTCAAAAAGGTTAAAATCAAATTGCACTGGCAACATAAGATACATTCTAGTATTTATAATATATAAATAAATAAAAGTAGTTAATGCATACTTAGAAAACGGTTTAGTCTTAAGCAAAAATTATAACAATTTGCACAATTTTACCGAAAGAAAATCATAAAACTTTCAATGTTTACAATGTCTATGAAAAATTTACAAAAACTCTAATGTTAGCCAAAAACATAATACCTACACTAATATATTATCTAATACTTTTATTAATTTACTATTATGCCCTAATAAAACAATGCATACTCGTATTTGGTATAATTGTATTCTATATGTATCTGATCAGTCTGAAATATGCTTAAGTTATCGTTATAATTATGAATTCATTTGTACTTCCTCTTATTTGAAACCAGTCTAACCAGAAATACTTTTAAGAATTCTCTGTCTCCATTAATTTAAAATAAACAAAAAAGGAGCAATACATAAACTATATATATATATATATGTATACCAAGAGTATTTATAATTTTGGTTTTATTCTCTCATGAATTCTTTTTACGGTGACTGTAAGTATTTATTTGAAAATACTTAATAAATGTATTGCAAATGTTATAAATTATTTTAAGCAATTCGGTTAATTGATTTTGCAGATGGAGCTTTTAAAACAATAACTATAAAAGGCTACAGTCGATCGAGCCTATTATAATAGGCCCTGTACTCATTCTAGCCCAAATTGGCTTATTGGACCTGTAATACAGGTCCTGTATGATATAGTTGCCCAATCCGGGCCAAATTTGGTATGGAAAATATCATAAAAGACACAAAATGTGTAAGCTTGATTGCAATCGCTCAATAAAAACTCATTTTTTTATACAAATTCTCGATTTTTGACCAGTTTGGTCTATGGGAGCTTTAGGATATAGTTCTCCGATCAGGACTAAGTTTGGAAAGGATATATAGAATCATTACATACACATAATGATTGAGTTTGGTTAAGAGCGGAAAATTAACATTACATTTTTTCACACAAATCATTCAATTTTTCACATAGGAAACTCAAGATATAGTTATCCGGTAGGTCTCAAAGAAAAGACGGATTCTCTAGCTCTCATAGTCTCAAATCCAGGTGTTCATACGGACAAACGGACATGGCTATATCGACTCGCCTTGTGATGCTGATCAAGGATATATATGCTTTATGGGGTCGGCCACGTTTCCTTCTGCCTGTTATGCATATTTCGCTTCTGCCAAACCTAAAAGATCTCTGTACGCTAGTTGGGTAGGATATCTAAAAATAATTGTTTTTTAATTCAATGCAAACAAGATTTAACCATTTTAAACCAAACATAAAAAAATTAAAATATTATAAATTTAAAATATCTTTTATTCTCGATGTTCGTCCTCATTTCAGCATGGAGAAACTAAAAGTTAATAATTTATTTTTTTTCATTTACTTTCAATCAACTTTCAGTCCACTTTTGCCACAATTTCTGATAAGCAGCGAGTTTTTCATTTCTTTTTGTTTATCAACAGTCTCAAAATATTGTTAGAACCAGTTTTCTTAGCCATTTTCAGGTTGACAAACTCAACAGGTTGTTGCTCGATTACAGCAGACGGAGTACTCACTGCTCTCACTGCAGGCAACAATCCATTTTATAACCAACTTGAGCTAATCGCCACAGTAATAACTGTAAACAATTTAAATTTAATAAATCTTAGTTGACTTAGGCGCACTTGTAAACTGAACTTATCTTTATATCGTGTCTCATCGTTCCGCTGCCAAAAGCACAACTCAAAGCCACAAAATAATTCAAGCAAAAATTCTCGTTGCCGTTGTCGTTGACACTTGCATGTCAGCAGTTGAGCAGATCGCACTTGTGTATTGCGTGTTTGAGTCGTGAGGGTTCGGTTTAGTAAACACCCTGTAATTTAAAGAACAATGCCCATCAAATGCCAGTTCCATTTGTCGCGCACGCCACCAGTATATTACACTGGTGAACACATTTCGGGTTCGGTTACACTGAGAGTAAGCAAGAAGCCGTTGCAAATCGAAGGTTAGTTCATCATCAAATCATTACCAAAATTGACTTTTGACGTCAGTTAGTTTATTGATTAGATACTCAAATCTGGCAAGTATCTCAAAGTTTCTTTTGTTCCCCATCTCTCACTACTTGTATTTATCTATCACCATAAGGCATAAGCATTACTCTGCTTGGACTCAGCGAAACCAGCTGGAAAGAGGCCGCTCACAACTTGCCTCAAATCGAACACAACGATAGCACTGGACCCTCGGAGCCTGTCCAGCTACTTTACTCTGGCAGCAACGTACACATTGAGCACATCCAGCAGCTGGCGGAGTCTTTGATTTTGCCACTTGGTAGCATGCAGTTGGGCAACTTTGTGTTTCAAATACCCTGTAATGTGCCAGGCAGTTGCCGGTTGGAGTACGGCTCTGTCCACTACTCTCTTCAGCTTACTCTGGAACGCCGCAGCAAGCACTCTAAGCGGTTTCAGCAACGCTTGTGCATCAGAAATCGCATTGAGCTACAAGAGCTGAGACCTGCAACAACTGAGTCCTCCACATTGTGCCTCAGCATTCCCCGCAGCATCTTCGTGCCGGGACAACGTGTTGCCTATCGGTTGAAGGCATTAGCTCCAAGCTTTCCAGTTTTGACCCGTTTGTGTCAGCGCATCATGTATGAGAGCCAATATCCATTAGACAAGTGCAAAGAGGTGGTTCAGGTTCTAGATGAGAGCAGTAAAATGGAGGACACACTACATCTGCCTCTCACGGCGCCAATCGCAAGTCGAGTATCAGAAGGAATAATTAAGATCGGGTATTATTTGGAGGCCCTAACTAACAACAGTAAACCCTTGCGCTTGCCGCTGTTTGTTGGCAGTGTGGCGCCACCTGTCGACCAGCCACCAAATCGTTCTTTGCTTGGCATTGTCAACTTTGGTGAGTATCTTAGCCATTTGAGATTGCTAACAACTGTTTTGACTCGATTCCCTGTACTTTCAGGTCTCTCCGAAAGTGACTCTGTGCTTCCATCAGTCGACCAGCACCTGTCCCACAGCTTTTCCCGGGAAATTGTCACCTCTGCTTGCGCCAAACACAGTGAACAGCTCAAATTACTCGGACACCAGAAAAAACATTCATACGTACGATTAGCGTTGAGATATTTACATAAGCATTTAATACCCACTAATTAGTTGGACAATTGGGAATTTGCAGTTACCAGTTAATGCATTACTCTGATAAAATATAAAAAATAATTATAAAAATATTATTTTTGCTAAACAATATTTATTTACCTGAAATGACAGAATCAAATTTATATATTCTAAGTAAGTTTATTATCTGATTAAATTTATACACAGTCAGAAATCGACTAAACAGATTTTAAAAAATATTTAGGAATATTTGGGGAAGTTAAAAGGAATTGTATATTATGATCTCTGGCAACTCATAATCCGAACGTTCTGTGGAAGTAATGAGAACATTAAAAGTTCAGTGGTTTAACGCGTCGTTATTCAATCTCAGACCCAAATACAAAGGCTATTTAAAGGGGTTGCCGAATTAGAGCCAAATCAGAGGAAAAGGTCACGGCATTGGCTTAATTTTTAATTGATAATGGGTCTTAACATCAAGTAAATAGTGCGTGTGCTTTCAGAAGTGCCAATATCGAGGACACCAAATTATTCGAAATGTTCGATACGACAATAATAATTTTGCCACATTATGTGGCATCAATGTAGCGGCAAAATGCTTTGGATAAGCATTTAGATTAGATTTCAGTAGTTTGAGATGCGTTTATTACCGCCAAAAATAAAAGTTGACATCTTGTTGTTGGCCGTGGCATACGATGGTTATGGCCAAAAAAAAAAGTCTACGCTGACCTCGCCGATGTCCCGTGGCATCGCAATTGTTGTATATTTTTCGATTTCCTTTTCGTGTGCGAACAAAGAAAGCGCTTGCTCCATTTGGGAAGGTTTTCGCTTTGAAATATTAGACCAGAAGCAGACAGTAGACAGTTACACAGACGCACGGCGCCAAGTTATTGATTCGCGCCCTCCATTCGCCCTGTTGACAAAAGCGAAAGCCTCTCGGATGCTGTGCGTGAGAGCAAGATGGGTCGAGGTAAGAACGAGAGCCAGATAGTAGAGCACAGACGCACAACAAAGGACCTCAGTGCGCGTCTGGCTGTGCTAAAGTTCAGTTCGCTTTGAAATTTGGTTGTGTTTTCGTCCATTTCGTGTTTTTATTCAATCTCTTGTGCCTTTTAACTGTGATGTGAACTGACAATATCTTTAGCCATGCCCACCACCTGTGTTTTCCAGCTGGATCGCCTTAATCCTGTCTACAACAGTGGTGAATATATTAGCGGAAGGATTCTGTTACGTACAGACAAAGTAAAACGAGTGAATGGTAGGTCAAAAACTACTCCATACAGGCTTTGAACTAGTTCCTTCTTCATTCACAATGACGTACCTCTTGCAGCTGTCTACGTTACGCTCGAGGGCGAGGCCAAGGTACAATGGTCCATGAGCGGCAAAAGCGAGACCTCAAATTATTCGGGACACCAGCAATATCTACACACTCGAACCAATGTCTTTGACAACTCCCTCTTCCGGGCTGGGGTTCATGTGTACGTTTTGACTCTACGAATTCCACCCGACTGTCCCAGCACCTGCAAGGGTCCCTATGGCTATATTGCCTACAACATCTCCCTGACCATCGACAAGCCCTGGGGCTTCGATGAGATCTTTCGCAAGCCTATAAATGTCGTTCAGACCCTGGATTTAAATTACAACTCGGAGTTTGCGGTAGGTTTTGAAGTGTTTAAATACTCGACATTAACTGTAATGTTTTTTGAAAACAATCAACTTTTCTTTCCGGCCTAGAATTTCAAGAGCATTTTTCAAACCAATCGTTCCTATGAGATAGTCATACGATTTGGATGAAACTTGGTCAGTACATGTACTCTTTTGGCATGTACATCCCGTGTAAATTAAGTTTAGATAGCATTGATAACAAAAAAGTTTTCTTTACTAAAACATGCAATGTTTTTACCTCATTTTTCCTTAACATAAACATAGAACGTCCAAAAGTGGATGTGTCAAAAACAAAGACAAACTTGTACTGCTTGGGTAGTCTATCTTTCATTTGCAACCTTTGGGGCCTTTATAACTCCTATAGTCTCTGAAATCCTTTTGTTCATACTGAGGGACGGACGCACTGACGGACATGGCTATATCGACTCGGCTATTGATACTGATCAAGAAAATATATACTTTATATGGCCTGCCACGCTTCCTTACGCCTGTTACATACATTCCAATGATAAAAGTATACCTTTTTATTATACGAGTAACGGGTATAAAAAGTACATAGGCCGTATCACACTAAATTGAGCAACAGATAGAAGAAGGCGTGGCAGAACACATAAAGTATTTAAATTATTGTATGTACTGAGTCTATATAGCGAATCCAAGTATGTCGCTTAAAAATGTCAAAATTTGTGAACTACTTAAAATAGAAATAAAAGAGTATGTGTATTTTATTATTTGTTGGTCGAGAGTAAAGAGTTAAATATTATAGCTGCCATAAACGGCTAAAAAAGTTCGGACCATTTTCTAGCTATAATAAAGCGTGGAAACCAAATGAGTGTTCAAGCAGACTGATCACAACTGGATGTATTTTGGGTAGTTTTCAAATTTCCTAAAAACAATTCTTATCTGACAAATAACTTAACCGTGTAGCGTTCGTCTTCTCACATACAAAGTATAAATTATAATTTCGTGTCTTTAAGCGGTTTTAGAACGATATTGACATTCTGATATTGTTGTAAGTTTTTAAAAGTCGGCATACTTTACTGAAATTCTTTCTAGACGCTCTTTTATAGCCTGTGAGGGTATATTGTGTTTGTTCAAAGAAACCTTGACCGTCTGTCCGTCTGTATGTATGCTGTGATTTCAGAGATGGTTAAAGCTAGAAACAGAAAATTTGGTGCATAAACTACTTGAAGTGGCTTTAAAAAACAATTGCTAAAAAAATAACATTTGTTAAGCCTTGCAGAGGAACTAGATCAAGTTTAATTCAATTTGTTGCAACGCCCCTAACAGCACCCGTTTTAGAAAACTATGGTCACCTCGAAAAAAATTATGGCACTTAGGAATACCAAATTTAGTACGAAAGTTCTTAGAGACAGCCCACAAGAAATATTTAAACTTCAATGCCACTTTTAAGGCATTTGATCTTATCGTACAGGATTCTTATGTGAAATTTAATTGGAGACACAATATATCAAAGTATCCTGAAAATTGCACACAAATAGGACTATGAACAAAAGAGCTAGATACGTAACATACGTAGTTTAAAACTGAACGTAATGTCAATCGAGACAGAAACATATAAACGAACGTTTTCGCTGCATGTGTGGCGACAGCGCTTTTTTAAAACATATAAACTTAGAACGTTGTATCGTCGTGCAATAAGTTGTTTTTTAAGTGAACGAAATAATCCCATTTTTTTTTTTTTTTTTTTTTTTTAGGGAAAATATATTTTGCAGTTGTTGTTACAATTCAATTTTTTTAAAAATGATTTCTTAAAAAAGGAAGCGATCTGATGGTTGGAAATTTATTGTTTCAGAAGACCGTAAACATGCAAATGTATATATTGCAAAACTTTAATTAGCATTTCAGGTGGATCGCAAGGGAATTTGATGAGACATTTGAAAGCAAAGCACTCGACTGTGGCAAAACCCCCAAAAATCTTTTATTTTTTGTTTAAATGTAACTTTCGACTACTTGGATTAATCACTAACTGATAGTACACCATTCGATCAGCCTGTTGTTTAATCCAAATATGCGAACGTTACATTTAAAAACAATGTAAATAGAATGGGACCAAAACGAACGAACTAGAATGGGACCAAGATCAAGACCAACGAACTAGAATGAGACCATAACGAACGAACTAAACGAACGATCTAAACGAACGATCTAAACGAACGATCTAAAAGAACGATCTAAAAGAACGATCTAAACGAACGAACTAAACGAACGAACTAGTTCGTTCGTTGAAAACTGAAACTGTTTAAATGTAACTTTCGACTACTTGGATTAATCACTAACTGATAGTACACCATTCGATCAGCCTGTTGTTTAATCCAAATATGCGAACGTTACATTTAAAAACAATGTAAATAGAATGGGACCAAAACGAACGAACTAGAATGGGACCAAGATCAAGACCAACGAACTAGAGTGAAACCATAACGAACGAACTAAACGAACGATCTAAACGAATGATCTAAACGAACGATCTAAACTAACGATCTAAACGAACGATCTAAACGAACGAACTAAACGAACGAACTAGTTCGTTCGTTGAAAACTGAACTACTGAACTACTTCCTTCAATTGAACTACGATGCATGCATATGTGTGCATGCGATACGATATTGCGATATGATATTAAATGCGTTATTTGGTCATTATGTCGATATCTATAGCGATCTATCGTATTTAACGACAAATTTTTATCATTCCTGGCACATGTTTACCGGCTTTTCGTATTTATATTTTATATGGCCAAAGTTAGTGTTTTCTTAACTCAACTGCTACATAATTCATCCAAAAATTTATACAAAGTTTGGCAGAACTTTGAAAAAGTTGATGCAAACACCGCACATTTCAAAGAGATTTGGTTGCGATCGCTCAACAAAAACTACATGTCTTCAAACAAATCACCAATTTTCGACCGATTTGTTCTATGGGAGCTTTAAGCTATAGATGTCCGATCCGGTGAGGATAGTTATGATGGTACCATACACATAATGTGTGAATTTGGTCTCTCTAGCTCTAGTCGCTTTCAAGTTATGGGGATGTGAAAATTGTTTTTTACAATGTGAGGGGGCAGTAGGGGGCGTGGCAAAAATTTGAAATAAACTTAACCTGCCTGACATACAGACGGACTTTCGGTCTAAATTTGGTGGCTCTAGCTCTTGTAGTTTAGAAGATCCAGGTGTTCATAGGGACGGACAGATAGACAGACGGACATCGCTATATCGACTCGGCTGTTAATGCTAATCAAGAATATATATACTCAGGGCCGGATTTACCACATTAATGTCGTGGGGCCAGGTGTGGTGGGGGCCTCTAAAATAGAGCTCGAACTGAGACGTGTCAAATGTACCAATTAAAAGTGTCAAATTTTCATGTCTTTGATAACAGTGAATCAAGACCCTCTTTCTTTTCTGCAGCCATTTTTCTTTTTTCCGAGCCGCATTTTTAAGCCCTTGGAGTTTTGTGTCGATCACTTTTCGGTCACTCATGTCGCCTTAAACCGCACTTTGTCGAAACGAGCAAAAGCCTAAAATGGTTTTTTTTTTTAACGGTTACAAGTTCTTTCCAGTTCAATTGAGCGATTTTTATCGATTAACTTATAATGAGATAAAGCTAAAGCTAAATTGTCGATAAATTACTTTCCTCGGCATATTATTTAGTAGTTTTTTTTGTTTGTGGACGATATTTTTACTAGTTTGTTTCAGTGGTTCCATCGAAATAATTCTAATTCATTTGATCTTTTATTGAACTGTTACATTCTTTACGAACTTCTTTGAACATTAGTTTGGTACAGAAAATAGTTTGGTATAAAACAGCGATTTACAACATTTTTCATTGCGTGTGGTGGAGGCCCTCTCGTGGTGGAGGCCCTGGGGCCCTGGCCCCACTGTCCCCCATATAAATCCGGACCTGTATATACTTTATGGAGTCGGAAAAGCCTCCTTCTGCCTGTTACGCACATTTCGCTTCAGGCAAACTTAATAGACCCCTCTAAATATTACATCTGCATTCAAAGTGTTTGTCAATTTTGTTGAAACTTAACAATATAGGTTCAAAAGCACAATCGAAAGTAGCCCTATCGATAGTATCGAATTTTTGCTCTCAAAACATCGAAAATGTCGAATGACGCCATAATCGATAGTTTTCCAGCTCTACCGTAAAGCAACTGAAATAAGACCTCGTCGTGAGCAGCTCTGCTGGCGATGGGATCATCTTATACTTATTTCATAAGTTAGCAAATAATCGATAAATTACTTGCTTTACTTTTCTTATAGTCGTTCTTTTGTTCATGCTATTTTCAGCAGTTCATTTTCGTGGATTCATCGAACTTCGATGATTGAAGTCGAATAGCGAATTCATTTGATCATTTGAATATGTCTAAAAAACTCAAGCAGGGACCGTACTTCTCATTTGGTATCTTACTGTCGTGGGAGTCCGACTGTACTTTGCTTTTTGTTTAATAGTTGTTGAATATAACTCTACTTAAATATCAGTATTTAACTAGAGTTTCATGGCTCTATTTAATTAAAACTAACTTATTACTATATGCAACAAGATTATTAAAATATCGCTTACTTACAAAATGTTTTAATTTTTGTTGTGTCGAGTATACAAATATAGTCCTTTCCGAATTGATATTCACAGCTGCCGGTCAAGGACGAGAACATCAAATACCTCTGTCACTGGCCATGTATCTCTGGTCCGATAATCTCGAGCTTGAGTTTGTCAGCCTCGGGATTTACCCCGTTGCAAGATGTACCATTTTGTGTGGAGATCGACAATCAATCGCCACACTACGACATAATAGCGCTGGAGGTGTCACTAAAGCAGCACTTTGTGTTCCTCTCGCGTAAACCGGTCAAAAGGAATTTCTACACGAGAACACTGTGTAAGGAACTTGTCACGGACCGCACTTTGAGGCTCTCGAAACGGGTGTATGAGTCGAGCATTTGCGTCCCAATGGATACACAGCGATCTACTTTGAATCCCAACTATATTGTGTTCCTCCATTACACACTGCAGGTGAAACTGAAAACAGGTTGCTTTCACTACGACACGGACCTGTCCGTTCCTATCGTCATTGGCACCACGCCCCTTCAGCACTTAAGGGCGACCATCCGCACTCAGCAGCCCGCAAGACGGACTCCTACACCCGAAAGACAGCGGCTTATTGAGCGGGTGCAGCCACGACCAGCAACTGTGGAAGAGGAGCCCGCACAGGAGCCGGGTACGGGAGTGGAGGAAATGCGTCAGGCGCTAGAGGATGATGAGCCACCCTCTTACGATAGTTGCCGTAAGTGTTTGCAGCTTAAAAAGATTCAGTTAATGTCAATTATCTGTTGTGGTACCCGCAGTGCCCCCTTCCTTCAGCTTTGCGACTTTGGGCGGAAGCCAACTGACCCTAGAGAGTCAGCCTTCTGGACTTCAGCGCATTCAACTTCCCAAGTTTCCTGGATTCAGCACACTGATTGGTACTGCGCAGGCGCAATGCTTGGGCATGGAGGACTCTGGACTAGATGTGCATCACTATCGATCCTATGGGTCACTGGACACGGATCATACTGGCCGCAGCCTGGACACTTTCGGCTCTCTCTGCGGGCCTTTATCAGAGCAGTGCGAGGAGGAGGCAGAGGCAGAGGAGGACGCCGGGGAGCCGCTGAGGGTGCTGGATGTCATGGCTCAGGTTCATGAATTAGCACCTCTTCAGCCGCAGGAGGAACATCAATTCTAACTGAAAGTGTCTTATACTAAACGATGGTGGTAATATACGTAAGCATCTAGAGATTTAAGTGTTCGAAGTTAAGTATTCCAACTATTTTTTAGGGGGCATCATTATCCGTCTTATTGGAGAAGCACTCATAGTTTAAAGTTATAATTTACTGCCATCCAAACCTAATCAAAAAGAACTTAATTTGTGCCAAACTAACTTTTTACTATATTATCCATGGCTTTTAATGCCAATGAATACTTCGAGAGATTAATTATTATTAAAAAAAATATGTATTTATACATATGTAAATCACATACGATTAGAAAGGTATACATATATTTACTGGAAATACTTACTAGATTTAAGATTGACTAATGAGTTCATAATTGGACAATAAATATGTATACACTTTCGATTATAATGGTAAATATTTTACTTCTTGCGAAGTTTTGGCCTCAAAAGTTAAATGTATGAGTATTGGTTAAAGTAATATTTCTGATATTTTACAAAATTAACTACAACTTCATCTGGATTTTCTTGTATTTAACAAAGTAAATTGAATAATTTATGCTTTTAAGGCAAGTAATTTGGAATTTGCTGTTTTGATCCTGCTTCAGCATTGTTTGTGTGCGTTTCTGAGTATTTATTCAGCAAAAATGATTTATCACGTTGGTAATTGCGAATTGTGAACAGATAAAACATAAATACGTATACGTATTATTCGCCTATAAGTATGCAACGCCTGACAACAGTACGCTTTGAGCAGCAATTTATTTAATTAAATTTTCTAATTGTTTATGACAATTCTTTGTGTGACAAAATAAGTGGTTGTGTTGATTGTACCTATATCGGGCCGAGTCCGGGTCCCGATTAGATAACCGTAATAATAATACTCGCGCCAACATGCATATTACCGATAAGGCCAATAGAAGCTGGTCGTTTAATAGGCCAAGTGACGGTTAACGAACGGCAGACACCGATCGGCACTCAAGCGGTAAAGAGTTCGATAATGAGTCAGCAGTGTGACATCCAGTTGGAGAGACCCAGTGGGGTCTACTTCTCCGGCGAGACGGTCAATGGGCACATCTACCTTGTGCTGCCGGAGCGCGCTCTCATAAAAGGTAAGGGGCGATGATTCATGATTCAAATCTTCGGACTTTTACAATGATAGACTACCCGTCAGCCATGACTCATGGTTCTTTATGTGATTATTGAGATTGATTAGTTTATTCACTTTCCAGCGATTGCACTGGAGGCTAATGGCTTTGCTTGCAGTTCCTGGCTGAAGCCTCAGAAACAGAAGGCTTCAAAACCCAAGGGAAAAGCTGAAGTGATGAAACCACCAATTGTCTTCGAGCGCCGATCGGATTACTTTGCAAAGATTGACTATTTCGTGGGATCGGAGATGGCAAATCCACAGATCATGGAGGCAGGAACCTACCGGTATGACTTCAGTGTGCAGCTACCCCAGAGCTGCCCCAGTAGCTATGAAGGAACCCATGGACACATACGTTACACTTTGCAGCTGATACTGCACCGCAGTTCAAATCAGCCTGCTGAGGTGGCACTAACTAGGCCGTTACAGGTCCTTCAAGCTCTTGGCTCGATGCCCGATCAGTGCTCGGCTCCATGCGAAGTACAAACTATAGAGCAGAAATCGACCCTTAAGTTCTGGCAGCGACCTATGCAGCTCCAGCTGGATACTCCTCGGTCTGGTTATGAGCCTGGGGCATGCATCTCTGTGCACGTGAGGCTGTCGAATCCCCAACAGTTGAAGCTAAGGACATTGACCTACAATCTCAACCAAGTCAGCACTTATTGGGGTCAACAGAAGGACAAGCCAAAGCGAGTGGAATCCAAAGTGGAGAGACGCCATTTAGTTTGCAGCAGCCATCAGCTAAACAGCGTATCTCGACATGAGTTGCTTAATTTCCAGCATCTTCAGACGTTGCAGCTGCCACAGATACCTGCCACATTGAGTGGCTCTGACTGCTCCTGCCTCCAACTTACCTACGAAGTGGAGGTCTCTGTGCAAACGTCTTCGCCAGAACGTTTTATTACCGCCCACATCCCAGTCATAGTGAACACACCAAACCCGTTGCAGGGTGGTTCAAAACAGCAATCCCAGTTCGATTATCCTGGAAGTGTAAACGTGGCTAGTGCACCCAACCAGACTCCTACTCCTTGCAATTTTCCCATGTCAGGTCCCAGCCTAAGCCAATCCATGAGTTCATTGAGTAAGTTACAAAGTCAGTTTCATCTCTCGCACTTAAATTAATTTGACTTTTGTCACTTATTCCAGACACTAACTTTCGAGAGGCGGAGTTCATGGTGGCTACCAATCTGAACAAGAAAGACAAACACGCCATGTCCGGGGAAAACATTGATTTTAGACCACGGTATCTTTACTACGAAATGGAGCACTCCGAAACCGAAAAGGCTCTCTAAATGGATAGAGATTTGATTTTAATTTTTATTTAATGTATGTTATAGATAAGTTTGCTTACACAATAAATCCAATATCTGGATTAACAACGGTTTTAAGAATAAAACTTTAAACTTAAACTTTCTTACTAAATGATTAATACTAAGTAACAGAAATGTATTTGTAAGATTCTCATAATAAATTATACAAGTACTGTATTTATGTAATTTGACTTAATTTTTACCACATCTGTTATACCCGTTGCTCGTATCAACAGACATTGTTGGTTTTTTAAGGATCGCAAAATCGTTTTGAAGCAAAGAGTTAATGTTTGGTGAAGTCAATTGCTACTATAGTCGATAAGTCACTTTTTAGACCCCGTACTCTAAAAAAGAGTATAGGGGTCTATTAAGTTTGTCTGAAGCGAAATGTGCGTAACAGGCAGAAGGAGGCGTGGCCGACCCCATAAAGTATATATATTCTTGATCAGCATCAACAGCCGAGACGATATAGCAATGTCCGTCTGTCCGCCCGGCTGTATGAACACCTGGATCTTCTAAACTACAAGAGCTAGAGCCACCAAATTTGGAATGAAAGTCCGTCTGCTTCGCGAGCAGATCAAGTTTATTTCAAATCTTTGCCACGCCCCCTACCGCCCCCGCAAATTGTAAAAAACTTTTTTTACATCACCATAACTTGAAAACGATTAGAGCTAGAGAGACCAAATTCACACATTATGTGTATGGTACCATCATAACTATCCTCACCAAGTTTGATCCGGATCGGACAACTATAGCCTATAGCTCCCATAAGACAAATCGGTCGAAAATTTGTGATTTGTATGGAGACATGAAGTTTTAGTTGAGCGATTGAGACCAAACAACACATTATGTATATGGTACCATTATAACTATCCTCACCAAGTTTGGTCCGAATCGGACAACTATAGCCCTTAGCTCCCATAGGACAAATCGGTCGAAAATTGGTGATTTGTATGAAAAAACGCGCACTAGAAGGAGTACGGGGTCTTTTACAGTCGGCTCGCTCGACTGTAGCCTTTCTTACTTGTTTTTATAGTAGTTATTCGTGAAAGTAGTACTTCTACTTTAAAATTATTCTTCAACCATTTTTAGATTGAGTTAAATTGAATGGTAATGTTATCTTTAAAGTAAAGACATAATTCTTCTGAAGAATGTAATTTTGTAGTGACCATCATAATTTATAATAAAGCCTAGCATCCGCATTGGAAGAGAATCCACAATCAAATAAATCGCTAAAATCAAGTTTGCTTTGAAGTTGAGAGCGAAAAAAGAATGAAATTTAAATCTTGTTGCTCCGGTTTTCTCTTTAGCGCTGAGAGACCATAAGTATCGCTAAGAGAGAAAAAAAGAATGAAGATTAACTCTGCTTTGATGTGCTTGTGAGCACCGTTGTAAACAAACATCAGAAATCAGCTGTTTGATAGCTGAAATCTACAAATCAATACAGCGAACCCACAAGCATGCACATATGCATAGTATATACAACATATATGTGTATATAGTAAATTTGTATATAGTATGGACTCGTACCAGTATTTTATGAATGATAAGCGTAAAGAGATAGTATTTATACATGTATTGTATTAGCATTAAAAATGAAAGCAAATAAAATCGATTTTGCCGCTTCTATGTTTCTATGCCGCCTTTCGAGTAAGAACCTTCTAAAAAGCTTTCAATGCTTTATTGTAGTGCTTATCGCGAGAGTTTTAGTCGAGTACAGTTGGAATGGGCAGTTTTAAGAGAGGAACAATGTACCTGGTGGGTAACTGGCGCACTCTCAGAGTGGCGATCTGTGCTTTTTTGCCGACGGACTTGTAGTATTTGTAATAGAAGTTTTAAATAGCGGGTGCCAAAAATTATTGTCTAGCTAAAATTAAAAAAAAATAATGGTGTTATATGTGGGTTGGTGCATTGTTGTGTACACAAACCAATAATAAATCAACGAGCATCATTGATAGAAATGACGAAGAGCAACAAAGACGACGCCCTGCGACGATCAAGAAAGTAAGATTAACATGACGATTGTTGTATATCGATGATGAGAAGGGGAGCAGCTTAGCTATTCGGCCTAGTGTGGTTATAAGAGCATTAAGTTGGCTTGGTTGCAGCAATTAAAAAATTGAATCAGTTTTTTACTAAAATCATTCATATAATTGCAATTAAAAACTTGCTTAGAAAAGAAAAGTTTAAGTAACAGAGTTTTAATTTGGAATAGGAAAAAACTCATCCCAGACTTTAAGTCGTTGCTCATTAATGTTTCCACTTTTAATTGATAGTTTTTCTCCGATTTCCAAGTATTGCGGTTCATGCGAACTATACAAAGGCCAATTTGCATCTCGCAAGAATTTCATCGGTGGCATTGTTGGGATTACTATAAAAAAAGTTTGTTTTAAAGTTGGAAAACGTTATAATTTTAAGCGTTTTTTACCCCGTTGTGGCGAATCCGGTCCACATCCGAGTAAGTCGTTCGATTGTTGGGTTCTCAGGATCGGTACGATTAAAGAGCGGAGATATTAGTGGTACTTGGAACAAATACAAGAGCTCGTCATGATGAACAGCGCCTAAATTATTCAGATGTCAAGATGTATCCTATATACGCTTTCTTTCTACTTACCCAATGTCTTATTGGTATCAGGGTCCTTGAGGAAACTGTAGCGTCCCTTATAGCGAAAGTGATAAGTGTATATGGACGTGTGAGGCGCCATAAGACAAATAAAGCGATTGTAACTCAGGCCTATGAGGGCATCACTGTAGAGCCTTCCAAATGATTGCAGTGATCCAGGATTGTCAATGGGACCACTGCCCAGATACTCCTTGCGAAGTGCGGCACTTGCCTCTTTTGAGGTCGAAGTTTCGCGTTCGTAGAGAAACGCAATTGGTGCAACATGGTTCCAGTTTGAATTAAACATGGTTCGAATGCTTTCGTTGCGAAGATCAACTGAAATCGTAATGAGATTAGCTACAAGAAGCATTTAAAAACTAATAACTCACAGAATGCTGCAGATAAAAATTCGAACTCGGTTATGCCTGAGATAAGAGGCACTTTGTAGAAATTTCCTTTCTTTGCTGTTTGATATGGATCCTCCACCAGAAATCGCTCCTGTCCATGATCTTGCTCAACAACCGGTATCCAGTTAAGTACAGGACTCCATCCAAATTCAAACATGCCATTATATGAGTTTACATAGTCCATCATAGGCTTTCTACGCAAACAACGAACTAAATCAGTCACAGGCTTCTCTGGACACTTTAGCAATCGAGCTTGACGCTGCGCCAATTCCATACCATTAGTCTTATATGTGTACTGACCGTATGGCGAGGCACTCATACATATTCCCCGGTGGAAAAGCCCTCGCGACATCGGTGATAACATGTGCAGAGCAATACTAAGGCTCCCAGCGCTGTATCCCAGAAGTGTTACTGACTTTGGATCGCCTCCGAAGTGATGAATGTGCTTCTGAATCCACCGAAGAGCTAGAACTTGATCCTTAAGTCCTGCATTTCCAGGAGCATCCTCACTGTCTGTAGCCAGAAAGCCCAATGTTCCCAGACGATAATTGAGTGTGACCAGAACACAATCACGATCCATTAAATGGGAAGGTCCAGCTAAGTATTTGCTCTGCCCGGAGTACACATAGAAACCACCAGGATGCAGAAACACAATAACAGGAAGACCAGCCTTCTTGTTCAAGTTTTTTGTGTAGACGTTAAGTCGAAGACAATCCTCTGAAACATCCGTCATGTTGTCCCAAGGCTGTGGACACATGGGACCATCCTCGCTAGCATCAAACGTTTCCGGGGCCCACGGACTTATGGGCTTTGGGTTCTTGAAACGAAGCTCACCCAGAGGAGGTTCCGCGTAGCGAATTCCTCGAAAGGCGTGAAACGGGACTCCCAGCCTTGAAGTCAGATTAACACCATGTATCCGTCCCAATTCCAAGTCCACATCAACAGCTAAAACAGCCGCATATGTCAACACACACGAGAGTAAAACAAAGCTCATCATCTCTCAGGTGCGATCCGATTCGAACTGATATCAGCTGAATGCAGGTCGAGTATTTATAGAAGCGGTTTTGTGTTCTACAAACTGAGACTACGGGCTTTCCCCAAAACCATTCTCGGGTCGCTGTAGGTTACTGCGTATCAACTGAAATTGACTAGATTGAACAAGTAAGAAAGGCTACAGTCGATCGAGCCGACTGTAAAAGACCCCGTATTCATAGTAGTACCCATTTTTCCTTACATCAGAGAAAATGAAGAACAACCAATTGTGTTTTTGCGTAAAAACAAATTTCGTATTATAATTCAAAGTTAATATATTTAAATTAAATTTGAAATTTAAAAAAAAAGTTAATAATACTCTCGGCATGTTATTCCCGATTATATTAATAAATCGATATTGCGGTATTACAATGGATAGTATTTGCAATAAAACACTTTGAAACAAAACCATCAGTTTGTAATAGGGATGTAAGTCGCCAAGAAAATGCCGATATCGATATTAATTAAAATTTCACATCAAATCACATATCGCGTTCTATATCGATATTATCAATAACTGAAATCAAATACGATATATCGCTATAGATATCGACATACTGACCAAATATCGTATTCGATATCATATCGCAATTATAATTACATGTCGTATTGAATATCGATATATGATATATCGTATCGTATGCATATCGTATGCATTGGTCGGCACGGGCAGCTTGCGCGGGCAGCGCTGTCGCTACACAAGCAGCGAAAACGTTCGCTCACATGTTTGTATGTATCTGTCTCGCTTGCACACATGCGTTGACATTGCGTGAAATTATAAATTGTTACGTGTCTAGCTCTTTTGTTTATAGTCTGATTTGTATGCAACTTTCAGGATAGTTTGTGATACCTTGTCTCCAAACGAATTTCAAATTACAATACCGCACGATAAGATCAAATGCCTTAAAAATGGCATTGAAGTTTGAAAATTATTTCGTTCTTGTGGGAAAACGGGGCGTGGCAGTCCAAAAATTTTAATGACAATGCATTTATGCTGTCTCTAGCAACCTGCATACCACAATTGGTATTCCTAAGTGCCATAGTTACTGAGATAGTTGCTTTAAACATAAATTTTTTCCTAGGTGACCATAGTTTTTTACAATTTGCGGGGGCGGTAAGGGTCGTGGCAACGATTTGAAATAAACTTGATCTGATTGCGAAACAGACGGACTTTTATTCCAAATTTGGTGGCTCTAGCTCTTGTACTTTAAAAGATCCAGGTGATCATACAGATGGGCGGACAGACGGACAGGCAGACAGACGGACATCGCTATATCGTCTCGGCTGTTGATGCTGATCAAGAATATATATACTTTATGGGGTCGGAAAAGCCTCCTTTTGACTGTTACGCACATTTCGCTTCAAACAAACTTAATAGACCCTTCTACTCTACTTTTTAGAGTACGGGGTCTAATAACGGGGGGCCTCAGTTGTATATGTATAGTCTAAAGCAAAATAATTAAGTGTGGTTTAATGCGAGTTTTATAGCTTGTGGTACAAAAGTATTTACTCAGAAGCGTTAAAGGGATATTCCCAGTTCGTTACTTAAAATGTATAATGGTTTTTTTTTGGCAACTGTGGATAGCTTATAGGTATTACACATTTTCTCAAAATAATATCACATTTAATTACCAGCTACTACTTATATCTACTGTATGAAATGGAAGGTATAGCAGTTTGCGGTTTTTAAAAGGCTGGCACCTAAAAGTATACTTTATACTTATTTATTTTTGGAGTCTTAAATTAAAAACAAGAAAGAATGCTATAGTCGCCTCGCGACTTTAGGATACCCGTTACTCAGTTTAATTATATTATTAACAATATAATATATTATTAATAATATTAATAATAGTACAATCGTTTAGTTAATCGACCCTATTGATTTAAATTCAGATGACTTGAGAAACGCAGAAAATTTTCATACAAAATCATATCTACAGCGTGTTTTTGACCGATCGTCCCTATGGGAGCTATACGATATAGTCGTCCGATTTAAATGAAACTTAGTCAATATGTTTATATTATTGACAGATATATTCTGTGTAAATTTCACTTCGATTGATTGGCCAACGCAAAAGTTATTCATATAAATTCATATTTGGAGCGTATTTTTGACCGATTGTCCCTATGGGAGCTATACGATATAGTCGTCCGATTTGGATGAAACTTAGTCAATATGTTTATATTATTGACAGATATATTCTGTGTAAGTTTCACTTCGATTGATTGGCCAACGCAAAATGTATTCATAAAAATTCATATTTGGAGCGAATTTTTTACCGATTGTCCCTATGGGAGCTATATGATATAGTTGTCCGATTTGGATCAAACTTAGTCAATATGTTTATATTATTGACAGATATATTCTGTGTAAGTTTCACTTCGATTGATTGGCCAACGCAAAAGTTATTCATATAAATTCATATTTGGAGCGTATTTTTGACCGATTGTCCCTATGGGAGCTATATGATATAGTTGTCCGATTTGGATGAAACTTAGTCAATATGTTTATATTATTGACAGATATATTCTGTGTAGTTTCACTTCGATTGATTGGCCAACGCAAAGTTATTCATATAAATTCATATTTGGAGCGTATTTTTGACCGATTGTCCCTATGGGAGCTATATGATATAGTTGTCCGATTTGGATCAAACTTGGTCAGTATACGTAATCCCTACGTGTACTTTCTTTGTCAATTTGGTTTAGATAGCATTACTAACAAAAAAGTTTTCTATACTAAAACATGCTATTTTTACCTGTTTTTACCTGGTTTTTACGTGTCAAAAAACAAAAGCAAACTTGTACTGCTTGGGCATTTTATCTTTCGTTTGCGACCACTTGGACCTTTCTAGCTCTTATAGTCTCTGAGATCCTTTTGTTCACACAGACGGACAGACGGACGGACGGACAGACGGACATGGCTATATCGACTCGGCTAGTCATGCTGATCAAGAATATATATACTTTATGGGGTCTGCCATGTCTCCTTCTCCCTGTTACATACATTGCAACGAATACAATATACCCTTTTACTCTACGAGTAACGGGTATAATTAAAGTGGAGTAACGGTTGGCACTTGCAAAATTTGAATCAGATTTAAAGACAAGTGTTTTAACAAGTGAGAAGATCTACAGTCGAGCGAGCCGACTGTAAAAGACCCTGTACTCCTTCTAGTGCGCGTTTTTCCATACTAATCACCAATCTTTGAGTGTTTTGTTCTATGGGAGCTATAGGCTATAGTCGTCTGATCCGAACCAAACTTGATGAGGATAGTTATAATGATACCATTCACATATTGTGTGAATTTGGTCTCACTACCTCTAGTTGTTTTTAAGTTATGGCGATGTAAAAACAGTTTTTACAATTAGTGGGGGCGGGAGGGGACGTGACAAAGATTTAAAATTAACTTGATCTGCTCGCGAAGCAGACTGAGGTTCATTCCAAATTTGGTGGCTCTAGGTCTTGTTGTTTAAAAGATCCAGGTGTTCATACGGACAGACAGATAGACGGACATGGCTATTTTGTCTCGGTTGTTGATGCTGATCAAGAAAATATATATAGTACTTAATGGGATCGGAAAGGCTTCCTTCTATCTGTTACGCTACCCTCTCTGCCGTTTTTAAGGCATATATTATAATCGTCCGGTTTTGGTATTTGAAATTCGTTTGAAGACAAATTATATCACACTGTCCTAAAAGTTGCATAATAGTCCGACTATAATCAAGAAACTTATGCATATAACAAAATTTATTTTTGAACCCAATGTCAATGCATGTGCAACCGAGACAGAAACATACAAACATATGAACGAATGTTTACGTTGCTTGAGTGGCGGCAGAGCTGCCCGCGTTCGCTGGCCGTGCCGACCAATGGTAGATATATATTATCGATTCATTTAATCGTTTACTGGCATAAATAAACTTTGTAAGTCTAGATCAATGACGATGTAACTCAGGGAAAAGCCCGTAGTCTCAGTTTGTAGAACACAAAACCGCTTCTATAAATACTCGACCTGCATTTAACTGATATCAGTTCGAATCGGATCGCACCTGAGAGATGATGAGCTTTGTTTTACTCGCGTGTGTGTTGACATGTGTGGGTGTTCTGGCTGTTGATGTGGACTTAGAATTAGGACGGATACATGGTGTTAATCTGACTTCAAGGCTGGGAGTCCCGTTTCACGCCTTTCGAGGAATTCGCTACGCAGAACCTCCTCTGGGTGAGCTTCGTTTCAAGAACCCAAAGCCCATAAGTCCGTGGGCCCCGGAAACGTTTGATGCTAGCGAGGATGGTCCCATGTGTCCACAGCCTTGGGACAACATGACGGATGTTTCAGAGGATTGTCTCCGACTTAACGTCTACACAAAAAACTTGAACAAGAAGGCTGGTCTTCCTGTTATTGTGTTTTTGCATCCTGGTGGTTTCTATGTGTACTCCGGGCAGAGCAAATACTTAGCTGGACCTTCCCATTTAATGGATCGCGATTGTGTTCTGGTCACACTCAATTATCGTCTGGGAACATTGGGCTTTCTGGCTACAGACAGTGAGGATGCTCCTGGAAATGCAGGACTTAAGGATCAAGTTCTAGCTCTTCGGTGGATTCAGGAGCACATTCATCACTTCGGAGGCGATCCAAAGTCAGTAACACTTCTGGGATACAGCGCTGGGAGCGTAAGTATTGCTCTGCACATGTTGTCACCGATGTCGCGAGGGCTTTTCCATCGAGGAATATGTATGAGCGCATCGCCCTACGGCAAGTCCAGGTATATGACGTCAGACATGCGAGTGGCACAGCGTCAGGCACGGCTATTAAAATGCCCTGAGACGCCAGTTAAGGATTTGGTGAGTTGTCTTCGCGAAAAGCCCATGATAGAATTTGTAACTACCTACAATGGGATGTTTGAGTTTGGGTGGAATCCCGTGTCGAACTGGAATATAGTCGTAGAGCGCGACCATGGACAGGAACGATTTTTGGTTGAGGAACCACACAAAACAGCAAGTCGTGGGAACTTCTACAAAGTGCCTCTCATTACTGGCATAACGGAACTAGAATTTTTGTCTGGAGCATTCTGTAAGTAAATAATCTTCTCAATATCTTCTATTTTATAAATATCTAAAAAAAATTCTTCTACAGTTGATCTCCGAAACGAAAGTATTCGCAATATGTTGAACTCCAACTGGGAGCGCGTTGCTCCCATTATATTGCTGTATGAACGGAATACAACCCACTCAGAGCAGGCGAGCGATGTACTCCGGAAGGAGTATCTTGGTAACGGTCCCATTCAGAACCCCAGTTCATTGCAAGCCCTCGGAAGGCTCTACAGCGATGCAATAATAGGAGTCGGATACAATCGCTTTATGCTCCTAATGGCGCCACACACGTCCATATACACTTATCACTTTCGCTATAAGGGACGCTACAGTTTCCTCAAGGATCCTGATACCAACAAGACATTGGGTAAGTAGAAAGAAAACCGTATATAGGATACATCTTGACATCTGAATAATTTAGGCGCTGTTCATCATGACGAGCTCTTGTATTTGTTCCAAGTACCACTAATATCTCCGTTCTTTAATCGTACCGATCCTGAGAACCCAACAATCGAACGACTTACTCGGATGTGGACCGGATTCGCCACAACGGGGTAAAAAACGCTTAAAATTATAACGTTTTCCAACTTTAAAACAAACTGTTTTTATAGTAATCCCAACAATGCAACCGATGAATTCTTGCGAGATGTAAATTGGCCTTTGTATAGTTCGCATGAACCGCAATACTTGGAAATCGGAGAAAAACTATCAATTAAAAATGGAAACATTAATGAGGGACGTTACGTAGTGTGGAATAAATTATTTCCCATTGCAACCTAAATTCAAACTAATATACATAATACAATGTTCCTAGTCAGAAAATTTGTATATAGACCTAGTTTCTGGCAGATCAATTACCTACATGTTAAAAACTTAATTATACAAAGGAATATGTAAAAATATATATTATAATATGCAAAATTGTTACTTTGTCTTAATTTTATAGTTTATTTTATCTTTATATTTTTACACCGATTAAAAACAATCAATATTCCACACAAATTACCAATTTCCGACCAATTTCTAATATAAGAACGATTGGGTAGACTTGTCTGATCCGGACCAACATTAGATTTGTATGGGTGCCATACACGTAATTTATAGCTCTGGTCAAAATAGACTTAGCAGATTCCAAGTTATGGTGCTAAAGTGGTTTTGTATAATTCTCTAGAATTGTAGGGGGCGAGACAAAAATTTGAAATAGATCAGATCCGCCTGCAGTATAGATCTTCATTCGAAATTGGGGGCTCTTGCTCTTATAGTCTCTGAGATTCAAGTGTTTATACGGACAGACGGATGTTTTTGTATCGACTCGGCTGTTGATGCTGATCAAGAGAATATATATAGTGAAAGCTCTTGTCGCGGACAGCTCTCGCTGGCGGACATCTCTTGTAGCCGGACAAATTTTACAGTCCCGCGGTAGCTTTCACGTACTTTACTGTCCTTTATACTTATGTTCTTTATGTTACGCTCATTTAGTTTTTGGTAAGAATAATAGACCTTTGAACTCTTTTTGAGTAAGGGGTCTTAAAAACACAAGGGCTATTAGCGAAAACGAAGAGCTAGTTCCATTTATCAACTATTGCTGCTGACAGCAGTGTGTTTTTGAAAGACACGTAATAACAGCAAACGCTTCATTTATGTTTCTCGGCCTCCCTCTCAATTAATCTTCGTTTTGATTTCGATTCGCTCTTAACTGATGATGTCACATAAGTAATAGATAACAGGTTGTTGGAGACTCAGTGTCTTTTATTGACTCGTATATTACGCTTGGAACTGCAGTCATAACGACGCTCTAATAATAAAAACTACTAAGAAAGTTGAGACAAAATTTGATGCGAGTAAAATTTGGTTGAGTGTTGAATTTGGTTATTTCCTGTAAAGTATACAACATAGTTTTGACAAGTGATATTAGATAAATGGTTGAAAATTGTAGTACATGGACCTTTTGTATATTAATTCATTTGATACCTTTCTAAAAAGAACAGTTTGTTAAATAGTTTGTTTATTACGAGCACTGCTATTTAAATTTCGGGAAGAGCAAAAAGAACAAAAAATTGTAATTGGAAATGACTTTATTGTTTTACAAAATATTCACCATGATGATCAATACATTGGTGTGCATTCGTTCGATCCATTGGTCATAGCAGTTTTCCCTTTCCACTGAGACACCTTCAAAACATTGTTTTTGATGTGAGGTCGGCTCGCTCGACCGTAGCCTTTCTTACTTGTTCATTATAATTATGTATCTACATATATATCTTGCCAATATTTGTACATACAGTTTAAATTAAATGAACTTTCGATTTATTAAATCATTTATAGCTGACATTAATTTTCCTATAGTTTCTACTTCAATGGACTTCAGTGACAGGTCTGACAGGCGTTTATTTTAAATCGAAGGAATTTTTTTATCAGTATTAATTTTGAAAAACTGAAACAACAACTGCACGACAATAAAATTTTATCAGCAACAATAATGGAATAAATTTTCTGACTTTCAGATATTAAGCATGTTTTTAGAGCGTTTATCAGTTATAAAAATTAACTGAAATGATTTTACTTTAGACGGCAGCTTTTCAGAAGCGTTTCTCTTTGTATAAATAAGACAGGAGCTTATTCGGTTGTAATATTTCGAATATACTACTCAGGTCGCAAAGACTCCGAAATCTTTGTTTATTTTGAGAAATGACAAGTAAGATATGCTACAGTCGAGCTAGCCGACTGTAAAAGACCCAATTTGTAATAGGGATGCAAATCGCCAAGAAAATGCCGATATCGATATTAATTAAAATATCACATCAAATCAAATACCGATATTATCAACAACTGAATTTAAATACGATATATCGCTATCGATATAGACATAATGACCAAATATCGCATGCGATATTATATCGCTATTATAATTACTATGATATTGAATATCGATATATGATAAATCGTATCGTATGCATACATGTGCGTGCATCGTCCGCAAGCAGTGCAGTCGCTACACAAGCAGTGCAGTCGCTACACAAGCAGCGAAAACGTTCGCTCACATGTTTATATGCTTCTGTCTCGCTTGCACACACATGCATTAACGTTGCAGGCAATTGTAAACTTTGTTACGTGTCTAGCTCTTTTGTTTATTGTCCGATTTGTATGCAACTTTCAGGATAGTTTGTGATACTTTGTCTCCAAACGAATTTGAAATTACAATACCGTACGATAAGTGCAAATGCCTTAAAATGGCATTGAAGTTTGAAAATTATTTCATTCTTGTGGGAAAACGGGGCGTGGCAGTCCAAAAATTTTAATGACAATACATTTATGCTGTCTCTAGCAACCTGCATACCAAAAATGGTATTCCTAAGTGCTATAGTTACTGAGATATTTGCTTAAAACATCAATTTTTTCCGAGGTGACCATAGTTTTTTACAATTTGCGGGGGCGGTAAGGGGCGTGGCAAAGATTTGAAATAAACTTGATCTGCTCGCGAAGCAAACGGACTTTCATTCCAAATTTGGTGGCTCTAGCTTTTGTAGTTTAAAAGATCCAGGTGTTCATACAGACGGACGGACGGACGGACGGACAGACGGACATTGCTATATCGTCTCGGCTGTTGATGCTGATCAAGAATATATATACTTTATGGGGTCGGCCACGCCTCCTTCTGCCTGTTACGCACATTTCGCTTCAGACAAACTTAATAGACCCCTCTACTCTTTTTTAGAGTACGGGGTCTAAATATATCTAAACAGCAATAGTATATATCCACGGGGACACGGGCCGTCTAAGTTATACGGCAGATACTGCAGTTTCTACGCCCCTGTCGAATATAAAATATAAGCTAGTAATATTACAATGCTTTTGACTATTTATCAATAGGTTTTGATTGAGACTTAGAATTGTTAGAGCTGTACTTGTAAATATATAGACTATATGATCTTGTTTATTTATTTACCATCTCACGAAAGATATTCTGCAAACATAAACGCATAACACAAGTCTCTTGTGAATAATATAAATACTGTGAAGATAAGATAAGCTCTGATAAGCTTCAAATCTCGACCGGTGACTCCATTGGCTCTCTGTCCTGTTCCACATTCTGATCTTTCATAGGTTGTTTCTTTTCATTATGCTGCTCAGCCCGGCGACGTCGTCGATGTTGTTTCTTAGGTGGAGGATTCGGAGGAGGACTTTGGAATGAGTCCACATCAAAGACTGGGTACCGCGGGGTAAAGCGGGATACTTCACTCACGGTGTTGGCATCCGTATCTGCGATATCAGCTGTCATGAACATGGCCTGCTCATAGGTCGGTGGTGCTAGAGGAAAGGGAAAGAAAGTTACAAATCATTTAAGGTGGACTGCCAAAGAGTTGAATAACTTACGTAGATCTGGAGCTAGATTGTCATCCGGCTCAAACTCATCATCGCCATCTTCGGGCAGCTCATATTCTTGCAAATTCTCGGTTTGCTCGTAACCAGCATTACTCACACCGGCAGCCAGCTGCATTGCCCTCGCTGAGGTGCTTGGCAAATCGCTGGGATGAGGAGCACAGACAGTTGATGCAGCTGGTCCCCCGGTAACTAGAGGTACGTTGCCAATTGTGATTGGTATGACGACCTTTGGATTCGCCATTAGCCAGTTCATCACGGCAACAATGTGCACCTCGTAAGAGACACGTACTACTTTGCTGAGGTGTTCACACGTGGGAGCAGTGGCCGGAATACGAAAGGACTCCGTGTAGGATTTCTGGCATTGATGGAGTACGGAACCACCTTCACGCTTGGCCAGCATAATTTTCTCCGAGACTGTTCTCAGAGCGGGTGTGTCGGCTGTGTAGGTGGCTCTCAGGTAGAGCATGATCATCAGCTTTGAGCAATCGACACTGGAATCATTGCGCACATCGGCGTGGATCAGCATAAACTGACCAGGCACAAACCCCTGCTGCTGCAGGGTCACCTTCATATGTACTGGCTTTGTGTGCATAAAGCAAAAGTATTCCATAGCTTCGCTGCTGGCAGGTTCTCGGAGAATCTTATTTTCCTGGTTCAGATCGAGCAATTTAAGTACAGTGAAGCCTACGTTGGTAGTGCGGTTCGAGGCTCCGGCACGTATAAATATAACCTTGGCCAGGTATCTGATATGTCCATAGATACCCTCGTACGAGGAAGGACAGTGATTGGGTATGGGACAGGCAAATGTATATGTGTAGGTGCCAGGGTCAACGCTGAATGTCTGTCCTTGCTCCGATCCCATCAGGAATGTCGTCGAAGCTATGTAGTCCTCCCGGCCAGTGAAGAAATGTTTCCGTCCCGGCTTGAAATTGGCCTGGTTTGTAGCCACAGCCCGACCTCGTTTCCTCCGCCATTGTGCACAGGCATATCCACTGATTTGAAGCTTAATACCTGCCAAATATTTGAATCTATTTGATGGAAATAGCGACCAGATAATTGGACGAGACAAGTTTAAGCTCTAAGTAACTATATATTTCTTGTGGTACCTATACAGCCTAAAAAAATTATTTAATTTTAATAGATTATTTTTTGATTATGCTATACGTTCAAAAACTAATTTTAATATTTAGGGCCATTGTAGAATGATTTGTTAATTTTATTAAAATAATTAGTTTTTAATTTTTAAAAAAATTTGGAAAACAAAAAAAAATAAAAAAAAAAAAAAAAAAAATTTTTTTATAAAAAAATTTTAAAATTTTTTAAAAAAAAAAAATTTTTAAAAATAAAAAAATTTTTTTTTTTAAAAAATTTTAAAAAAAAAAAAAAAAATTTTTTTTTTTTTTTTTTTTTTTTTTTTTTTAAAAAAAAAAAAAAAAAAAAAAAAAAAAAAAAAAAAAAAAAAAAATATTAAAAAACAGAGCAGATCTTGCTCTTAAAAAAGGTTCAATTTTCAGACTCGTAATCTTAAAATGAGTTTAGGGGTCTATTAGGTTTGTCTGAAGCGAAATGCGAGTAATGTCCGACCCCATAAGGTATATATATTCTTAATCAGCATCAACAGACGAGACGAAAGAGTGATGTCTGTTTGTCTGTCTGTCTGTATGTCCGCCTGTCCGTCCGTCTGTATGAACACCTGGATTTTCTAAACTACAAGAGCTAGAGCCACCAAACTTGGAATGAAAGTCCGTCTGTAGTGTACGCAGTGCAAGTTTATTTCAAATCTTTGCCACACCCCCTACCGCCCGCGCCAATTGTAAAAAACTATATTCTCATCACCATAACTTGAAAACGATTAGAGCTAGATTCACACATTATGTGTATGGTACCATTATAACTATCCTCACCGGTTCGGACAACTATAGTATATAGCTCCCATAGGACAAATCGGTCGAAAACTGGTGATTTGCAGGGAGACATGAAGTTTTAGTTAAGCGATTGATACCAAACTTCGGATCAGACAACTATAGCCTGTTGCTCCCATAGGGCAAATCGCTCGATGATTTGTAATGTGTATAGAAAAAGAGAAGGAAATGGAAGGAGTACGGGGTCTTTTACAGTCGGCTTGCTCGACTGTAGCCATTATTACTTGTTTTCATTTTGCTAATGCATATTTTTTAACGTTTATATGTGACTAATAAATGTTGGCATTTCCTGATTTTGGAAAAGTTAAATGGTTATCAGCCTTGTAGATCCCCTACGAATTAATGTTCAATGTTCACCAATAAAAAAAGTAATTTTGTGTTCTCTTTATCATCAATTATCATGCATTTGTTTTGTCTGCGCCAATTTTGGGCTATCATTAAATTCCAAAAAGTAAACCCACTAGGTTTGACAGAAAGAAAACAGAACAGAAAAGTCAAACAAATACAAACGCATAGTCCACAGATAAGATTGCAGTATGATAACAGCGAGGCTAACTCACATTAAACAGCATATAGCCAAAAAAAAAAGTGGAAAATACAAACTGACTAAATGACCTTTGCTAAAATGATCATACCTTTCAACTTTTTGGTTTTGTTAAAATTAACTTGCACCTTTCCCGATACGATTTGCCCTGTAAAATAAGTCCCATGCTCGTTTTGATCAAACGTTATGAGGCAATTGTTAGACATTTCTTTCCGTTGAATTTAGTTCCGAACAATTTTTTTATATTTTGAATATGGTTAACAGGTCGAACAAAATGAGCTATCCGAACCAGCGCGTTGTTAAATGGTAACTGAGCGCTTTTCGCAGTACTGACATGATATTTGGACCCACAATAATTTCCGAGTGTTATCTTATCTCTAATTCTCTTAGTAATCCCAGAAACGGTTAAAATGCTATTCTTTCTGAGCGAATTGGAATACCCTAAGAGAGCTTTTGTCATTTTAATAGCTATTTTGATAGCATAATGATTGACACTAATGTTTACTCCGGAACTTCATAAAGAACTTTGTTTGTAATGAGATCACAAAAATTCGCTTACAGGAAAAATTTTTATATTTAATAAATTAATTATTTAAATATTTAAGCAAAATAATAAGTAACTAAAGAAGTAACTAAATTTTGGTTACAAGTGCCAAAATGTAATGTTCTATATTGAATACCTAATACATAATAATCATAAGATAAGATAAAAATTTTAAACTTTGGTGACAAACGCATTTTTGTTTTAAATTCAGTGTGAATTTACCACCTACCCGAAACACTGACAACGTGGAAGACAATTATAAATAAAATTTGTTTCTATAAAAATATTTTGCCATTCCTTTTAAATTTTATAATGGTTGTAAGCTGTGAAATTAACTTTAAAAACAATCCCCTCGGCACTTACTATGCAGGCCAAGTTGTTACCGGTAGTGTCACTTTGACTGCGGACAAGCCAAAGATGGTTCAAGGTAAGTTTTCAATAATTAATATAATTAATGTGACTAGTACTTATTTTTTTTTTAAAACTTTTGTTGGTAAAGATCCAAAAGTCGTTTAATTATAACAGTTACAAACTTACTCAAATAAGGTGAATCATTTTTATTTTAAGTTAACAAATTTTATCTATTTTTTGAGGGAATCACTGGTTAATAAATCAAATAATTTTCCAGTCACCTGTGTGCTGTTAAGCTTGACAATTAATTTTCTTTGAGCAATTGAAGTGTGACAATCATAATAGCGGAAATACAATTATCTATATAGTTGATATACTAATATTACTTTTAAGCTGTCATTTTAAAGATAAGTGGTTATGCCTCTACATACTGGACAGACTCTAAAACTAATGTGAGCAATGAAACTACAACTGAAAGCTACAGTGGTCACGAAGACTATATAAGATCAAAGGTTGAACTATTAACATCTGATCGAAAAGGTAAACCGTTTTAAAGTAATCACATTTTATCAATATATTTACGTTTTTATCGAAATATCACAGAAGTCACCCTTGAACCGGGCAGTCATGTTTATAATTTTGCATGTCAAATTCCCGCTGTCTGTCCGTCTTCCTTTGAAGGTACTTATGGACGAGTGCGATACATGGTGAGTGTAAAGCTCATTCGACCCTGGAAATTCGATCAGGTGTTTTCGCGTCCCTTTACCGTTTTGAAAGTGATGGATCTTAACAGAGAAGGTCTCTTCCTACGTGTAAGTTACTAAAACACTTCACAAGTTAAACAAGCATCAAAATTTACGCGTTTTAGACCCCGGCATACTCAGAGGACCAGAAGACATATAATTGTTGGCCTTGTCGCTCAGAACCGTTGAGACTAAAGTTGTCATTGCCTCAAAGAGGATATGTACCTGGCCAAACCATGACAGTGACAGTATTAGTAACCAACGATAGTCACATTCGAATCGAGGAGATCAATGCCACCCTGGTCATGATGGTGCTCTATTACAGCCAATGTAGCGTGGAAACAATCAGTGAAAGGTTTGTGGTCAGCAAGGAAAAGGGTGAGGGAGTTACCAGCAACTGTAAGAAACAGTTCAGCTTTGACCTCCTTGTGCCGGCCACTCCTCCCACTTGTTTTGACTTGTGCCGCATCATTCAAATTGCCTACCAGGTCGAGGTAGAAACCAAGGTCAAAGGCTGGCACATTAACGAAAGGGTTCACATGCCCGTTACCATTGGAAATGTTCCTCTAACTCGTCAACTGCAGCAACAGCCACGTCCCTTTCCTATTGAAGTAGAGATTGTATCTCAGCATCTTAACGAAAAGGCTTTAGTTTTGGTGGAAGAAACAGAAGACGAGCCTCCACTAACCATCCGCAGTCCATGGGAAGTCGATGACACCATAGGTAGGTCGATTTTCAAGCTATTTAATTCAATAACATTTACTAGATTGGTTTAAAACAGGACCTCCCAGTTATGCCGAGGCTATGCACATAATTCGATCTGTATCGATAAAGTCCCCAAAAACAAAGTCCACACCGAGCTCCAGTAATGGCAAGGTGATCAACCCCTCCTGTGTGCAGGGTGAGGATGATTGCGTGTATACTCCACTCTATGCGGTTTTCAATATTACTAGTCCCATTGAGCCGCTCCAGGAGCAAGAAAATGTCAGGACAGAGGCTGCTGATGACAGCACATGGATTTAAAGTTGGAAAACTTGTTCAATGTAATTTTAATAAATTATTTGTCTAATCTTAACAAACTGGAACCAATCATATTTTATATGATTCATAATAAATTTACTTGGGGATTATTCTGTAGTTACTTAGTTGTAATTTGAGGTTTCGCTGAGACAATTCTTGAAAATCACAAAAAATCTAGAGATCACAAAATAATATTTTTGTTATCATTCACTTGTCAACAAAATGGAAAATCATATTATTATTAACAAATTTTTAAACCCAAACAAAAGTATTTATGGAACTTACCACGAAATTTACCCCCACAATCAGCAAGTTCTGTATGCATTGCACTTGGCGAAATATATGATTTATAATTATCACACGCGATAAGATAAAACTGTGTCCATTTGCCAGAACTAAAGAAAAAGTTTGTTTCAATTTCAGTTGGTTTCAGTTTGGTTAATGGGTATGTTTCTGTTTCTGTTGATACAGAATTCGCCAACCATGTTTCTGCCTCTCTTGGGTGAGAACCTCAAGCGCTTTAATAACACTTATATCAGTCGTGTTTTGGATTGCGTTTGCGACAAGTGCGATTCGCGGCGGAGTAACAAACCGATACTAAGAACCCATAAGTTACTGTTGCTTATCGATAAATGTTTGCATATTGTAACACATCGCAATGGGTGTCACTTGTATAATTGATTTCGATAACAATCCCTATGGGACGTACTTCGCGGGTCAAGCGGTCACCGGCAAGGTCACACTAAAGTTGGACAAACTAAAGCTGGCAAGAGGTAACCATTGAAAAATAGCTAAGACCTGTTTTTTCTTCTCTTCAAACCATCAACTGTTCTTCCCCGTGAATCATTTTTATCTTATCAGCAGTACTTAGGCAAAGTGTATGCCAATATTGTAAATTTTAAGGATAGACCAAATTGCAAACAAGGTGATTCATCACCTAAAAGAGTAATTGGACATGTTAAATTTGGAAGTAAACAGCTATCAGCACTTCTTCATAGCCTCTTATCATTTAAAAGTAATCTTTGAATTTGTTACTAACCATAAGCCGATATTGCAACGTATTGTACCCAAAGATTTTGATAGCCTGTACCTTTCTATTCTTAGTAAGAAACACGTTTTTAGATCTCGTAATGCTTCAATATAGATATAATCACAAAGTATTATGGACTGCAACCAGTCAGCCAGAAATCTGTTTTGGGCTTTATAAAAATCTGAATAAAATTCCCACATTATATACAGAAATACGTTGATAATTGATGTACCTATCAAATTTAGAATAAGTACAGGATCTTATATAAAAAGTAAATTTTTCATACATTTTCTGAAAGAAACTAGATTTTATTAAAAAGTTATTATTATTTTTATATTATTATTAATTTTTTTTTTAACTAGACAAATTTTGTACAGTTTAGAATTTTAAACAGACCTATCATCGGCTGGATGTCGATATTTAAGTTAATTTTTATCTATTGATTTAAAAATATTTGTAAATATTATAAGTCTATACATAATTTGTGAAGACTACGGAGGAAAATAATGTTGTAACGATGTTTTGCTTATAATCCAGCGGTTACTTTGAACATTAATGGATTTGCCGAAACTCATTGGACTGAATCAAGAAGCAACAACAATTCAAATAACCACAGTACAAGCAGTTCCTCAGACACATATAGCGCTCGTGAGGACTATATAGCATCCACAACCTTTATTGTGGGTTCCCATCTGAGCAGTAAGTAAGTTAATAAAAAATATTTAACAAATAAAATTGAAAGTCGTTATGTATATTTTTTTAGCGGAGGTTTCTCTACAGCCTGGAGTTCATGTCTACAACTTTGCCTGCCAGATACCGGCCACTTGCCCCTCCTCCATTGAAGGACATTATGGCAGGGTACGTTATATGATAAAAGTATCGTTAGTCCGACCATGGAAATTTGATCAATCGTATACACGCTGTTTTACAGTGCTGAAGATAATGGATTTAAATTTTGATAGTCCCCTCTTGAGGGTAAGTATGCAGCCCAAGAAAGTCCCAAGCATAATGATTTGATCAGAGTACACTTTAACAGGTTCCCGCCCATTGTGAGACCCAAAAGACATATTGTTGTTGGCCATGTAAGTCTGATCCACTGCAGATTCAGATGACGCTTCCCCAGACAGGCTTTGTGCCAGGCCAAATAGTTCCCGTGGATATATTGGCCACGAACGACAGCCATATTCGTGTGGAACAGCTTCAGATCAGTCTTGTCATGATGGTTACCTACTATGCCACACACTTATCCACCACACACTCCCGAAACGAGCGTTTTATTGTCACCAAACTAATGGGTGACCCAGTGCCGAACCACTGCAAAAAACAGTTTAACTACTTTCTCCGCCTGCCGGCCACACCTCCTACCTGTTTTAATGCCTGTCGCATCATTCAGATTGCTTACACCATCGAGGTGGAAGCTAAAGTCAAGGGTTGGCACGTGAACGAGGTGATCAAGGTGCCATTGACCATAGGCAGCGTCCCCCTATCGGAAAATGTTCAGATTCAGCCACGTGGTCTCCCACCACAAACTTTGGATGTGACGAGCTTGGCTTGCCCTGCAGAGATTGCCACAGCCCCACCTGGCGTAGGCGCGGAAAATGGCATTCGTGAGTCCCTAGCTTCAACTCTTAATCTTACACAACTCAGAACTATTTTCAACTACTTTCAGACCCACCCAACTATGAAGAGGCTCTTCACATGCGTGCTACGGTTGACTTGAAACACATGAATGAATTTGATGGAAATGCTGAACCGAACACTGTCAACTTGGATGGCCCTAGTTTTAGTCCTCGGTATCCCATATTTGACATTCCGAGTCCTTCGGCGCCAATGGATCCATCTCTCAATAACAATGAAAATATTAATTCTGACACAAATGTGAACAAGGGAACTTGGCTTTGATGCGGGTTTCATATTATTTGCATTCCTTAAATAGTTAAGTATCTGTTGTGAAACTAGGGAAAAACTCGGCTATTTTTAAAAGCTTTGGGATAATTGAAATTAACAAAGAACTCTGTCAAGAAGATATGAAAATAAATAAAAAATATGCACAAACTAAGTACTTTGTATAAATGTGGTGCTTCCAGGGCTAGGGAACCTTATCATGATTTCAGCATAAGTGTATGCGCAGCAGAGTTAGTCGAGTACTCTTATACCCATTGTCAAGGTCTTCCTAACAGCGATAACTAAATGAACAGAAATTTGAGGGCCAACGGTTAACTCTTCTAAATTCTGATTCCGATTCCATTTTGTTGCGTTCATACGATACGAACTTGCGTCCGGCCTTATCGCTTATCTTATTCCACAACAAAAACAACCACAAATAGACGACGACCAGAAAGAACCAAAACACTCTGAATTTACACGTACTTGAATTAGTCGCAACTCGTTGCTGAGCCTAATGTGGTGCTCTCGGACTTGTGTATTGGGATATTAGTGAGAGCCGTTGGAATCCGTTTGATGAAATGGTCGTTACGTGTGAGATTAGCTTCGATGATAACAAAGATGGCACATTCTATGCCGGCCAACTGGTGAACGGATGCGTGACCTTAAAATCGGATAAAATTAAGGAAGTTCAAGGTATAAAATCGAGTGAATCGTAATATTTGATAGGAAAAAGTCAAGAGTGTTTTACGTATTGGAAATTAAAATGTGTGCTAATTAAACTTTCCTCAGACATTATAAATACCTTTGTGATAACGAGATATCAATTGGTATATACCAGTTAATAGACTAAATTAATGCATATATTTCTTAGTGACGACATTGATTTAGATAATAATACCTTTTTGTGAGAACCTTCAAGGAATGCTAAAACTTCTAAGATAAGAAATGTTTATAAATAAGTGTGAGGTATTAATTGAATTCGCCGTGCGAGACAATACGAAAAGAGTTCGTCAAAAATGTGAACTTTTAGTTATTAACCAATTGTTACGGTGCGATATTTGTTTTATTCATAATTCTTATCAAATAAGTCTATTTAAGTTCAAGTTATTGGAAAATAAACGGTGCTTGGTCTTGACCAATGTATTGTTTTCCTGTATTTTTTGCCCGCTTTAAAAAGCAGATTCAATGTCCATAAAAACAACTTTTAACAATCTTAGCTAATATTTGCAAATTATATACTTTTTCCTACCGGCAGCTTATCACCATTCAGCTCTTGGGGATTATATCATACTTCAGATAATAAAATAATTAAAATTTCTTTTATCCGACAGCTGCGCTAGTTAAAGTTGTTGGATACTCTGTAACAAAATGGAGCGAAAGACGAATGGCAAACACAAAACTCTTTGCTGGACGAGAAGAATATCTCACATCGCAGACTTATCTTTTGGGATCAGAGCAGAGTAAATGCTAAGGATTGTTAAGAGTTCTGTAAATTTATGAATATATTTTATTAGGTAACGACAGGCACACCATTCAAGCTGGTGTGCACACCTATAATTTCGCCTGCCAGTTGCCCTACCAGTGTCCTTCGTCGTTTGAGGGTCGCTATGGTTGTGTTCGCTATATTGTCAAAGTACTCTTGATCAGACCCTGGAAGTTCGACCAGGCCTACACGCACGGCATCACGGTGCTTAAGATGATGGACCTTAACTGTGAAACGCCACAACTGAAAGTGAGTTCTCAAAACCATATTAATAACTGATAATCTAATGCGCTCTGTTCACAGCGGGCTGCTCACAGTGAGAACTATCGCACATTCTGTTGTGGACCCTGCAAAACGGAACCAATAAAAATGGAGCTGAATCTGCCCCAGGCAGGCTATGTACCTGGTCAGCGGATTCCAGTCACTGTCGTTGTTATTAACAATAGTAATGTGGCCGTAACGGAATTAAGGCTCTCTCTTGTGATGCTGGTGCGTTATTTCAGCGTAACTCCGGAACACTCCCGTGTGGATCGCATTGTCATATCAAAGGCTAAAGGTGATTCTGTTTTGCGCCGCTGCACCCGATCCCTGACCATAGATTTGGACGTGCCCAGTACACCGCCCACCTGCCTGACCCTCAACAACCTTATACAAATTGCCTATCAACTTGAGGTGGAGGCATTAATTAAGAGCCTTCGAGAGCAGCAACTGATAACCATGCCAATCACCATTGGCACCTTTCCTCTAGGGATGGGTACAGGTAGTGGCGTAGTACAGCAACAGCCTCCGAGACGGAGTACTCGCTATGAAGTCCCAGTGGATGAGCTTCCTGTTGTTACGGCAATGACAAACGAATTGCATCAGAATTCCCGGGATATCGGTAAGACAAAAAAGTTCCTTCTCTGAGAAGCTACTAAATGATTTTCCTTTTGTGTGCAGCTCTTCCCAAATACCAGGTGTCTAAACACACGCTGCGTGGTAATATTAATGAGGAAGAACTTCACGCCTTCGGGGTAAACGAATTTACACCCTTATATCCAGTCTACGATATCCCGAGTCCAGCGCCCTTTATTTCCCCTAACAGCTTAAATATTGGATTCATCAACCAAAGCTTCGAAAAGTAAGAAAGCTTTTGTGGAATATAAAGCTTCTGGCGGTGCTTTTTATGTTAAATAATAATACTAAAATATATTTGTCTGTAATACAGACTGGGAATTGTTTCCTTGAGGACATAACTTTTATATTGAGATCGAGGGGTGTCAAATGTATAACGTATAGAGCTTAGCAAAGGGTTGAGTTATGGGAACAGTGTTATACTTTTATATGTGTCATACTTTTTATACGGATATTTGTATAACATGTATATACTTAATGTGTTATACTTGTATGTGTATATTGGGTTTTATAGCGTAGCACAATCTGCATTGAATATTTGAAACTAAAAGTGTACTACTTAAATGTGTTTGCATATACAACTTTGCAGCAAACATGATATGGAAACTTGCTTACATTTTTCTAGCATTTGGCACAAGGAAACACAAAAACTGACTAAGTGCTAAACAAAAATAGGGGGTCTAAATCGCTCGGAAATACATAACTTACGAGCGGTCAAAAATATGTATTATAAAAATTTGAACACAGCAGTGAACCGCATTCTATGATTAAAGGTACTGAATAAAAATACCATATTTAAAATAATTACATTAATTGTTATTTATATTATTATTGATTTTCTGAGTTTAGAATAGTTATAACAGTGGTTGTTTTCGACCAGTATTTATAACAGATAAATTAAACAATCAACGATTTGTGCATGATGGGAAATTTTTAATCTCTTATACTTAAATGTCTCTGTCCCAAATATCTATGTTAAACTTAGTAAATTGAGTCCACAATTTTTGCACTGCTTTAAACAGTTGGAAACAGAAAATATGAAGTCCGCAGTTTTGAAGTGCTTTAAAAAATCCTTTGCAAATACCTAAGAATATACTCCAAAATATTTAAAAGCACGTAAACAGTTTAGCTCGTAGAGTTAAAGGGTACATAAAATCTGTATATTCTTCATCAGCAACAATAGCCAAGTCAATATAGATCTGTCCGTCTGTCCATCTGTGTGAACAAAAGTATGTCGGAGCTAGAAAATCCCGAGAGGTCGCACATTAAAGAAAAAATGCCAAAGAAAAACAAGACTGATTCTGTTTTTGACACGCCCACTTTCTATGCTCATGCAAAGGTAAAACACATAAAAATAGCTTGTTAAACAGTTTTAGTAGCTATGCTATTAACAAGATATGGGAATCATACTCACTACTACTGCCGGATTCACTACTACAGCGAGTCCAAGGCCTCAGCTCATCGAAAATCACTGATTTTTAGACCCCGTACTCTAAAAAAGAGTATAGGGGTCTATTAAGTTTGTCTGAAGCGAAATGTGCGTAACAGGTAGAAGGAGGCTTTTCCGACCCCATAAAGTATATATATTCTTAATCAGCATCAACAGCCGAGACGATATAGCAATGTCCGTCTGTCCGTCTGTCCGTCTGTCCGTCTGTCCGTCCGTCTGTATGATCACCTAGATCTTCTAAACTACAAGAGCTAGAGACACCAAATTTGGAATGAAAGTCCGTCTGCTTCGCGAGCAGATCAAGTTTATTTCAAATCTTTGCCACGCCCCCTACCGCCCCCGCAAATTGTAAAAAACTTTTTTCACATCACTATAACTTGAAAACGACTAGAGCTAGAAAGACCAAATTCACACAGTATGTGTATGGTACCAATGCTAGTATCCTCACCAAGTTTGAACCGGATCGGACAACTATAGCCTATAGCTCCCATAGGACAAATCGGTCAAAAATAAAAAATTTGTATGAAGACATATAATGTTAGTTGAGCGATCGCAACCAAACTTACACAGGATATGTGTATTATTATTAAAAATATCCCCACCAAGTTTGGTCCAAATCGGACAACAACAACATATCAAACAAATTAATCAAAAATGCTGAATTTTATGTAAAAATTGTTTGTTTACACTGCTTGCAAGAGTTTTTACACTGCTTGCAAGAGTTAACTCTACGTTTAACTACACAAACTGCAGCAAGCAGTGTAGTGTGTTAAATAAACAATTATTGCATGTGAATGAAAATAATCCAACTGAATTATCAGCAGAGCGTGGTCTTATTGGTAGGGTCGCGGTTCGTTATTTTGCAAATCCGCGTGGGTCCCAGGTTCGAGTCCAGTCAAAGTTAATTAAATATAAATTTTATTTTTTAAAATTAAATTTAAATTTAAATTTTATTTTTTAAAATTAAATTTAAATTTAAATTTAATTTCAAATTGTAAAACACGGCTTATTTTTAAAATAAGCCAAGTAAGAAAATTGTGCATTTAATTTTGTTTATATTTACATACATTTGTATATAAATATGTATGTATACAAAATGTGAATAACTCCGTTTTTCTTCTATTTCGTATGGAAAATGTGCACTTCTGTGAGTACGGGGTCTTTTACAGTCGGCTCGCTCGACTGTAGCCTTTCTTACTTGTTTTTACCAAATTAAAAAAGGAAAAACGTAAGATCACGTCATTACCCTAGTTCATATATATATTTCATAGCATCGCGACGTATTTTGTGACGTTTGCCCAACACTGAAATTGCACTTCGCGTGTACTTGTCAATGCTGGTCATTACATACAGCAGAGAAGGTCGCTTGCAAAAAACGACTACGAACGACCAAGGGACAATATACAATATATCCTCCGTAATCTCTCGTTCAAATCCCTTAATACACAACTCTCAATACTCACAAAATTTAAATAAAGTACATATGAATATGATTCTTATAATTTTTGTTTCTTATCACTGGGATATTGAGTTCAATTTTTAGAGCTCCCACAACACCTGGTAATTTCTCACTAGTGTCCATTTCCTGAACGATTGCACCAATATTACTATTATACTAAGTTCAAAATAACATATTAATACTGACTAAAGAGTGACCAAAAGTCGCGGGGCGAGAAGGAAAAATTCTTGTGTTTTTAGAAAAATAATTTTATTCTCTTAAATTATATTTTAATTTCATAAAATCTACTTTAATCAGAACGGATAGGTTTAATTAGTCAGACTCTAGTTGAGTTATCTTGATGGATAACCATAGGAATCAAAACTAAACGCTAACTAAAATCCTAATTGGAGAGGAGCGGTCTGGAAAAACGACAACTTTCCTCAACTCAATTGTAGTTTTTTAACATGTTCAGCTTTCTATCGTTGAATCCAGATAAACAGAATTCGTAGTTAGTGTGTTAGTTAGAGTGTGGTCCAATTGTATCCTGAAAAGTTCTGGAGGGGTCTGTTAGATTTGTCGGAACTAAATGTAAGTCTAGAATATATATGTTCTTAATCAGCATTAATGCTTTTTCCAGCTCCACAAAAAACTAAAAACTGCAAAAACCTGTAAAAAGAGTAAGATCAATAAATAAATAGTATGGTTTTATTTATGTTTATATGTATATGGCCCGCGTCGGATAACTCTGTTATATAGCTTCCTTAAAAGCAATTGGTCTAAAATTAGTGATTACTATAATAACTTGAAATACCGTTTGATGTACCCCGGGTAAGTTTGATACAGTAATTAGTATGGAAAAGTATTATTCATATTGATTGGTACAGGGACTTTCAGTGTCGAGTTCCATTATCGTGTGTTTCTATTACCATGTATGCGGTCATAATGCTTCTGTGGTGAAGTAATAGCTCTAACTGAAATGTAAATCCAAAATGTTTTAAATAAAGCTTACGCCACGAGGTGAACACATTTTAAAAGTTTAAACCAGCTTACTAAAATTCTAGTTGTTTCCGTTTAAATATTACTCTGTTGATTTCGGTGTGATAAAATATTTACTAACTCATGCATAATTGAAACAAACGTATTATGTTCTTTAATGTGTGCAACCCAACAAAAGTTTAGGGCTGCTATAGCTCAGGCAATTGTGGCTAATTTCTAAGTTTCAGCGTTAAACGCTGTAAGTAACGCTACATGTCTTACCAAGTTTGGGCTCGTCATAATCCCGTTAGTTAAATACGCAATGGTTAATGGTAATACGGGCATTAAGTAATTTTCGACGCTGCATACCCTTGACATACCCTGGAACAAACACATATACACACAAATACATTTATCATATACTTGTGTGTTTCGTACTCTTCTTCCAAGAACTCGAGAAGTGCCCAATGTCCTGGAATTTACCGGTGCTTTCAGTATTTCTGAGTAGCACGATAAGAATTCGGTGGTAATTGGCTTTTTGCTTTGGCGTTTTAGCTTTCAAAGCTCAATTAATGAAGGAGTTGGAACTACTCCTGTTTGCAGTTTTGTCTGTTGCATGATTTCTTAGTATCAACTTTATTTTTTACCCATTGATCATACCACATTTATCTAATATTAAAAGACTTTTATTTAAATTAATCTGATTCAATTAAATAAAATTGTTACATAATTCTTGATAAACATTAAAGGAAAACTGAGATTAGAAAATGTTTAAGTATTAATTTATTTTTGTTTAATTTTATTAAAAGAAATTTAAAGAGCTCAGCAACAATATGTTATCAAAAAGCAAAGGCACCATTAAAATCTGCTTCTGCTTTTATATGTATGTTTGCAGAATTTACAAAATAATCCATATGGTCGACTTGAAAGATTTGTTACCTGTTGTGCCTGACTTTTCAATATGCAATCATACAATAATTTTAATACAGTTAACGTCAAAATTTTAAATCTTACTTATACAAATCAAGTAACAACAAGTAAGAGAGGCTATAGTCGAGCGAGCCGAATGTAAAAGACTCCGTTCTTATTTTAAATCACAATATTTGACTGGTTCGTCCTATGGTAGCTATAAGCTATAGTTGCTTGATCTGGACCAAATTTGGTAGGTATATAAAAACTCATAGTATACACATAATGTGTGGGTTTGGTTTGGTTGAGATCGGTTAATAAAATATAAATGTTTTCAAACAAGTCACAAATTTTAGACCGGTTTGTCCTATGGGACCTATAGAGTCTATAGTATAGACTCTTAGATTATATACTTAGATTCAATAAACTTGGTAAATATATTTACAATGGTACAATACACATGAATTGGTAGTGAAAGGTTTAGTTGTTTCCAAAAATTTTAAATAAAGTTGATCTGCCTGACTGCCTGCCTGCATAGTCAACCTTTCATTCCAAATTTGGTGAATCTAAAGTCTCTGAGATCCCGGTCTTAATACGGACAAACGGACATTGCTATATCGTCTCGGCTGTTGATGCTGATCAAAAAAAATACTAAATAGGGTCGGAAAAGCGTCCTTCTGACCATTAAGCACATGTCCCTTCTGACAAACCTAAGTGCTTGTCTGAGACTTAGTCTAAGAATTGTTTTTATCTAAACAATAATATTCTGGGTATGTTAGATGCCAAGTCTAAATTGCCAATTTTATTTGAACGATCATGTAATCATGACTAGAATAGCTTAGCTAAACGGTAATAAATGTTTTTATATTCAAAGCCTAAGAATATTAGAATTTACAATTTTAATTTAATTTTATGTGATTTTTCTAAAGATTTATTGATGTTACTCTTTAGCTGAAAATTGATTAGTGTGCTTAAATAGGATTTATTTTGTACTGATGGTAGATACTCTTAGATACCCACAATCGTATATAGTATGTCGAGTAAACATGTTGACTTATAAAATTGCCGAGCTCTGCAACAACCTTTCTAGGGTTTTAACACATTCGATTCGCGACGAAAACTCAGCATGTTTCTTGTTTATCCATCTACTTTTCTCCTTTCCGTCACAAATCGTGCAACACTTTTTTTAACTTGGCCGGAACTCACGCGCTTAGTTGTGTACACTGTGAGTTCTGTGGATGTCACACTTATTTTCCTGTTAGACGGGTGCTTGCTTCTGTGTCTTTATTTCTGTTGTTGTTTTTCCTGTAGTTGTTATTTGTTCGCACACACAATGGGCTAAAACGCGTGTGGCAACAATCACAAGTGAGTTTTCGGTGAATACGAAATTTAGCGCTTCCTCTTGTTGTGTGTGAGTGAGTCAGTTTGTGTGTTTATTTATTGGGGATATACTTGTTTGCATAATGCTGTGGACTTGTGTTTTCAATGTGTAAGTGTGTGTGTGTGTGTGTGTGCTCTTGTGTGTCGAGCAATAGAGATGAGTGGGCTCTTGTTATTGGTGCATCTGTTTTGACTTTCAAAGAAATTGACGTGTGTACAAGCCAAATCAATTATCGACAAGGGCAACTTGACGGACTGTTCAATTCCGATTTCAATGCTTTTATCATACTGACATAGATGAGGGACAAAGGAAATGTTTAATTAGCGCGCTCCATAAAAATATTGCGTTGGATTAATGTGTGGCATGCAGCTCATTAAATTCTAATGATGCTAAAATAAGTATACAGCTTTTTCTTAATCTCATTATGAATTTAGTTTGCCACTCGCTCTTAAGACATGTCTCATTTCTCTGCTTCTTGTAAATATAAAGTTTTTAAATTTTCTAATGGGAAAAAGTCATCACGCGTTCACAACTAAGTAGCACATTGTCACTTCAGAGAAAATAAAACAAAAGCAAAAAAAACGGCTAAAATGGGAAAAATATCAGCAACAAATTGCACTGAGAAAATTGCAGATGCAAGGGTTAAGCTGAGTCGCCAAAAGTTCTTGTGAAAAAAACACACAAAGCTCTTTCCATGTGGAAACTTTAAGCTACTTTACAGGGCTGCAGAGCTGGGCACAGGGGCAGGGCGAACTGGGAAGGAACGCAAAATATATCTTTCGTCGACAGATGTGAGCAAAAATAGTGTCCAACGGATTAGGAGGCGTGGCACATAGGATGCTTCTATTCAATTAAGTACAGGTTACAATAAGCAGACTGCCGCTGCACATGGCCAACTGAAAGTTTGACAGTTAGACGAAGTCAAAGTTTGAAGTAGCCACAAAACCAGTGCAGTTCCCTCTCCTGATAGAAAGTATATTCCATAGTTCGAAGGTTCGAATTTGCGATGGCAGCTGACTTGACTCACCTTGCCCTGCCGATGTTTTACTAAAATTTCATAAATCAAAGTGACGCGGGATGCGCGTGCAGTGACTGAACCACAGAATAGAGCAACAAGGATTCAACTTCTACTCACGCCACAGTAATTGCTTTATCCTGTGAAGCGTGACGCGGTCAACAACGCAACGTGAGCAAACCATTTTGATATTACACACTCACCCCTAACACACTAGCACACACAAACAGAAACATGCATACTGGCACACACTCACATATACACACGTATCTAAACAAAGTCGATGGCCAGTAGAGAAAAGTTGAAAACTTTTATGATATTTTAGTTATTTGATGCGTTGCTGGAGTTTTAACTCAGCCCCAAGCCCAAAGTATACTTTACAAAATTTGTTGCTTACACTGCATTGATTTCGTAAATGGACACTGTGAGGGGGGAAAGTAATAAAGCCGTCAACCTTATACTTTTTCTTTCTTTAGTACTAGTACTTTTCTTTTTTCTAAAAAAAGTTTTTTTTTTTAAATGCATTAAAAATATTAAAGAATGTGCTCAAAGAACTAGTAATAACATTTTAACTCTTTTTTTTGGTTTACATTAAACTTAACAAGATAAGCTGGTAATGTAGATAATTGTAATATATTTTAATTAAAAAGACAATTTAATAACTTTTTAATTAATTCAACATTAAATAATAACTAGTCAAATTTTTGGATTTATTGCTATACCATTACCAAAATTTGTATTATAAATGAAAGGGATAAATGAAAGCTCTTGTTAACAGGAAAATGGTTTATTTATTATATTTAATGGCATATTTGTGTACATTCACCCAGTTCATGCATATTTTTTAAACAATTCTTATAAACATGATACACCTGAACATGACACAATATGTTGCTAACAAAGCCAATTAAATGTCATCAACCAGGGGTCAGCGATGAAGAGAGAATGCAAAAATATCTATAAAATGTATCAAAAATTGCAAAGAAAGAGACAAATAAATTATACTGTTTGTTTTTGAGCTTACTTTTATGCCGGCGGCACTAAAAGATTATTTCTTTTTTATGTGCAAAATAAATTTTGCAATTCTTCATGAACACCATCACCAAGAGAAATGTAAATATCTTCATAAAGTTCAGAAGCCTCGCCCAAGCATCCGCTACATAGAACGAAACGAATGGTATGGCTAATAAGCAGTTTCTTTGAGCGGTGTTTGGCCCAAAGCAAACTCAGCTTCTCCTGTTTCGCTCATTCACTTTGGATCCATCTCTACTTTTGTATATTTTGTTTCATGACAGATTTATGGTTAAAATAAAAGACACAGACGATATGTTGAACACGATGATGCCAAGCAGGTGGCGAAATTTTATAGCTCACACTCATATATGAGTTAGGATTGCACAATAAAAGTGCATGTATTTTTGTATGTGAGTATAAAAGCCAGAGAACAATTTTCCGAGCTGTCGCTCTAATTAATAGAAGACTTTTCCACTGTCAAAGCATAAAGAAAATTTTACTAATTAAAAACTACAAGAGGAACGACCACGCTTCAGAACTTTGCTGGCTTGGCAAAGCCCTTAACGTATTTCTTTACATAGACTATATATAGTACATATACATATATTTTAGTATTTGTGCAGCTTGGCCATTTCTTGTGATTATTTCTAACAACTTGGCCGTGTTGCATTGCATGGCAGCCTTACAAATTGCTCGCGGGCTGCAAGTAATTGTCACTGCCTCGTTGCTTTCAGTATGGATTTGGATTTTAGATTTGGATGCGGATTTGGATTTGGATTCAGCTTTGCTGCTCAACATCATTAAATGTACATAATGGAATTGCTGTGATTTGCTTCACAGCTAAAGATTTATTATCTCACTCGCCATTTTCCAGCCGAAAAAATCGGCTTTATGTTACGCTTGCCTGGTGACTGAGTGCAGCCAGTGACTGAGTGACTGAGGGGCAACGAGAGTGAAGATAAGAATGGGATCGAGAACAAGGACAAAGTCCCTTACCATAAACATCACAATGACAATCAAAGTCATTTACACAAGGACTTTTGTGAAATTTATTGCTATGAGTGCGGCAATTGCAAAACTTTACGCATTTAATTTGTTCAAAATTTGCTTATGAACCAAATTGAATTAACCTGATGAAACTTTTGTAATTTGAAATGTGTTCCTCAATTCGTTTTCGCTCCGATTTCGAAATATTATTACAGAGGTTAATGTAAAAAGCAATAACATTATAAATCATACAATTTGCGGTAAATTGAATCAATTAGAAGGATTTTTTTTTATATTTAAATAGATATTCTCCTAAATGTTTTGCCGATTAACTAATAAACACGCTGCTTAGTCTCAGTTTAAAATTTAAGAACTATTTTTATTTTATGACTGTCGTTATAAAAACTAAGATCAAGAAATTTTGAATTCGTTTTAGTAGTATTACTGCTTTAAGAATTTATTTAATTTATCAAATATAATGCACAAGTAACACATGAAATAGTTTCTAATGTGTTGTGAATTCAGTTGAATAAATAATTTCCAAGATGCGCATTGAAAATAGGCGACTCTTGTTGTTCCAGATACCTCCTCATATAAAATTCTTTTTAAGTTGGTTTTATAAATGTTTATTGTTATGTTTACGAGATGATTTTACGACTTCTTTTTATTAAAATAAGTTTGCTTCGTCTTGAATAATGGCAGGAAAACTTAAAATGAATTGCTTGAAAAACTATACAAATCTCTCCTCCAACGTTTGTTTCCAAGTCTGATTGCTCCGTTTGCAGTTGTAATGTAAGACAAGGTGAATTATTTTGTAGTTATCAAGTAAATTAAATGTTGACCATGACAAAAAGCTGTCACAGAAGTCGTTAAGTTTCGGCTGAGTTCTGCAAATTGGTGCGATAATATCTTTTGGCATTTTCCTAAGCTCTGTGAATACATGACTGAATACGGACAGGAATGTCCGTCACGCCGACACATAATGAAAGATTACAGCTTTATTCATGGCAAAAAGGGTCAAATAAGTTTAAGCTACATACAAATACTTGCAAGCAATTTACATTTTATTGAGAAGAGAAACTGTCAAAGTTATCCAAGGCAAACAATTTTATGAAATCCCAAAATGCCTTCACGGTATTAGTTATAAGTATTTCCTTAAATGAAAACAAAACGAATCCAGTATATTTGTAATGTAATTTCACAATGCATTCATAAGTGTATAAATAATAAGTAACTAAAAACTCAAATTATCCATGACTTAAACGTTTTCCTCAAAGACCGAATAATTAAAATTAACAATGAGTTCCAGGAGCATTAGTAATTCATTGAAAATGTAACACGTTCGCTATTTATTCTCTCTAGTAATTAAATGCAGTTAAACTTGACAATATTTTCAAAAAGTAAATCCTGCTTGTTGTTGCTACACATATGTACATATAGGTTAGTCAGTTTGTCGTCTGCTAATTAATAGCAAAAACAATACCCAAAACAGTAATACTATTTTATAGCAACGGTTTGATAGAATGAATTAGTTTACTGCACCAAATACATTGAATATGAAAATATCTATAATGAATGCTAGGCAAACTTGTGCAAGTCAAACATTTTGATTGAGCTCTCATGACAATACAAGTATGTATATTTAGAGTCGGGATTTGTAAATAGTATAAAATAATGTGTTTTGGTCATCAATGTTATTATTGAATAGGATAATTTATCAATTCCTAGTTAGACAAATTGTAAATATGTTATTATTGATTTTGGTAGTGCATCAAATAATAGTTATTTATTACTTAAATACAAATTGGTGATGAAACTTCATTTATGATTTTGCTTCATTTACAAATGTGAAAATGGAGAAAATTAACCTCTCGAATTGAAAATGTAAGCCACTTCTTTAATTTGTTGGTACTATTTCATGAACATACTTTAATCTAAGAGTTGTTCCCTATAGTCCGTGGAATGGACATATTTATAGCTACTTTATTGCATCATCAATAGCCTGGTTTTCAATTAGGAACACACTTACATAATTATATATTGTTGGCCATATCAACTTATTGATCTAATGTATGCAATTCATTAGCTACAAATAAAGTTCGATTCAGAGGTTGAACCTGAGTTCAGGGTCTATCAACGCCATAAAAGAATACAAAAAGCAAATGTTTCCGTTGAACAGTCTACAACCACATATTGGACTTCATTATTATGCTCCATATTCCCATTCCTACACTTTTTTGCCGTCCCCCTTGCTTAAGTTACACTACTAATAATGTGGTCGTTTGTTTCCACTGTACACGTGCCCTGCCACTGTTAAATACGTCCTTAATAGGCATTACATTTGTGGCCTTGTTTCTGTTTCATTACAGATTTTCTCCACATCATAGCTTTAAATGAGATACTTCTGTGGTTTTATTGGCGGTTGATGTGTTGATAACGCAGCAAAACATATGAATATGTATGTAAAACAAAAAAGTTTAATAAGTAAGCCTAGCATACATTTCACAGCGCTTTTATTATTCCTTCATTTTCAATATATGTACATGCATAATAATATACACACTAATGCATTATACCATTTTTATAAGTATAAGGTTAATTCAACCATTTATAAAATCCCTTGTTAATCTCTACTTGACATTTCATTATAATTTTTTAATTTAGTTGGTATTTGTGGATTATTTTTGATTGTTAGTATAAATTTTTTATACTAAAACAAGAAAGAAAAGTACAGTCGAGCACACCCGACCGTAGAATACTCTCTGCAATTTATTCCTGATCATTTAATAAAATCGGTATCCGAGAATATCAACGGATAGTATTTGCAACAAAACACGTTGAAACAAAAACATCTGATTGTATGAATACACACACATATACATTTGACATTATATGTATGCACGCACATATGTATGTGTGTATATGTAATACATACACAGTTGGTTGGCACAGCCAGCATTCGCGGGCAGCGCTGCCGCTAAGCTACGCAAGCAGCGAAAACGTTCGCTCACATGTTTGTATGTTTCTATCTCGCTCGCACACATGCATTGGCATTGCGTTCAATTATCAACTTTCTTACATGTCTAGCTCTTTTGTTTATAGTCCGATTTAGATGCAACTTTCAGGACAGTTTAATATATTTTGTCTTCAAACGAATGTGAAATAACAATTCTGTACGATAAGAACATATGCCTTAAAATCGGCATTGAGTTTGCAAATTATTTTATTTCTTGTGGGAAAAGGGGGCGTGGCAGTCCAAAATTTTTGATGACAATGCACTTATGCCGTCTCTAGGAACCTACATACCAAAATTGGTGTTCCTAAGTGCCATAGTTACTGAGATATTCGCCTAAAACATAAATTTTTTACGAGGTGTTTCTAGTTTTTTGCACATTGTGGGCGAACGGGGCGTGGCATCGAAAAAAAAAAGATTCTTGTATTGACTGACTTAATATCGAGTCGATAGAGACCAAATTCAAACTTGTAGATCTTACCATCTCTGAAATCTGTTTGTTCATACGGACAGACGGACAGACAGACGGACAGACAGACGGACAGACGGACAGACGGACATGGCTATATCGACTCGGCTTGTGATGCTGATCAAGAATATATATACTTTATGGGGTCTGCCACGCCTCCTTCTGCCTGTTACATACTTTTCACAAACACAATATACTCTCTCTTGCAGAGAGTATAACAAGAAGGAAAGTACAGGCGGGCTCCCACAACTGTAAGATACCCTGTAAAAACTCCGGTCCCTGCCTAAGTTTTTTGGACATCAAATTTAAAACGACACAATTGTTGCAACCGTTCAAGCAAGATCAAATTAGAGGTTAAAATATCGTTCACAAACAAATGAACTACTGTAAAAAGTTGAGCAAAGCAACATATCGATTATTCAGTATAGTAGCTGTAACTAGAATGGGACCATAACGAACGAACTAATCGAACGAACTAAACGAACGAGCTAAACGAACGAACTAAACGACTGAGCTACAATCTGGGATATGGTTCGTTCGTTCACTTAAGTGAATAGTTCAATCGAACTTATTCTGAACAATACGATACAACTCTATCGCTTGCGCATGCCGTGAAGTGTCTTCAGAAAACAATTGTTTATAAAAACAATTAACAAAAGAGCCCGCGTTTTTTCATACAAACCACAAATTGTTGACCGACGTATCCTATGGAAGCTGTATGCTATAGTTATCTGCCCTACCGCCCCCTCAAATGGTTACAAGCTATTTTCACAACATTATAACTTGGAAACTACAAGAGCTATCGCGACCAATTTTACATAATCCATATTAAAAATCTGGTGTTTCTAGCTTTTATCTTGTTTGAACTTGTTTGAACAAAGGAAATATATTTTCACAGGGTATAAAAACGTAACATACGCTCCCAGGGTATACAAATTGCATTGCTATTTTAAGAATTGTAAGTATTTGAATATATTAGTGCAGAGAATTCGGAATTGTATTAAAACTCACATCGTTAACACGTCTAGGAAAAAATCATAGCAATACATTTAAGAAAAATTCTGTAATATTTCGTGTCGGGCATTCCAATAATTCCGTAAAATTATGCCTGTAAGTGAAGGCAAGATACCTTTCAATCTATTTGAACATTTTGATGGTCAAAAGTTTACTGTCCGTGGTATTAGAGGAAGTTATGGACACGACAATAAAGTACCAACTCGCGATAGTATAGTTTCCGCCACTTCCAATGATTTTAAACTAAAATCTATACTTAATGTGCCAAGTACGACTTCTGTATCCTCAAAAACTTCTCAATCGTTGCGTGGGAAAAGTACTACACTCCATAGGCTTTCAAAGATAAATTTGAATATAAGGCACGATCGTAAGAAACTGTCGACTCTTATTTTAGATCCTCAAACGGAAAGAAATCTCAAGACTTTATTTTGGGATAAGGAGGATTGGGTGGCGCGAGGTAAAACATTTGACGATGCTGCTGACCTAAGTGAACATCCCAGCTATACTATTAAAAATATAGCTTAGTAAGTGATTATGATAAACACTGATTGTAGGACTAGAATCCTAAGCGAATTTTAATAGTAATCTTGAGTGTGAACTTCTTTACATGGAAGCCAAGGAGAAGTATGATTCGCAGTTTCTCCATGAGATGAGGAAAATTGTTGCATCCAAGCCAAGAATACGAGATCAGTTATTTACTAAGCGGTAAGAAAGTCGTCCAAAAATCATATATCAACTAATTATATTTCTTATTGCAAGATTATTCTCTTATGCAACGCTCTGGCCTCCATTACATACAAAAGCCGAATTGGATATATTTAACAGAAGATTTTTTCAACTGTCTCAAACTGAAAGAAAACGACTGGATTATTTGATGAGCACTCCCTTGAGCGAGATTTGATTGCAAGTATAAATATGTTAGTGGAAAATTTACATAACTCTACCAACATATCTGTTCTTTCAATTAAATTGACAATAAATTTTCCATTCTTTACCCCGAGTGCATCAGAAAGAAGTGGCCGATTTCATAAAGTATATATATTCTTGATCAGTACCAATAGCCGAGTCGATATAGTCATGTCCGTCTATCCGTCTCTCTGAATGAAGAAAAGTATCTCAGAGACTATAAGAGCTGGAACAGCCCAAGACGTCGCAAATTTGCATATGGAGTACATAAACCGACCAAGTTCGATCCAATTATGTCAACAGGTCTTTCCACCAGAATCGGTAGAAAATTAAGCCTAAATATGATAAATTTCTGTGTTTACCAAGCTATCATTATGAAATTCACTCAAAATACATTTGCCAATAATGAAAACATACTGACCAAGTCTCATCCGAATAAGAATACTGTATTCAAATTTGCCATAGGAACGATCAACGAACCTAGACGATCTAAAGATTATTTAGTATGAAAAACTTATGTGTTGACTAAGCTTTGTCAAACACATTAGTATGCATCATCTGAGCGACTGCACTTATATTTTTATTATACTACGTAACGGGTATACTAAAGTCGCGAGGAGCCTTTCAATTGCATGAAGCACATGTATTTTAGTTTCATATCATACGGTTGAATGCTTAAACGCATTTTTATTACTGTAAATTTTAGTTATTTGTTTATGATAAATTGTAACAAATGCCTGTTTGTCAAGTTACTTTCAACTTTCTTCCAATCCAAGGTATTTTAGACAGTTAAATCCTTTTTGGTTAGATAATTATGAACGAGTAATCTTAAAGTCCAAAGACCAAACTTGATGAAGAGAGTTATAATGGTACTTATACGTGAACTTGTTGGCTCTAGCCAATAATAATGACTTTACTTCTTGATGTATATGGAAGATTTTTGACATAGTTTCACTGTGTACCGCAGTCAATCCAATTCTGAAAGCTGACAGTTACAATAATGGGTAGAAATTGACTTTGTGATTGGATGGACCGACGGTAACGGGTGAGTGGAAACGGTCATTTGAATAGTTTTTATGTTGTAAATCAATATTTCCAATCCGAAAAATATATTTACAAATATGGCCTAGTGTGAGTAAAAAGCTTCGCTTTTTTGTGCTTGCAGATGGTTGTTCTAAATGCAAGTCTTGAGGTACAGCATTTATATTAATCAGACTATAAGATGATTTAAGAGTAACTTAACAAGTGCATCCTTAGCTCAATAAGCTCAAATTATCCAACTTAACGTTAAGGTTGAATGATATTAAAATTGTCTAAAAATAAATTGAACTTATGGTTACAAGATCATTTCAAGAGGTCAATCCTAGAGTAAGATCAAACAACGTCTTCATAAATTTGTATCAGATTTCGGTTCATTACATCCAATGTAACCTCCTGTCCTTTAAGATTTGTTACATGTCGACACATCATCCAAAACACAAAGATACTATGTGCAAAAGTTGGTAAACATAAGTATCTTAATTGTTAACACATTTCAACAAGCCTTTTGGACCTCTGCTGTAATTAATTGTTTTCTTTCTAGTTTGCAATGGACATATGTATTTTACTGAAATATTATATGTAAATCAATAATTATTCGCTCTGAACCCAACATTGCAAGTGCTAAAAATACTTGTTTCCACATCAGTTAATTAATAATAAAAGTAATGCAAATTAAGAAGTTGAATGAAAACATTTGCGGTTTCCATTTTATGTGTACTTTCATTAAAGTTAAACAAAAAGTACAGATACATTTTAGAGGTAGCCCAGAGGGATTTTCATAAGGGTTTGTTGTATAAAAAAAAAAAAAAAGAAAAATCGCAGTAACCAAAACCCATTCCAGTTCCCGCGACTTTATGTAATAAATTATAATTGCCGCATGCTCAGTTTCTATTTTTTTCAATTTTTTACCCAAACCTGGCAGACCAGAGAAGCAGCCTTTGGGCTTTTGCTCTCGTGGTCATTCCCCAATTTTTATGATGCTTATGAAAAAAATTAATATCATGCTGCATAGCTGCAAGGTGTGCGCCAATTTCCGGCATGAGTGGACATGCATGAGTTGGGTACTTTTATAGCATTAAAAGTGTTTTTAAAAGCCTTTTTTGTTGCCATATTCTTTGCGTCAGAGTTGAACCATATGCTGTTACTCGCAGAAGCTCATCAGCTTAACTGTTCCTAATTCCGTCAGTATTTATCCAACTGATTTTTTCAACAAAAACTCCTCAAATGTTTGTTAATCACTCGGTCTGCTCATGTGTGCACAAACTGAGTTTATTTAACTTCAGCATCAGTGTTACTGTCACAGAACGAGAGAAATTTGAATATGATTAAAACACATAACACATACGCACTGTTCACAACCATAAATGCGCATTCATTGCAAATTCAAATCAATTTTTAGACCCAATAGAAATTTTATGGCTGCAGCCCATGGGCCAAATTATTTAGATTATTGTTATTATTATTATTATTATTATTATTATTATTATTATTATTATTATTATTATTATTATTATTATTATTATTATTATTATTATTATTATTATTATTATTATTATTATTATTATTATTTTTATTATTATTTTTATTTTTATTATTATTATTATTATTATTATTATTATTATTATTATTATTATTATTATTATTATTATTATTATTATTTTTATTTTTATTATTTAGATTATTATGAAAAGTTTTGTATAATATACTATTTTTTTTGTATTTAAATAATAAATTTGTTTATTTTTTAAATAACTTATTTTCCCTTGTATTTAAGGATTTTATTGCATACTTCTTTCAGAAATGAAATGTATGCGAATAGTTTGTATTACATATCTAACAAATGGCATATCTTAGTAATCATTGCCAACCAGTGATCTGAGTCCTCTTTAATGACATAATTTTCATCATCTTCTTTTGAAATATACCACACTCACCCCCTCCCTCAATCATGAATTTGTATGGGTGTAGAATTGCCTTTTTTTCTCCATACAGATTTTTAAAACTGAATTTAATAAATTTGTTCATGTTTGAATTAAAAACTATTTATTTATTAATTTTTAATTTATTTTGGCATACATATGTACACCATAACTTAATGGCATACAAACTCCATATCTTAATAATATTTTTTCTAAAATAACATCTATGTGGATATTCACATACATAAATGCATTCATTATTAAAGGGTATCTGTTAGTCTATTCGTTTTCTGAGGGACATCTTCTTATGTTTTCCTTTCAATTTTATCAACTACAACTCTTCTGTTGCCATGTGTTAATATGTATGTGTATGTGTATGTGTATGTGTCTCTGTGTCTGTATGTGTGCGTCCTGTTGCCCTGGTCCTTTTGGTCGTAACTTTCGCTTTGGGCACACAACACTTGAGTTTTGTGGTATTGCAAAATGCATTTTATACGCAATAAAAATACACTTGCTGCGGCTTTACAACTCGCTCGTTCCATTTGGCTGCCCGATTCTTTCCTTAGCGTCGTTTTTCCTACTATAATATTTCCTACTTATTTCAAATAAAGCGAAAAGTCAGAGCTTCTGTAAGTGAGAGTGTAAATGTGTTTTTGTTTGTGTTAAAAGAAACTTAATGCGCTACTTTATGTGGTTGTTCTCCCTTACTGCAGTTCGTTTTTTTTATGATTTTAACAAGTTGGTTGTTAAATAAATTTAAATTACAATCATACTCCCTTTACTGACCCTCTCTGGTCATTATGGAGTTACTTTTCTCTCTTCCTTTTTCCTTATTTTGCAGTAAGTTGCAAATAAAAAGACCAACTCATTCTCGCCTGTCAAAATTATGCTCCAAATATATTAACTCTGTCAGCAAACAGTTAATCATTTTAAAAATAAGAACTTCTTTTTTCTCCACAATCCAGATTTATAAACAGAAAATCGCCTCATCATTTTGAGTATCAATATTTACCTTAGATTTGCATGCTTGATGACAGGCGGTTTTGGGTTGGGCTCTTAGTATTAAAGTTGTAGTAATTGATAGCACTAAAAGGTCAGACATTGAAAAATTACAACTCGAATTATCGATACTTAGTCATGATAGGTAGATATGTAAATTTCCACTTGGAAAAATGTTTTAATAAATAAACTTAAGCCAACGCATGTTCAATCATTTTTTATTAGACCCCGTACTCTAAAAAAGAGTATAGGGGTCTATTAGGTTTGTCTGAAGCGAAATGTGCGTAACAGGCAGAAGGAGGCGTGGCCGACCCCATAAAGTATATATATTATTGATCAGCATCAACAGCCGAGACGATATAGCAATGTCCGTCTGTCCGTCTGTCCGTCCGTCTGTATGATCACCTAGATCTTTTAAACTACAAGAGCTAGAGCCACCAAATTTGGAATGAAAGTCCGTCTGCTTCGCGAGCAGATCAAGTTTATTTCAAATCTTTGCCACGCCCCTTACCGCCCCCGCAAATTGCAAAAAAAAATTTTCACATCACCATAACTTGAAAACTACTAGAGCTAGAGAGACCAAATTCACACATTATGTGTATGGTACCAATATAACTATCCTCACCATCTGGATCGGACAACTATAGCCTATAGCTCCCATAGGACAAATCTGTCTAAAATAAAAAATTTGTATGAAGACACGTAATGTTAGTTGAGCGATCGCAACCAAACTTACAGAGAATGTGTGAATAATTATTAAAAGTATCCTCACCAAATTTGGTCCAAATCGGACAACCACAACATATAAAATAAATTAATCAAAAATGCTGAGTTTTATGAATAAATTGTTGGTTTACACTGCTTGCAATAGAAAAAGAACACAAACTGCAGCAAGCAGTGCAATTATTATAAAAGACTTAATTCTACGTTTAGCTACTGCAGTTTCAATAAGGAGCGTGGTCTAGGTAGTAGAGATGCGTGCTTCGTACGTGTTGGTTAGCCCGGGGTCCCGGGTTCGAATCCAGTCAGTGACAAGTGCCATTTGTTAACTTTTTAAATTTTAATTATTTACATAAACTTCAATGCGGAGTGTGGTCTAAGTAGTAAAGATGCCTGATCTAATTCTTCGCACTTATATGTGAACCCGGGATCATGGGTTCGAGCGCCGTCAGGGACATTTTATTAATTTTTGTTATATAACAAAAAATATTACATGTAAATGCAGATAGTCGAGCACTTTCAATAGAGGGGCGTGGTGCAGCTGTTAGTGCGCTGACGCGTGTGCGTGGAGTCCGAGGTTCGAATCCCCCGTCAGTGAATTATTTTGACTATTTTTTTTTTTTATTTCAATTCAACTTTAAAATTAAATTTAAATTTAATTTCAAATTGTAAAACACGGCATATTTTTAAAATAAGACAAGTAAGGAAATTGTGCATTTAATTGTGTATATATATACATACATTTGTATATAAAAATGTATGTATACAAAATGTGAATCACTCCGATTTTCTTGTTTTTCGAATGGAAAATGCGCACTTCTGTGAGTACGGGGTCTTTTACAGTCGGCTCGCTCGACTGTAGCCTTTCTTACTTGTATTCATCTTTAACTCACTTCCAATTATATTTTAAGCATTAACAAAATTTAAATGAGATACAGGGCAACTAAGGAAAATAGAATAATTGTAACGAAAGTGCTATATTGTTATACCCGTTACTCGTAGAGTAAAAGGGTATATTGTAATTTTAGTTTGTAAAGTTTTTTAGGATTTCAAGATATCTCCGTTGTTTGGAATTGTTTCACCTAAAGGTCAGTTTACCAGTTCGAGTTTTTTCTTGGTTTATACTCAAATAGTGTTTTAAATGAAAGTATGATTATGTTTTGATTAAAACTTCTACCATGTATAGTTTTGGGGCTTTGAATTTTAATTAGGAATTCGATTCTTTGAGATAATTTTATTTAATTATGTCCAAAAAATAAATGCCGCAAACAGAAATGAATTACGTAATCAGCAGTAAAACTAAAATCTACTGGCATATCGATATGGTATGAATAGGCAATTGCAAAATACAAAATACAAAATGCAAAATGCAAATGAAAAGTAAATAATAGAATTTCATTGCAGTTCTCCAAATGGGATCCAGCAAATGATGTGGCTACCGTTGCATCAACGGCAACAATCAGCAAATTCCATTGACAAACGAGGTCGGGGCTAAATCGCATTAAAGTCCATGAATATGCCCAGAAGCGGTAATCAAATGTGCACCATGGCATCGGGCACAGAATCAGACACTCACACACAATCAGACACACACACTCACACACAGCCACACAAGGTTGATCTATAAAAATTCCTGGTTTGTGATTCTAAACTAAGTCAATAGTAGAAAAGCCAATTAAGAAATGAAGCATTCGATTAGAAAAATAAAAAAAAAAAAATATTAAAACAATAAGTAAAAACAAAAGCTGCAAATATCTTGATTGGAAATAAATGTTTCGTCAGATTTGGTCTTTAAGACAAAGAAAGTTATTTAAACTTAGAGTTATTTGCTTAAATATATTAGCTTTAACCATTATTCATAACTTTTAAGCTAATTGAAGATAATACTTTATGCATTCGCTGACGATTTTTAAACGGTTGGGAATTGGCTGTAACAACCATTTAAGAAACTGAAACTCATTGTGCACTTGTCGGTGTAAAAACGAAAATTGCTGCCAAAATCCACTTTGGCATTTTGACGGACGTTTGATTCCAAAAAACGGGCCAAGCGATGAGTTTATTCAGGCCAAAGTCATAAATTGCCCAAAAATCGGGATTTGCTTTTGGTGTTGGCCATTGAGCCATGGAGGCCTTTCAGGCAAAAGCTATGTGAACTGCAACTGTTTTCCTATGCATGCTAAATGAAATTATTGCACGGTTTTTTCCATCATTTTAAGTTTTTTCACCCGGCACAAAGAGGGGGATGCGTCATAAATCAGTGGGCATAGTGCGATTCAGAGGCTCGCTCATTTTATGTTGTGATATATTCTTTTTTGGGAATCACGACAAACAAAGTGACTTAGATTTACGACTTAAGCTATAGTGAATTGTAAAGTGTTGCAACAAACACTTGATGAGTAATTTTACTCGTTTCGTTGTAAGCATTTTAATTAACATAATTAAATTACATAAAACACTGACAGACAACATAATCAAACTTTGTGTAAACTAAAATTGGTATTCATTTATATGTTTAACAACAAAATGTAAGTACTTGAAATGTGGAATTTATACCCTCAACGTTATATTAAAAAGCAATTGAGTTAGAGCAGTTAAAGTAACTAATGATATTAAAGAATTAGTAATTCAAATTCATTTATTTTAAGAAAATACTTAATTTGTGGCATTTGTGGTTAATTGTTTATGTAATATAGATGTGAGAGTAATATTCAACGAAAATAGTTTAATTTAACTTTAACAAAATATTTTGCAAGTTTCAATTACTTTGAGATTTGTTGTGTTATTCATGCAAAACACACAATTCTCTTCACGGTATTTAAATACATTTAATCAAATTGCGGAGCTTACTTTGAGGTTTGTAAGCATTTGGTTTGACTTTCATCACTCGAGATACTCTCTGACCAGAGTGAAGTGCAAACACTTGGATATCTTATAGCCCTCCATCTGACAAAATGGATTTGATGTTCTGTGTTTGGCCAGCTTACCAAAAGTAAATCGGTTCGATAGGAGGATTGTGATCCTGGCTCTGGCTCGTTACCGCCGGCGGCGATTTTAAATGTTGCAAACACAACTCAATTACGCTGCGTCGGACTTGGGTGCTGGCTAACTGCCGCTTAGCCTGGTCAAAACAGAGCCAATTCACTGGAGGCCGTCACACACAAATTACGTATGGCTTCGAGTGTGGGTTGGTAATGCTTTTAGGGCCAATTGACGACAGTCGTTCCGGCTGTCCGCCTATACGGCTGTTCGTCTGTTAGACCGTCAGCTTTGACAATTGGCCAGCAGGTGTATCAGTATTTTGTCTGGCTACAAAATGCTATGTTTGCCAGTGTGAGAATGAGTTTGTTTGTGTGTTGTAGTGTTAGTGTGAGTGTAGTGTTAGTGTGTTGCTGTGCCGGTGTGCGTGTTAATTACATTTGCCTTGCATTTGTATAAAGTTGGGCAAAATTGAATTACAAGTTTTTGCCAGCATTTAGGTTAAGTTTTTTTTTTTGAAACAGCTTTCAGTCCGGTTGCTGCTCTGCTTGGCCCATTTGGCTCATTTGGCCACACATGGGTCGGACTTGAGTTCGGATGGAATAAACTTTTCCGCACGCAGAATAGTTTTTGGCATCAGTTGCAGCAAGTGCGAGTTGGCAAGTGATATTTACAAACCTAGTTTTCACAACAGAATTTACTGTTTGTTTTTCAGTGAACACTAATTCAAGCCTGAATTTATCAATTTCATTGAAATGTATTTTAATTTAAATTTGGGTCTACATTAATTATAATCAAAACACGAGCGATTAGTTTCCAGGCAAGTGAACTAGTGTCTGCCAATCAATGGCAGCACTTTAGGCAATACCCTGTAAATCGACTCAAACTAGTTCGCTGGAATTTGTGGCTCACTTTAGTTGTCTGCTTCTTTGTTGACTGCACTTCCTGCAGGCTTCATTAACCTTTCTCTGAGGCATCTATTGTCTACTTTGTTGAACATTGCCACGCCCACTCATTACGAAGCGCTAACAAACAATTTAATCTGAGCTGAGGCACAAGGTTCTGGACGCCAAGTGCGAATAATAGAATAGAAATGCATTGCCAAATTGCATAGAAAATTGTTGAGAGGGCTTTGAGAACTCGCCGCTGGCAACTTGGCAGCAAAGTTACTTTCCAAGGCTGAGTTGAAGGCAACAGGAATCGTTTTAATTACCGCAAACGGGTGCAGTAAGCGCATTACGTATACGCAGCGTTGCAGCTGCCGATAAAATCGCATTTAATGCAAGTTAATTAAAATGCGACGACTTGGTTAAGTTTCGTACTCGGCTTCTTTTAATTAAAACTTATTTTGACAAAGGTGCTTTTCGGCTTCTTCAACTACCTCGCATCTTCAAGGACGAATCGCTCCCACGATCCAGTCGATATAGTCGGATACTCTTGTATAAACCCCTGGCCAACCCTCAAGGCCACATCTGTTCCCAAAAGAGACGACTCCCTCCAAATACCAGGCGTTGTTTGTGTATCTCATTAGAGGTCCGCCAGAGTCTCCATCACAGCTGTCCCGAATGAACTCGCCTCCTACACACAGCTGAGAGCTGATCACATTGATTCTCTTCGTTGCAAACTTGGTCTTGCAATAATTCTGATCCGCTACATTTAAATCAAGTCGTTGTTTAATGTTGCTCTGTCGTCCTGCAAGTGGGGAAAGAGGACGATTATAAATTCGTTTATATTTTGATTAAAAGATCGAATAATTTCAAATCCAAGTGTAAAAGAAGATCGAATGCTAGAGTCGCCTTACGACTCTACCCGAAAAAAAGATAGAGATATAGTTATCCGATTTAAATCAAACTTGGTTAGTACATGTACTCAATATGTAAATTTGGTTCAGATAGCTAACAGAAAAGTTTTATACACTAAAACATGCTGTTTTTACCTGATTTACCTTTGCCTGAACATAGATTTGTACTGCTTTGATTTGCGATCTCTCTGGCTTTTCTAGCTCTTATAGTCTCTGAGATCCTTATGTTCATACGGACGGACAGACGGAAATAGCTATAACGACTCGGCTATTGATTCTGATCAAACCTTCTCCCTGTTAAATACATTCCAATGATTATAGTATACCCACTGTGGTAAGGAAAGCTGCAGTCTGAGCCGACTGTAAAAGACCGCGTATCTATTCTAGTGCTCATTTTACCAGCTATTTTTGACCAAGCTATATATTATATAATTGTTCGACTCGAACCGAAGTTGGTGAGGATAGTTATAAACATTACATCTCTTCATACATTTTTCACCGATTTGTCCAATGAAAGCTATGAGCTGTAGTTGTCCGATCCGGAGAAAACTTGGTGATAGTTAATATGGAAACATATACATAATATGTGAATTTGGTTCCGATAGCTCTAATACTTCAAGTAATGGTATTATGCAAATAGTTTTTCAAAATTTGCGGGGGGCGGTAGGGAGCAGAAAAAAAATTTGAAATAAACTTATCGACATGTAGACGGACTTTCATTTCAAACTTGGTGTCTATAGCCCTTATAATCTCGAAGATTTAGGTGTTCATATGGTCGGACAGAAGACACAGACGGGCATCACTATATCAGCGCGGCTATTGATGCTTATCTAGAATATATATACTTTATGGGTTCGGCCATGCCAAATTCTGATTGTTACGCACATTTCGCTTCTGACAAACCCCGTTAAGTGTATATGTTGTATAGCCATTTCGGTCTGTCCAGATGTCCGACTGTATGAACAAAAGGCAGGGCCGGATTATCATATTATGGGAAAATCATAAGATAACGTTACTACCGTAGTATAACATAAACAAGAAAGAAAAGTACAGTCGAGCACGCCCGACCGTAGAATACTCTCTGCAATTTATTCCCGATCATTTAATAAAATCAGTATCAAGGTATATCAATTGATACTTGCAACAAAACACGTTGAAACAAAAACATCTGATTGTATGTATACACACACATATACATTTGACATTATAAGTATGCATGCACATATGTATGTGTGTATATGTGATACACTGTACATACACAATTGGTTGGCACAGCCAGCATTCGCGAGCAGCGCTGCCGCTAGAAAGCAGCGAAAACGTTCGCTCACATGTTTGTGTGCTTCTGTCTTGCTTGCACACATGCAGTGACATAGCGTTTAATTATAAACTTTGTTACATGTCTAGCTCTTTTGTTTATTGTCCGATTTATATGCAACTTTCAGGATAGTTTGATATATATTGTCTTCAAACGAATGTGAAATTACAATACTGTACGATTAGAACATATGCCTTAAAATCGGCATTGAAGTTCGAAAATTATTTTATTTCTTGTGGGAAAAGGGGGCGTGGCTGTCCAAAAATTTTAAAGACAATGCATTTATGCCGTCTCTAAAAACCTCCCTACCAAAATTGGTACTTCTAAGTGCCATAGTTACTGAGATATTCGCCCAAAACATAATTTTTTTACGAGGTGTATCTAGTTGTTTGCTCATTGTGGGCGAACGGGGCGTGGCATCGAAAAAAAAAAGATTCTTGTATTGACTGACTAAATATCGAGTCGATACTGACTAAATTCAAACTTGTAGCTCTTACCATCTCTGAAATCTGTTTGTTCATACGGACAGACAGACAGACAGACAGACGGACATGGCTATATCGACTCGGCTTGTGATGCTGATCAAGAATATATATACTTTATGGGGTCTGCCACGCCTCCTTCTGCCTGTTACATACTTTTCACAAACCCAATATACTCTCTCTTGCAGAGAGTATAAAAACACTGAACCAATTATATTTATATCCTTCAAGTAGCAAAATTCGATTATAATTCGATCATCGGCTGTATATACTGTATTTATTCAAAAGATCTCAAATTCGTACCATTTCCCGCTAAATTTCAAAACGAAGGTCATCAAAACCTGACTGCGAGCGAGCATTGGACAATATCGATTAGCTCATTGGACACGTCTAAGTTTGGACAGTGTCCTCTGCCATCTCGATTCCAAATCTCTTGTTACAAGTGTTGCGCGCAAAAAATTGCGAAAAGTTAAATTTTTAAAATAAATCTACGCTTTGAATTCTTATATCTCATTTAAATCAAGTACATAGGATATGATTCTTAAAATATATTATTCTCATCAATGGGATACTGAGCTACTTTTTGACTTTCCCATTTTAGAATAGATTTTAAATTTTTTATAAATCCTTTTGAACCAAACTTACCCATGAGTGTGCGTCCCCAACCGCTGACAACGAGTTTTTCGTTGACGTTTATAGCCGATCGAACAGTGGGCAAAGGCAGACACACCGGCTGTAGGAATGCGTTAAGCTCGACAGGTTGGTTGAGACGTAGAAGAGCGATGTCGTGATGACGATCATTGCTGTCGGAATCATACTGTGGATGCACTATGGTCTCCTCGATACCAATCTCTAGCACGGCTTTGTTGCAGACTCCATTCACACAGTCGATTTCCTTACTAGTGTCGTATTCGCCCAGTCTCACAGTGGTACTAAATAATTATGTCATTTCAGTTAGCCGACTGGAAATTATACTGAATAAGTTAAAAGTTACTCACAGTTCACCCACTTCTGTGGATATTTTACCGGTCACACAGTGGGCTGCAGTGACAACATATCGATTGTTAATTAGACTTCCTCCGCAATTCAAGACTTGTTGTCCACTGCCTAAAATAAAAATATATTAATTAGTTAAACATCCTCTTTGAATCCTCTTTTGTATGTAGTTGACTCACGATCACGATACCCCAGCAGAGCCATCCATACAAAGTCATCTATGGCCGTGTCATTTCCATTGTAAATGCGATCGAGGAATGAGTTAGGACCGCAAGCCGGTGCTTTGGGCAGCAAATTTTCACCCTGACCATTCCCTCCGTTGAATGGTGTTGGCACTGGATCAATAGGCCTCCTTGTAGTTGTTGTCGTTGTTGTTGTCGTGGTAATGCGATTAGCATACCCTTTATCTGGAGTGCAGCAGACAAATGGTCTTCGACCAAAGCCATCTTCACATTGAGATTCACGTAGAAAATTTCGATCATCACTGGAAACTACGATTTTCTGGAGCACCTCAATCAGACTGGGACAGTCATAGACTGATATACAGAAGCCAGAATTTCGATTTGGATTGAGACAACCTAAAATACAATTCAATTATAAATTTTAATCTTTATGGAAATTGAAAATTAGGTCAATTGTTTATTGTGTACTCCTGATAAATATTTATAATATAAATTATTTAAAAAATTAATGAAATTAATTCAATTGTTAACAAATAAGCATAAACGCTTTTAAAAACTCGAGCTTTTAAATGTTCCTACAAATTGTTAAGAAAAGCTTTACAGAAAAGTGAACATGAAGTCTCAATTACAAGATGTCCAATATGATTGCTTTTAACACTGTTTTCGCAAACTGAAAAACACATTCATCATGTCAGACTTAGATTCCCAGGGTATAATCTTACAAAATTAAACCGCATAAGGTTATTCCAGTACTTTGTCCGCTTGGTGATGATAGTAAAGCGTTGATTAATTTTATTACTTATTATGGAATTTTCAAGCTAATAATGAATTGATATTGTTTGGTTCAATAACTTGTTCTCAATTGAATCCAAAATCAGCTGCTAGCCATTGCCCCGAGATCATCGCAAGTCATTTACTTTTAAACTTTGATGGCGTTAAGCTGCACACTTTGAGAATTAAATGATTACTAATACTGATAGTGAGAGTCAGAGACTGAGTGAATCGGATGTAGAGCTTGTGGCGGAGACGTAACCTGAAGTTCATTCTGAGTGAATCACCGCAAAACCCGTTAATACTAACTTTGTTGTGCGTAAACTGCGCAATGCAACAGCAAGAAAAATAGAAGGATTCCCATAGGTTTGCATGCTGACTTCATTATTGGAATTAACACTAAATTTAATTCTGGGAATTTTTGTATTTCAAAATAAATAGTAAATCACTTTCAATCACGCGTCAGCGAACCCGTTTTAATCTGTTGATAACTGAGACGATACTGAACAAAGCGGCAGCTGAGCTAGGTCTTTAAATAGCTTGAGAGACGATCAAGGTGGCTCTCAGAGAGTGCCAAAACCGCGCTCTGTCAACGCAGGGAGAGGGAGAGCAAAAATAAGAGCGAAAGTAAGCGCTCGCGTAAAAGCGAGACTTAAAGAGCGCCGAAACTACTAAGAGCGACTTAACGAAAGAGTGAGTGACTTAAGCAAGTGAGTATCGTCTAGTTTTAATTGATAACCGATTGGTTTTTATTGTGTTTAATTTTTCTGCGTGTGTAAATAAGGAAATGATTGAATGCATTTAAATAGATTTTCCTAAATTCTTTAAGAATAATTTTAAGCAATTAAACAATTGGAAAATGGTATTTACTAAGCTTGAGTTATGTTTTATGATTGTAAAAACTGTAGACTAGTCAGGCCAACTTTGCTTGATTGATCATTCTGCCATTGAACTTTAAACAGATTCTCAAATATGAACAAATAACAAAAATATTAACAATATTTAAAAATATAAAAAAATAAAAAATAAATATTTACCATATTCCTACACACTCAATTTATAATACCAAGCGGTACATCATGAGTTCCACCAGAGATACGATATCGGCCGTAAGACGTCGGACAAAACACTCGGTTTTTACAGATAACAAATCAATTGGAAATTTGTGGCTTTCGACTATACAAGTCCCCAATGAAGACCATAAGAAGTCAATGGGCCACTTTAATTTTCGCCATGATTTTGTGCGAAAAACAGACTTTGTTAACGAGTCCTTGGTCAGAGGATCCTTTTCGGAGGTCAAGTATGTGCCCGATGACAGCTCCGACTTGATAAGTCGAGAGCCAAGCTTCACAAAATTCAAGATACCATAGTAAGTATTCAGTAATTTAAAGGATATTAACCATATAATGGTTCTTACACAGTAATATGATTTGTGAAAAACGCTATCAAGATTCCGTCAAGGCTTATGAAGCCCAACTGAATCTGGAAATTAATAACATAATCGATTTTCAGAGATCTGCAGCCGATGCCTGCTACTTTGTCCGGTAGGTAGTAGAATAAAGAATAACTCGACCAATTTAAGCCCTTTTAACTGCCAACAGTTGTATGGCAATAACGTCGATTTGGCCACCTTTGCATCACATGAGTGACGTGAATCATACAAGCAAAAACTTCTTTGAGCTCTCTGAAAAGGAGAAATTGCGTCTTCAGGTCATAATGAACACCGACATCATATGATGTATCCGATTTTGTAATCGAAAATTTCCATAAAATTTAATAAAACTTACCTACATATGCAACAAACTTATCCCTTAAATTCCCTTGCACTTCAGTTACAGTTAAATTCTATAGTATTAACCAAGCGGATTCTATTATGTCAAGGAATAAACACGAGTTATTTCACAGAAAACAGGATCTCGATTGTGGATAGAAACGGTTCGGGATAAAATGAATGCATGAAAGGATTCTGGTCGAAGGCATCGAACCGAGTTGATTCATATCGAATCGGTCACTGGCTGCTTTCAGTGTAGTTTCTGTAACCAGTCTGCATTATTCTTCAGAATTTGAATTATGTTTTGTTTTTCTGAAGGAATTTGTTGGATTTCGATTGTAGTCTCGTCTTGGAAAGGTATAAAGGACTGTGAAACAGTTCGTATACGGCACAAGGTAACATATTATGTTAGATGGTGTAAGCTTAGTTTACGATGTTTGGAAACTTTGTATAAGAGTTTCAGTCATTACTATCAAAGACCAAGTACAGGGTACTTTACAATCGACTATCTCGGCTGTAGCTTTACTTACTACTGGGTTTTTTGGTTTTTTGTTTGTTATGCTTGCCTAGACAGTCATAATTCTTTGTCCCTGTTGGATGGCTTAAATTGAAAGGCAAACAGCTAACAGGCAAACTGGCAAACAGACAAACAGGCAAACAGACAAACAGGCAAACACGTAGCACTATGCAAGTTCTCGTAGTCGTTCTTTAGCTTGGATACAACTACAAATATGAGATGGGCTTAGCGGGTGTTTCTAGGACACTCGACTGACACTTTGTCGCTTGTTGGTATGACGTTTTTGCCATGTTTGCGCTTGGTCTGAAGCGGCTATTGTCTCTGGGCTCGTCCTAGGGTTGGAGTTGGCCATTTGAGCCTTTGCCTTTTGGTGTCACTTTGTTTGTGAACTTAGTTCAGTAATTTGCAATTTCATAGCTGCATTCACAGGCTTTCAGCATTCATGTCACTTGTTGTCCTTGTGATCCTCTGTAGCCACTGTTCACTGTTCACTGTTCACTGTCCACTGTCTACTATCTGTCCGTTGTCCTCTGCTCTCTTGTCTATCTGCTCCGCATTGTTTAATAATTTTCCTGCTTCAGCCAGGTTTTTCCAGCATGATACCGGATGATGCTCGCCACCGGTGAAACTTGTTCAAAATTTCTGCTACCATGCAAAAAATATTAAACAAAAGCTGTTGCTGCTGCTGCTGCTGCTAAGAAGTCCCGCAGCTATTGAAAGAATTACTTTGCAGCATGCTGGACATAATGATGAAATTACACCAACTCTTAAAACTGGCGACAGAAATCAGCATGTCAGCTAATTTGCGTGTTGGCCACCAGCAGTTGAACTAAAGTTTATCCAAAGTTTTGTCTGGAAACTATTGGCAACAACTTAATCTCTTTTAAGAATCCTTTAAACTTAAGCTACGATTATGTCTTTATATAAAATATTTGCAACTTATGTGGTCCCTTATCTGCCTCTGAGCTTTGACTCTTAAAAATCAATGAAATTTAACTGATATAAATAATGCAAAAATATATTTCAAGAGTTTATTTCACAATCCCACTCAATTTGAGCACAATTTACTAATGAACTCATGAATTTTAAAAGAAGATGAAGATTCCAATTAAATTGATCAATTAAATGAATTATGTATTTGAGTACCGCTTAGTTAGGTTAAGTTGGCCTCTTAGAAATTGAGCTTTTGAGCCAATATTATGAATTGCTTCGGAAGTAAGAAGATGTCCTTGATGTAAAGTATCCTTCATGTTTCTTCTATTATCTGTTGCCACGCACTTAGTATGTAGTACCAATAATTACAAATGCCAATCTGCTGTCAGAAGTTGAGTAACACTGGATAGCTGACACTAGACAGATAGACAGACATTTGAGAATAGCTAAAATTCTATAAAACTTGTAAATTTGCAACATACTCCCAGTACAAATTTACTGGAAAATCTAAAAACGTACAAAAGCAATGTTTACATTAAATGAAGCTACACAAAATTTATTTCTTAATTTGTTTTCATGTTTAAAAAATGCACTTTTTCTGCACTCAGACATAAATTGCGCGGAAAACAACAGAACAAAATATTCAAATTAGCCAGGAAAGTACAAACTGACAAACACAAAAGCGCAAACACTCATATACAGACACTATTTCACACACACACACAAATCACACACACACACACCAACAAAACTGGCTGACTTTTAATTTGAATTTGACCCAGAGAAGTAACCAGCGAATTAATGAACTAAAAGAGTCCAGAGAGAAACCACAGAAATATTCGTTGGGAGCAACCGCAATTCCTACAAACACATGTTCAATTAGGTAAATGTGTTCTTGTCTGACAGTTGTATGCTGTAAACTGCAGTACCACTGTGCGTATGTGTAACGTGCACAATGCATAACTCGTGAGCAGTAAACGAGCAATTTAATTAGTGTTGCGAAATGCCATTTTCTGCACGTTAACAAAGTGTCGCTGCGGTACTATGTGCTCTCCCTTTAGTTAGTATGCATTCTCCGCTGTTTTACACCTGTTTTCCACTTGGCGATCAAATTTTATTTCAATTAGTTCAGCACTGACCAGTGTACACATATTTATAGGAAAAATGTTTTTCGGAAATGTGGTCTAAACTTAATTCAAGTCCTTTACAGTAATGGAACTTCAATTTGGCTTATTTTACTTTTCCAAGAACTGTGAGTGCCTTTTAATTTTTTGTGGCTTTCGGTTCGATTAGCATTTAGCCCTGAAGAGCCACAGAAACTCGACCAAACAGTTTTACAGCCCTGTAGTAATGAAAGGAGCAACTATAAACCCATTAACCCACATTTATACTCACTTTAATGCACCAACGTGCCTCTCATCTGTCTGGGCTTTCCATGTGTGTGAAACAACAACAGCATTAACAATGGGAAACCCACTTGAGTAGACTTGAAATGCATTTCATTGTCGCACAACCTTTTCATTTGCCATCACAAATCCCAAAACAGCAAACAGCAAACAGCAAACAACAAACAACAAACGGTGACTAGTCAACACTGGCCAACAACAGCAACAAGAGAAATAACAGCAACAACAGCAACAGAGAGCACACAGTCTACTTCAGTCTTAGCTTTCGTTTCAGCCGCAGTCGCATGCTTTATTAACATTAGTTGTGCCAAAGCGTCACAAGTGGCACTTGACGCAGCTTCCGTGGTGTGAACAGTGCGGCGTGCTGTCTCCATCCCTTTTTGTCCGCGCAAGCAATATCATGTTTTACCGTTTGCACACTTAAGAGAGTCAAGCGCTCAGTCTGCAAAAGTTAAGAGAACGAAAGCTTTTTGTCATAGCTTCGGCGCTTAGTCAGACGAACAGGCACTCGGCAACTGGCAACCGATTCGGGTTTAGTCTGGCTTGTTGCCTTAAGGCGAGCACTTAGCCGGCGCGCAAGGGAATCTGTGGTGCCATTTTGCTCAAAGGAATTTAAGCGACTTTTGGCGACTTTCAGCGACTTTATGCCGAACTGTAAACAGCGCCTGAAATGAAGAAACAAAAAATTTAAAACTAAGGTGAACATATACACATACATAGTAGAAACTGCAAGGCCCTTAGGCTAAATATGTGTACTAGTAAAGATATGGACATAGTTCTGGGTACAGTTTTTCCAGGGCATCATCATTGCCCGCAGCTGGGAAAAGTCATTCAGGTGTGCAGTAAAATGTGAAGAGAAACTTTTCAGAGGATTGCAGTTCTACTCCTGTTGCACTTTAAAAGAGTGTTGGGGGCGTCAGAGGAAATGTTTTTATTTATTTTACTGCTGTTCATTAGTTTCGCGATTTCAATAATTTAAATTTTACTGTTTCAACTGCATATTAAATTATAATCGAGTGAGCCGAAAGCCTGTGTAAAACTGGCAACTGAACCTTCAATAAAACCACTTCCACAGTTTTCTTGCAGCATCGTTTTTGGCTTTCTGAATTTTATGAAAAATTTTCTGATTGGCTTTGCAGTTGATGGTTAAGCAAACTATTTGTATAGTTAGTTTGCGAGAGTTTTTGACTCTCATACTTATAGTTATGGCTTTGCTAAAATTAAATACTTAAATAAATTGTTTCAACCATAACTAATTAAATATTCTGATTAATAAGTTGATCTTTGATAAACTAATAAGAACTACAAGTATTTATTATTTATTTATAATATTCGAATTTTACAGTTCGCAATTCTTCTCAGAACGTATGTAAGTGTATCGAGTTCTTTGAGTCAATGCTCATTGTATTCCACATACCAATTACTGATAAATATCATCAGAAATTGGATATAAATAATAACAACATATTATGCTAAATGGCCCGTAAGCAGCTTTGTCTAAACAATTTGCATGCGAAATGCATAAAACTTACTGAAACATTTGGTCGAAATACCGTGGAAACCATTTGACTATTTGCCTAACTGACCAGCTAACCAGCTGACCAGCTAACCAGCTGACCATTTTACCAGTTGACCATCAAAATTAAATTAGAGATCATAAAACATGACCTTTTTGGCCCTTTAACAATATTTAACTTTAGTGAGTTATGATTGTGGCGTTATAATAGAACAATTTATTAGTTCTTTTTCGAGGTGCTATATTTTGCCACATTTTACGTGTGTGAAATCTGTAGGATGTTATATTTTCTTTTTTATATTTTCTTTTTGATTTTTTGTGTGCCGGACCTGCAAACATGGAAATTCTAGAAGTCATAAATTTAACGCTTTACGCCAAAAAGTAGACAACAGTTTTGGTTGCCACGTGCAGTTTTTTCGTTTTGGCTTCATGACTTTTACACGTATTTTTGCATATGGGCGCAGCCAGAGTCAGAGTCAGAGTAGCAACCAGAATTGGAGTCAGAATCAGAGTTTGGAGCTGGACTTCGTTGGGAGGAGCTCAGGTCTGGTGTCCGGCGTATTTAGGCGCTTGTTTTGAAAACTCTATTTAATTTTTGGGGACTTTTTTACTTACGTTTCACTGCATTTCTGGTTCGAGTTTGGGTTACTTCCTACCATTTTCCAAAGCATCGCATTTTTCAACTGGTTTTTTGCTTGGCTGCCCCTCCACATCCTTCCCAGTTGCGTGTCAGATTTCGTAGTAGTGCCTGGAGACGGGTTGCTCCCCAAACGATTTTCACCATTTAATTTAAGTTACAGCACAAGCTGCGGAGATTTATTACTGACCCTTAACAAGACTTGCTGTCCCTTTATTTTTGTACTCCTTTATACTTAGCAGAGAAGCAGAGGACAATATGACTGCAAGTGTCCTTTAGTTTTCCTTGGGAAACTTGAACTCTATAGAGTCTGAGCGTAGATTGAAACAATAAAAGACAATTAAACTAAAAGTTGAGCAAAGAAAAAGTATGTTTAAACATAATTCTATTAAGCTCGAGTAATTTTTCAAACGAATGAGAAAAACCTTAAAAAATTTGAATATGAGCTATTTCAATACTTAACTTAGTTAACTACTTAGATTCCCAGCATCTTTTTCATTCTTACACTAAAAGCTGTGATACCTAAACTTATGTTTCCAAATTCCTTTGTATTTATATCAGTAGTTCTCATAGATTTTTAAAGTTTTATACATATGTTTACCTGTAAATTTAATCACCTCCTAAAACATGACTTTTCAGTGTCTATCTCTGACCTGAGTCTATGGAAACCGTTCTACCAACAACTGTCTGGCATTGTACTGTTCAATAAATTAAGCAGAATCAATTCATTTGGTCGAAATCGAAGGCGTGTAGCTCACTGGCAATATGGCCAGCAACCACCTATTCCTGCCCCTTATTGTGTCCAGTGGCCACCTATTCCTGCCCCTTGCTGCGGCATCGACATCGATATCGATGACTGGGGCAATAAAGCAGAAAGCGAGTTCTTAGTTTGCTTGCAGCCCAAGCGGAAACCACATAAATGCGGAAATGATAAAAATGCCTGCAAACATGTTGTCAAAGCGTATACGATAAATTGCACTGGTGTTCACCTTCTTCTTCTTCTTCTTCTCTCTCCCTGTTCTTCATCCTCCTTCACCTTCCTCTTCCTCCTTTGCTTCACCTCTGCCGCCATCTCGAGTCCACGCTGCTGCATTGAGACAATAAAATAATAATAAAAATAGAATAAAGTGGAGCACAGACATCGGCAATGATGAGGACTCAGCACAAGGATGTCGATCCCTTTTGCTCCTGACGATAACGGCGCCGATGCCGATGCCGAAGTCGATACCGCTGCCTTTAACATTGACTACTCGAACACTGTTCAATAAAAGTATATAGATAGACAAATGGAGGGTAGTCACATGATGCTGTTCTAGTTATAAACACAGGACTGCTACTCGCCCTCACTGCGAGTTTAATGAAATTGTTTTACACTCAATTGAGCTGGCCAACAGTTAAACAAAAGAAAAATGGAGAACTTTGTTCTTAACAATAAATGAACAGGGTATGGGCATCAAAATGAAAAACAAACTACCGAAACTCTTAACTTATTCAGCAAAACCTTCAGTTGATACTATAAAGTTTTAGTTGCTGTAAAAATATGTTTATATTTGTCCATTATAAAAGCAATTTACATATGTTTATTAAAAATGCAAACACTCAAAAACATAAATTATTTAATTATGGTAAAATATGTGAAATTAGTGGTAACGATAGAGTGGAAATGTCCTAAGTGGAGTAATATTATTAAAATAAATATTTGCTATTTCATTACCGTTCTTTCAATCAGTGCGAAATTATTTTAAAATTTTTCATTAAATTATTGATTATTAACTTGAATTTCTCAGACTTCTTTAAAGTATACAAAATATGAATTAAATATGATTCAACATTTTTATCAGGGTAGCGACTAGTTCAGATAGTTCATTAAAACTGTGATCCTCAACTCACCGCTTGTGCACATTCCTCAGTCCAATTGCCATTCTGGATTTCAGTCCCATTGGAGCTAGAATCCTGAATACTCAGGTCCCTGGAGTCTGGGCTGTCGTGAGCTGTCGCCTTAAAATTAGCCCCCCCCCCACAAAATGCTGCAATCTAAACACTGAGCTTAGATTTGACTTTTACGATTATGTCGTGGTGGGCAGTAGAGGGCGTTAGGATCGGAAAGGACATGCCAGGGCAGGATAGGAGAGAAGAGGACAGCACTATAGGGCCATAAGCTGTTTCTATTACATTTGCTTATCTGCATGTGCCTCACATATGCGTGTTGGGGTGTGTGTGTGTGTGTGTGTGTGTTGGGAGCGTGTCTCACGACCCGTTATGCAGTAATAATCATTTGTTCGTTAGCGAAATTACTAGGTTGACCTTGTTGTAGCATTTACTGAAATTGGTGAGATTATTTTGAATTGGTTTGACGACCGACACCCAACATCCGACAAAAAAAGAAACTCCAAACGATGTCTCTGACCTTGTTTTGAAATAAAGTTATAAAGCGAAAAGTGCTTCTCATACATACAAACCCCGAATATTTGGAGGGAGCTGGGTGAATTATAAACTTTTTGCATTCAAATTGAATTTGAGTGACATTTTCTGTACGTCTGACGATAAAAGTAGACAAATATGCAGATGTTCTTGTTTGTGTTTGCGTGGGTGAGGAATTCAGAGCTTCTTCGACTTCTGTTTGTTTGATAAAGGTCACATAGAAATAAATCAAATATTTAGCCGACATTCGTTTATTCAAATTGAAAAGCCACTGTCGCTGAAGCTTAGACCTTTGTGTGATTCTAAATTCCCAGAAACGAGTAAAGACAGCTCGGAAAAGCAGACGCACAGACAGATACATATCAATGGCGTCGATTGCATAACGCATACGACATGTTGCCAATAAAAATTGCTGTTTTAGGGCCTCAAATATAAAGTGATAAAGAGGCAACAAAATTGGCCTGGGCAACAATAGCATTTTGCTTGTCCCCCAACAACTGGGACCTCAAGAAGATTAAAAGCAAAACACGAGTTGGGTTCCTTTGGGCTTAGATAAATGTTATATGTATAAATGATTGTCGTCGAGGAAAGGCAATGAAATCATGCTTTCATTCTGTGAATTGAATGATGACAAGGAAAGATAGTAGACAGCTGCAGCTTTTTATGTAAATTCTCTTCTACTAAATTTATAAATATTTCAACTTTTCTATTTGTTGTGAAGTGAGCTGAAGTACACCCTGAAGAAATTGTAGAGAACAACAAACATTTTTGTATTAAACAAATATGTATCATCAAATTGATATTAGATTTCTTAAATTGTAAGAAGCAAAGAACATAATTTGGGAAATTTTCATAATTTATCAGAAAAGCTAGTGCATAATTCAAGTATTATCTATCATATCATGCACAGTAAAGATCAAAGTAATCCGCTTAAGTTGACAAATATGTACAACCAAAATGAACATCATTACGGAACACTTATTGATTTTGTATTTCAAAGAAATTCTATGTCAAATTGAAAATTGTAAAGCGTGTAAGCGGTTTTCATTCTATAGCTATAATTACCAAATATTTTAGCTTGAAAGACACCAAGTTCAGGCACCTCAAATATCAAATTATCGATAAAATGTCAGCTTTTAATTAAATAGAATTAGTGGCCATAAAACCTTAAGTTGCCACAATGCCATCTGGAGGACCTTAAGCCAACTGAAGCTAAACTGTAAACGGTAGCCGATTATGAGCTGATACTAAATTGAACATAAAATGCTTGGACTTGAGCTCGGTACGAGTGTCTGATGGGGTGAGAAGGCGTTTAAGTGTTCGTTAAGTATACGCCCGGTGGCTGGCAAGAATTCAGGACACAATATGGTAGAAATGTTTACGATGTGTGCGCTGTAATCATAGCTGGTAAGTAAGCAGCACAGGATTTCAGTATCCAGTATTTGCATCTTTCATTGCGGAATCGCACAAAAAGTGCATCAATTTATATCCTGAATGCGATCCTGCAGCTGGCGGCAATCTGCAGTTCTCGCCAAGGTAACGAATGCATATTGAACAGGAAGTTGATGGCATAACATGTCGAAATACTTCGTTTTAAATCACGTTATGAATGAGAAAATCTTAAGCCGCGTACGTGTGCATAGCACCCAGCAGCAGAGGAAAGGACACAGCAGACGAAGCATACAGAAGGCCCGGGATGCAGGACACACGACACAGGACGCAGGACACGGAACACGGGACACAGGACACAGGTCTCAAGCGAACTGGCATTCCCTTGCAAAACGAAGCGAGCCAAGAAAATTGGATACGAAATGTGATGCTATTGTTGTCGTCGTTGCTGTTTACTGAGGTCTTGCCAAGGCTGCAGCCTGGCTGTTGCCTGGTTTTAGCCTGGATTTTGCCTGGTTTTAACATTTAACGGGATTATTTATTTTATTTTGTTATGCGCAGCAAACAGCTTGTGTAAAGGATTTAACCAACTGCTGTATGTGGCCGAGGGAGGCGCCGAAGCAAGCTAAAAATTCATATATAAAAGACGCATAAAATGAAATACACAAATTCAAAACCAGAGAAGAAAACTACAACAAAAACACCCACAACAACAAAAAAGAATCCTCCAATATTAGACTCAAGCGGCACTTGCACTTGTTAACAGATGCTGAGTTAAGCGGTTTCTAGTTCCTATACTTATACTGCACAGTGGGGTGAGATACACCCAGATCTGGGTATGGGGCCTGTAGATACTGAAACAAGGCGCACAAGACAAGAAAAAACTGTGTTTGAGATAATAAAATATTATGCAAGTGGGATTTGATATGCAACATTGGCAGTAAAAGGCGCAAATCTGCAAAGAAAAGGCGAAAAGAAGACAAAAGATTCATTTTATGGCTGTGAAAACGCAAATGAAAAACTTGTACAAAAGGTGATAGAGGTGATAGAGGTAATAAAATGACAAACAGACATTTGCGGACCTTTGGCTTTATTAATGATATGTATAATAATTTAGACTTTCTACTTAATTTTTGGTAAATTTAATTTTTTATGTAGACAGACATGTATGTAAGTAAAGAGCACGCTTTTTTAATTGACTTGGGAATATTTAAAATATACAAATTGTTAATCAGTCAAAACGTTAAATAGGTTCGATATTGAAATGACTGAGACTCTAGAGAGCTTATTAATTAAAATCCCGAACTCAACCATACGCACAATACAGTATTGCTTTTAACTTGAAACCTCATTTAAACTGCACTTTGTGTGTAATTATCATCTGATTGTCATCGACAATAAGAACCTGGCCAATCATTGTACTTAACAATCGGAGCTTAAAATAAAATGCAAAGTGAAATTCGAATGAATTTACTCGTATTCGTATATATTAACACACAAGATGTTCAACTGTTTAAAGGGCTCTACAATATAATTATTACCTTCTCAAAGTTCCAGAGTTCACTGGATGGAGGACGAGGACAAGGAGGACGAGGACATGGAGGACGACATCGTAGTCATTATATTTGAGAGAATCAAGCATCAACGAACCAACTTTTTAGACCCCGTACTCTAAAAAAGAGTAGAGGGGTCTATTAAGTTTGTCTGAAGCGAAATGTGCGTAACAGGCAGTAGGAGGCTTTTCCGACCCCATAAAGTATATATATTCTGGATCAGCATCAACAGCCGAGACGATATAGCGATGTCCGTCTGTCCGTCTGTCTGTCTGTCCGTCCGTCTGTATGAACACCTGGATCTTCTAAACTACAAGAGGTAGAGCCACCAAATTTGGAATGAAAGTCCGTCTATAGTGTAAACGCAGTGCAAGTTTATTTCAAGATTTTACAAGGCCGGCCCCCACCACTCGCCGCAAATGTGCATAAAAACTATTTTCACAACGCCATAACTTGAAAACGACTAGAGCTAGAGAGACCAAATTCACACAATATGTGTATAGTACCATTATAACAATCCTCACCAAGTTTGGTCCGGATCGGACAACTATAGCCTATAGCTCCCATAGGACAAACCGGTCAAAAATAAAAAATTTGTATGAAGACATGTAGTGTTGGTTGAACGATCGCAACCAAACTCACAGAGGATGTGTGTATAATTATTAAAAATATCCCCACCAAATTTGGTCCAAATCGGACAACAACAACATATAAAACAAATTAATCAAAAATGCTGAATATTATGTACAAATTGTTTGTTTACACTGCTTGCAATAGAAAAGTCTACGTTTAACTACACAAACTGCAGCAAGCAGTGTACTGTGTTAAATAAACAATTATTGCATGTGAATGAAAATAATCCAACTGAATTATCAACAGAGCGTGGTCTTATTGGTAGGGTCGCGGTTCATTATTTTGCAAATCCGCGTGAGTGCCAGGTTCGAGTCCAGCCAAAGTTAAACACAAATTTTTTAATTTTTACACAAATAGTAAACCTATTTTAAATAATAATAACGTTTATTTGTATTTAAAATGTATTTGCGTAACATGGTATGCTAAAAAAAAAGTAATACGAAAGTCCAAAACAATTCAGAAAACTCCCTTGCACGTACATACATTTATTAATGTGTATGTATATACATACATACATACATATTTTTGCTTATGCTTTGCACTTGATCAACTGCTTTGAACTGCTTAACGTCGTTCAATTGAAGTAAGTTGTTCAGTTGATCGGCATTTAGCACTCATTGGTACTTGTTCCGTGGACCAATTGGTAGGGTTACGGTTCATTCATTTGCAAATCGGCATGGGTCGCATGTTCGAGTCCAGTCTAAGTTAATATATAAATTTTCTATTTTAATTATAAGCACTATTTTAAATAAATTATATTTCTTTTATTTTAAAACCTGTTCCCAAAACATTGAATAATAAGAAGAAGTATTTCGATATTTAAAACATTTACATACTTATATAAATACGGCTTTTTTTTTTAAAATAAGCCAAGTAAGGAAATTGTGCATTTAATTGTGTATATATTTACATACATTTGTATATAAATATGTATGTATACAAAATGTGAATAACTCCGTTTTTCTTCTTTTTCGTATGGAAAATGCGCACTTCTGTGAGTACGGGGTCTTTTACAGTCGGCTCGCTCGACTGTAGCCTTTCTTACTTGTTGTATTATTAATAATGTTTCTGCGTTAAGGTCTGTCCTTGCCAAAGATGACAAACTCAAAGGAGTGACTATTGTATCTGCATTCAGATGGTTTCTTTCACTTTAGCAGACCAAAGGTTATCTGACGGCTGGTTTCTCAGTCAATGGGGAGAGACCACATCACACTTTAAAAGAAAAATATGGAAATCTGTCAAAGTGATGAAAAAGCCGAAATTGCGGTTCTTTTGGAAGAAATCTGCTTGACTTTACTGAGGAATTTATTTTCGCTTTTTATACACACATGATATTTATTCGTTTACATTAACTATTTACTATTTAAATTGCAGCGTTGTCACAGAAAACATAGTTTTAAAATAAAGTTTAAAATTTAATATTAAGACAAGATAGGATTCTTGCAAAAAAGGTAAAAAAGTTCTTTAAAACTAGCATTATTTTTTATAAACTTAAAGATTAGTTTACTAAAAGGTTTTCGGAAACTTTAAAGTGTAAATATTTGTTTTTATTCCACTTTGAAAGTCTTGCAAACAACTGAAATTGTTTGCTAAACAACGGAAGAAAATGTAAGAGAGAAATTCGGTGTATAAAGGGTTTAACTTTATTATACAGTTAAATATAAGAATACTTTTATGGGCTCTGAATGAAGAATGTATATTAAAACAAATACGTTTTAATAACTTTTAATTAAACCAGCAGTATTTGCTTTTCAATAAAGACATTGAAAATAGGTTTTGTTTAACACTTTTAACAAAGATCAAACTATTAATAAATATAATAGTAAATTCAAGTGTTAAGGAGTCCAATTTAACCTGGTCATGAAATATGTTAAGTAACTTTCTGGTTTAATGTTGTGTTTCTAGTTCCTAATGTTACGTCAAATAATCTGCATTGACCTTTAAACAACGTTGTTAAATACTTTCGGTCATCTTCGATTTAGTACTGGTAGAGGATATTTACCACAGAGAAGACAAAACTGACCACTTACAGAAATGTCTGACCACTTGAAAAGTGCAGCGACAACAACATCAACAAATACGTGCCACGTCAAAATTGTTAAATTACTTTGGTTAACACTTGCACCTGACACTGCGACTAAAAGAGCTCTGAGCAAACCGAAACGAGTATAAAATTCTGTTACAACAACAATAGAAGCAACACAACAAGTGTGAAACAGTTCTCAAAAGGAGAGAAAACAACAACAATGGAGACAAACCATAAAAATTAATTATTTTTACGCCAGAATAATATGAAAAGGGATGAGCAGCAAAAAGTGTAGTGAAGTGAAGAGAACTGATGTATACGGAAATTGTGCTCGAGCTTCCAAGCGTTTATTGTATAAATTTCCAGCTCAAGTGAGTAAGAGTGTGACTGTGAGTGTGTTTGAGTGTGAGTGTGTGTTGTGTGAACGTGTGCATGTATGTTAAAGTTGTACTTGGCTTTGTCCGCTGACGATGGCAGCAAAAAGGGATCAACGGGCCAACGCAGCTGGCGGTTGCTGCTTCCGGCAAACTCATGCATTTTTCAGCAGCAACAACAGCAGCAACTGCTGCAACAGCAATTGCAGTAACAAAGTAGCAGCAACAACAAGTAGCAGCTTACAACATTGTGCAGGGCAATGACAATGACAACAGCTTTGCAGTTAATTGCAAGCAACGTGGCGAACATTTACCACGCACCCACAGCACCACTGTTCCCCTTTACCACTACACCACTACCATTGTACCACTATCCCATCAGCTGCATTTGAACCTCGACTGTCCCCCACGACCTCCACACAAGCCTAGTCAATGCCGTGCGCATTCTGTTTTGCATAATTGAACGCTTAGTGACGAATATTCTTTAAAGGGAATCGTCTGTAGGACGATTTTTATATCCATGCCAAGAGATTCATTATAATAATCTTAACATAGGATGAAGCCATTAATTTAAATACAAATTCCTTAATGTAGACTCTTTCTCAGTCTGTTAGCTATAGCTTTTCATTACAATCACTTTGTTCAGATATTCCGAAATTCCCTTTAATTTGTGAGTAGCTCCCTCTATCTCGTTCTCACTTCTCTCTCTCTCTCTCTCTCTCTCTCTCTCTCTCTCTCTCTCTCTCGCTCTGGCCGTATTTCACTATCATACATCAACACGCATTCAGCTGTCATTGAAATGTCTCGGGTCTGACAGGATCGTAATGAAGTTTGACACTTTCCATGATTTGACTTTTCGCGTTCTCGTTGCTTCTGTTCTTGATGTTGTTGCTGTTGTGTTATAGTCGCGTGCTTTGGCAGCTGTTGTGATTCCGCTTGTTTCGTGCTGTCGATATTGTTAATTACAAGAAGCCAATTTTAATTATGTTAAAAACAGTATAACAGTTAACTGGCCGACCACATTGCAATACCAACCAATTCTTTAAAATTTATGTTGAACCGACGGGAAATTGCTTTTCACGAGTTGATTTTCATTATGTAGTTATATACATACTCCTTCCGTAAATATGTGTCTTTCGTGTCTTTCTTCCAACACTACCAGTAAACATAACTAAAATCAGCTGCCGTTACAAAAATGGAATTATGTTAAAATTTATATGATCATATGCTGTACCGCATATGGATCAGGGTCCTGGGTATCTCTTAGTCGCACCCTTTTTATCAATTCTATTGCCAAAAATTGTCTGCAAATAAATTCTCTTCTTTGGCTTTGTAACAAATGCATTGAGCACTTACAATAAAATGTTTTTTTTTATTTCCAGTAACGTAATTGAATACTAGACAAATCCATTATCGGAACACAATTCTGTAATTACTTTTATTTATTTCTTCAATTATGTGAAATCTGTGCGCTTGCTGTAAATATATTCTATATGTCAGACCATTAATCATGAATCTTATATTTTTTTGTCTCTACTTTTTATGCACATGAAATTTATATTGAACAATGCATAAGCCAAACAATCAAAAGATATTTTTAACAACATGACCTAACTGACAGCACTGCACAATATTTCTAGTGTCATCGGCAAAAAATGACACGTACTTAAAAAGAACAAAGCCTACAGAAATGAATTCAAATTATACAAATATTCACAAGGGTGGGTAAACCTATAAAAATAAAGCACTGTCAAAAGGAAATCTGCACAATATTGGTCATTAATAAAAAAAAAAAACTTTTTATCAATACACGCGTCAAGCAATACAAAAAGTAAATGTTGATAAATGCAAAAAGCAGAATAAATATAATTTAAAGTTGAACAAAAAAGTTGAATTAAAAGTGAGCAGTTCACAAAAGATAAAAAAATAGCAAACAAATGTGTGAAAATGCAACCATAAACGCATCACAAATGCGGATTGATAGCGATGTACACGTGAGGTAATGCCTTAAATTATTCTGAACTCAAAAATTCTTAAAATCAAGTTATTTTATTTACGGACCAACAAACAAAACTTGTTTAGGTATCGTATATATATCATGTTAAAATGCTCAACGGCACTGTCATCTCTAAGGGAGGTAGGCTTGATGCCTCTGCCTATTTATTTATCTCCATCCAGCGCTGTGTCAACCTACCTCTCTCTGTCTCACTGACATTGTGCCTTTCACCTTCTCATTCGTGCCCGAGGAGCGTTAACGTGCGCGCGATTGTGAGTCAATTGTGTCGTTATTTATCAGTCAGCATAAATGCCACCATGTACATTTATATGTATGTGTGTCTGTCCATCTGTATAGCTGTCTGGTTGTCTGGCGGTCGTATTGTGTTACAATAGCACAAATGGAAACAAAAACAACACCAACAAGCACACCAATAACAGTAAACTGCTTCCAATGGCATATTTTTCGCACACATATTTTCTGTTGCGTGCTTTTAGGCGCAGCCTTTTGAAAGGTGTAATAATAATGTAACCACAATAAATAAAATATTTATGCGAGTGCCGCTTGTTAGTCAGCGACTGTTTCTCCCCATTTCCATTATATTTTTGTTTTATTTTTTTGTTTTCATTAAAGCACGGCCCGTAATTGTCGCCATTCTTAAATAAAATTATTGTTTTTCTCTAGAGTTATTTACTTATGGTTTTCTGTGGCTTCATTTTACAGCAGTTATGGCTTATTTTGTTCATAATGGTCTTTAAACTATTTAAACCTTCAATTAAATAAAAGTTGAACATATTTGTTGAGTTAGTACACCGCAAAACTGTGTTGTGTAGCAGTTGCACACAGAAAATTAAAAGGCATTTGCTTATGAGAATAAGTCTTCTACTAATATATTTAACTTAATGTTGAAGCATCTTAGTAAACTTGCAACGTGTGGCCTATTTTGGGTAGACGCGTATTCATATTGTTCATAATTGTGTTCAAAGTCGATTGATTCCTATCCAAGCCTATTCAATTTTGCTTAATTTATTTTAAGACCCAGTACTCTAAAAAGGGCTTTCCTCATCAAGTTTGATTCGGATCGTACAACTATAGACTATAGCTTCCATAGGACAAATCGGTCGAAAATTGGTGATTTATGTGAAATAAAAAACGCTCACTAGAATGAGTACTATTTATATATGTTAATTTTTAGACCCCGTACTCTAAAAAAGAGTATAGGGGTCTATTAACTATGTCTGAAGCGAAATGTGCGTAACAGGTAGAAGAAGGCTTTTCCGACCCCATAAAGTATATATATTCTTGATCAGTATCAACAGCCGAGACGATATAGCAATGTCCGTCTGTCTGTCTGTCCGTCCGTCCGTCTGCCCGTCCGTCTGTATGAACACCTGGATCTTCGAAGATTGGTGATTTGTATGGAAAATTGCGCACTAGAAGGAGTACGGGGTCTTTTACAGTCGGTTCGCTCGACTGTAACCTTTCTTACTTGTTTAAATTTAATACGATTTAAATTTTCACATATTAAAGTGCCCACCTCGAGTGCTCCGAATATAATTAAAGCTATTGGGTCGTATGAGTGATGCTTCATGAAATTGTTATATATAACTCATACGTCATGTCTGCCGACATAAAAAGAGATACACATGACCGTCCCCCAAACATGTTTGTGTGACTGAGTGTTTGTGTATTTATGTGAGATATGTGGGTGTGCTATGTGTAACTGTGCCAGCTGCAGCTTAATGATTTTACGGTCCTCTTGCACTTTCATAGGTTGCAGTTATTTGCCTTTTTTTGGTTTTTACACAGCGTTAGTGGCAAGCGACGAAGACAACAGCTGTCTCACATGAACATACATTCTCACTGAGAAATTCACTCATTTGGATGGCGGGCAACAAATTCCAAGTCATTAGTCGTTGTCCTAGTCCTCTTCAAAGGCCCACGGACAGTATTGTTGGGTTTAAACCATGAAATAACACTGAAGCTTAATTACTTGGGCAACAAAATGCAGTATGTGGATGGCTTTAATCACAATGTGCTTACATTAAATATGTTCATTTCTGTGTAATCGTAGCATATTTAAATTATTTTCAGTTAATTTAAAAATTACTTATTCTTCAATTCTTTTAATTCCCTTTGCTAAGGGTTAAACAATTACGCCGACAAGACTTTTACAAATGGAAATCTTACACCATTATATTTATATGTATTCAGTCGAAATATATATGCCAATTGTGTCAGATTTATTCCATAAAATTAAAACCTACTAAGGGAACAATCAGACAAGTCCTGTCTAAAGGACTCTTCAAGGGTATCAGTCGCAAATAGTTCTTTTGATTAGTTTTTTCCAGCCGGTGAGCCTCTCATCTTTTACAGTCAGTGTCCATGCAACTCTTGTCACAGTTGAGAGTCGTTGCTGCAGCGGCTGCGTAATTTAAAATATTTCATAAGCAAAGGCGGCGAAAAAATTTGTGAACTGAGTGATGAATGTCTCTCGAGTCGAGTGTTGCTGACTCCTATATGTGTATTTATGTGTGCACAAATATCATATCTGTTGACGAACGCCGTCTGTCAACAGCCAGAGATGCCTGTCTGACGTCAGTGTCCATACACCAGCCAACATTGTCGCCTGCCATTGCTCATCAGTGTCTCAGTGTTATATGCTCTGTCAAGGGAAGTCTGTGAGACGGGGATCTAAAGCTTTCAAAGTACGTTTTTACCGGGTATAAATCTGGTATTTTTGTAAAAGAGCATTTTAGACCTTTTGCTTGAATCCAGGACAATGTAGATTTAGTCTCCCACCTATAAAAGTTTTTTTCTCAACCCATTTGCATTATTGTTCATTTGTACTTATTTTATTTAATTAATTGCATTTGTTTTATTTGTTTAGTACCGCAGCATTTTCTCCAATGTCTTTGCTTCATACTCCTAAATCAACTCATACGTCCCTTAATTAAAAATTGTTTTCTTCTGCTGTTTATCTACCTAACAATGGCTGTTATAATGAAGCAGCGCGCACCGCAGTTATGTTCCGGCGGATGTACGTGAAAGTTTTCCCAGTTCGACCTTTTACCTGGGGTTGGTCAACATGTGTGTGTTGTGTGGGTTGTTCGGTAAGTATTTACATATGACGGGTTATTAAAAGAAAAACAAATGGACTCATCGCCGAGAAAAACATGAATTATTTGAGGAAAACCCGCAAACTTTGGAAACAAGTACAAAAGCTATTTGTGCTGTGCTGAATTTCTTTATTTTCTTCTAATTGTTGAATGCATTAAAGCTTTCTAACTGTCTTTAAGAAAAACTTTGGGACACTTTTTTTGTCGCTGTCAACTTGAACATTTCTTGTTTTATGCAAATTGTATTTAACTGATATCTGCGTAATTGTCGCTACGCACAACACAAAAGTACATATTTAGGTAATTTTTAAAATTTTGTATGTACCCAACTTTTTCAGTTAAAAAGAGCATTTTTTGGTTTATAAAAAGAAATGTCAGAAATTTTTGTCAAAAGGTAAGTTTGCGTAATAGCCAAAAGAGGGCGTGGCCGACATCATAAAGTATATGTATTCTTCATTAGCATCAACAGCCGAGTCCATAAAGCAATATTCTTCTGTTCGTCCATCCGTCTATGCCTCCGAAAATTGTGAAAAACCATTTTATAATACCATAACATGGAAACTGCTCGGGCTATCCTGACAAAAATCTTTGCAGTATGTTTATAGTACCATTATAACTACTTTTACCAAATTTAGTCCGCACTGTAGTGTTAACTGAATGGTCTCAACCAAACCAAAGCTGACCTGCTCACTTGAAGACATCTGATTAAATAACAAAATGTTTGTAATTTTGTTATTCTTAAAACAGCGATTAGCATACGAATTTTGTTTAAAAATGGCGAAGAAAATTATTAAAATAAATGACAGACTTGTGCAAGAGTACGCTACAGATTACCCATGAAAAATATCCGTACCGCCCAAAATAATATTCAAAATTGAGATCAATTAGACCCCTCATCAGGCTTTTATAAATATCCGAGCACTTAATGGCAGTACCCAGGCCTAATCGAGCTCTACACCTTTTACCAGAAGCCCAGCCTCCATTAAACATTCGTGGCCATAAATTTATGACTTTAACGCACCATTATCGCTTAAATAATTTAGTTGGCCTTGCCCAAAAAGCAAAACAAACCAACCAACATGAGCATAGAGGCAACAGCAAAAATGGCTAAGCTAAAAAAAGAAAAACAAAAATAATATTAAGAAAATTGTAGACAAATTGCGGTAAACTGCCAGAAAAACAGGAAAGACTACTAAAGAGAGTGGCTTGCAAATGGCTGCATTTTGTGTGCTACAAATGAACCGCAATCAAATTTAAATCAAAATAAACAACAGTTAACATTTGCAAAGAACGTTAAGGTCAGAAATCCGCTTAGCAATAATTTATGAATGTTTTGCATAATGAAGAGCTATCAGCTCCATTGCTCTAAAAGAACCGATTCGCGCAAAGTCGACATTGAAGTGTGTGTTAAAGTGGAAGCCGAGGATATATATAGAAGCAGCGATAAAAAAGGATGTACTTAGGGACCTTAACACCTGGCCTGAATCTTATATTGGCTGTGATGGCGCCTGGGCCTTGAAAACAACAAATATTTGTTCTGTATACTTTTTCGTACTTTTTAATTAAAACACAGAGCAACACAGGTAAAAGTGGAAGGAAAATGGCTGAGTAAAAATTGCAAAAGGCTGCAAAAGGCTTTGCTAATTAAAAATTTGCGTGGCCATTTAAAGATGTTAGTAGAGTTCTCTTTCTGAAAAATTAATCGTATTTTTAAATAGACTTCTGCCTTCCCATTTATTTTATTTCTTGGGCCAGTCTTTGCTAAAGAAATTAATTAAATGCTTCTCCCAGTCAGACCATAGGAAAATTGTTATATTTTTTATGCAGTTTTTTGACAGAGCCAGAGATAAAACGAGAGTGAAAAACTGAAAGAAGATCAACAACTATGCAATGAAAATTAGAAAACTTTGACTTTGAAACACTTGCAAAGTTCAAACAATCTCAATGGATTTCGTTTCACGTACAAAGTATGTAAAGTTAAGTAACTAATTTCAGTGAAAATATCGGAGTAAATTTAAAAGGTTTCCTTTTAATCTGTTATTTAATTTATTAAAATATAAATATATAATATTTCCACGTCATTATCAATGCGTAGCTCATTAGACGCATACAAAGAAGTCTTTGGAGAAGCGCTTGAATCATATCTATTCAAGGAACGGCATTGGGATAATCAATTTCAGGTCTGAATAAAAAGTCGATAAAGCCTGCCCGCGCACAGTATGCCTGTCAGTATGTTCAGAAGCCAAAGGGAAGGTTGAAAAGGAAGAGGTCATAAATAAAGCGACGTATGGCTCTGCGCGTGCTGGAGTATTTTTAATACAACAATTAAATGCAAATACGAGTACAAACGCAACAAGCAAAAATGAAATTCGAACTTTGGCAAACTGACAGCCCGACAGCAAATGTTGAAGGATGGCCAACAAACACAAGGCCCAACAGGACATAAGGACCACCAACACCATATACATAGAGCAGCTGTAGCCTAGCCAAAAGCAACAATTCCCAATTGGGCCGGCCATCAACAACTTTTTTATGTGCTAGCACAAATATTTTTGAAGCCGTGCACGGAAAAAAAAAGCGAAAGGAGAAACAAACAACAGCCTGGCAGAATATATGGACTACAGCCACGCCCCAAGCTGAGCCAAGGCATTGCAGGGGCAAAAACATCGCATACTATATGTATGTAAATAAACTAAAAGGAAAATGTATACTCGAGTGAACTGATTGTAAAAGACCCTGTACTCATTTGTAATCAATCTTATAAACTAGTATAATAAGTATGGCAACTTTGTTATATAGTTGTTCGATTCTAAAATTATTTAGAAATGGGACATTCAATGGCACCATGTGGACCTATCCTCAAATTAGATAAATTAGATTTCGTACCCGTTCTAACGATTCAGATCCAATTAATAGCTGATATATACAAGAGCAATTTCCTTAAATATGTATCTCCAGAAGTTGAAATTCTAACGGTATTACTACGGACGGACAGAGGGATTCAGCATCAAGAATATACATATCTACCTTATGGATTCCGTCACAACTTCTGCAGCACGTTTTTTTTTTGACACATCTTACAGACTCCCTTACGTTTTTTCTTACTGGGTCTGAACGAAAAATATATATAAAAAAATATATTGGATAAACTGGAAGGGTGCCGTTGTTGCCGCCTTTATGTGGTTAAGTAACAAATTGGCTTGCATTGGGGCATCAACGAAATTCGCTTTAATATAATTTCAATTATTTAACTGAAAGCATATTTTTAATGCGCTTTATTGGCAATTTTCGTTTAACAAAGAAAGCTTCAACGATAAATGCTCGTCAGTTGCCTCGCAGATTATAAACATGAACGTACTTATATATAAATATATATACATTTTTGGTTTGTTGGAGATAATATTGCTTATGGCTGCGAATTGTAGAAAAGCCGTTCAGCTTTTAAATGTCTTTTGAATAAGAAATTATTAAATATATTATTTTACCGAGCTGATTGATGTCCACTTTTACCTTATACAATTTTTCAACTTTTCACTTTGAGTCAATCTTACTGAGTTATTTTATTATTCGCTTTTTTTTATTAATTTAATTATTTATAATATATTTTATTTTAATTAAATTATAATTTCAATTGTATATGCTTTGTAGACTCAGCTTTTTAAATCTTAGAAAAAAACCATTCGAAGTGGATATTTACTATTTATTTTTGGAAGTTTAATTTTATTTTTTTGTTATACTAAAAACAGACATTTCTAATTAGTTCCAGCGGCTCGGAAAATGCAATTAAATTGCCAAACATTTTCTCAATTGCTTATGTTTAGTTCCGATTCTTTTGATTTATATGAATGCGATTTCTGCACTCGCCACAAAACGTGCAACTGGCAAAACATTTCGTAGACACGGCCGTCGGTGTCCCAATTGTTCAGATTTGGCACGAGCTTAAATTAATGATGTGGTGATTTTCAAATGTGGACGTGATCAAAAAAATGTTTTGTTCTTTTGAATTTTGGAGTGCAGACCAATTCGATTATTGCTTCAATAACTAAATTGGCTTTTTTTTTTTAAATTTATGTTTACTATTTAATTGTGTGCAATAGACATACAGAATTAAATTCGAGAAAAAAATTGTGTATAAAAATGAGTTAAATTTGAGTGATTTAAGTGCCCAAAGTTGCACTCCTTAAAACCTGTCGAAGTTTCGTTAAAAACTAAGATTCATTTCTGTAGTTTAAGAACTATTCAAGAACTAAGTAAGAAACTTCAGCAGTATATATAAAACTACGATGACGAAAAACTAAGATTAATAAGTTCCCTTACATTAAATTTTTATTTTGTCATTTATATAAAATAACTTGCAAGAACGGCTACAGTCGAGCGATTAAAGTAGTTTTTTTTTTTTTTTTTTTTTTACCGATTTAGCTTACGGAAGCTATAGAATAGACAAAAATCGAAAAAAGCAAAATAAAGTGTATTTTTTATTTCGTTTAACCTTTCAAATAAAACAAACTGGGTCAAAATCGGAGAAAGTGACCAATAAATTGATAATATACAAATTGACAATGAACAGTACGTAATTGATTTTTAGAAGTAGTTGCTACAAGGAAATTCTATGTTTTACAAGCGGCAATTTCGTTAAACCGCAAAGGCGTGATATGAGGAATCGTCTAAAGCTAAATTTTAACATGGAGTACATACGCCTAAGATACCCTGCGAGAAGTCCGTTAAGAATTTATTTATTTCAAGCAAGATCAAATAAATAAGAATTATTTCTATAGAGTCACTGAATTAAACTGGTGAAAAAAATCGTCCACTAACAAAGACAACTGTAAGAAAACTCTGCAAAGTAACTCATCGATTAATTAGTTTCGCAACTTTAGCTATTGTATCGACTAATCGATACAAAAATCAATCAAATGAACTATAAAGAACTGGTAACAACAGATGAATCAAAATAGAGCAAAGCAAGAAGAAGCTGTCTCGCTTGCACATGCTGCAATGAGGTTTCAGAATACAATACTTTTTTTGTTTCTTACGTGAAAGGGACGTGGTAGTAGAACTTTAAAATAAACTTGATCTGCCTGCTCTTGAAAGATTCTGTATCCCAAATATGGTATTTCTAGTTCATACCGTTATTTCATACAAATTATCTATTTTTGCCAGATTTGGCCTATGGGGGCTATTGGATATACGTACATTGTTGACGGAACTGGACAAAACTTGGTATGGATAGTTATAATAGTCCCATTCTCATTTTAAGGTAATGAAAATGTTTTTTTTTCAAGTTGCCGGGCGGTTAGGGGGCGTGGAAAAAATTTAAGTGGAGCTTGATCTACTTACACATTTAAAATAGTCTATATTCCAAAATTGGGGTTTCTAGTTTTTGATACTCTGGAATCTTAGCATTCATACGGACGGACAGATGGTCAAGGCTTGTTTGGATAAACGCAATGTACCCACACAGGGTATAAAAACGCAATATACTCTCGCAGGGTACAAAAAGTGTAATTTTTTACAAACGCGAATTCAGTTTTTGGCCATATTATTGAGAGTAAAAAACTGTACCCAATTTCTTTCAAAATTTAAGCCATTTCAAAATATAAAACGCTGCAGACATCGCAACAGCTTATATGTTATTTGGGCTTAACAGAAAATATTTTAGAATATTTTTATGTAAATATTTATTTACAAATACACTGTTAGTGCCAAACCATTGACTATATTTAACAAAGAAAAACACGAAATTCATAATAAGACTAAAGGAAGAATAATTCATTGATAATATATGAAAATCGGGACAACAACTCAGTGCTTGCAATTTACAACCACAGTCATGAGACAAAAGCATTGATGGATTTGATGCTGTTTTGATGCAAAAATGAGCAGACGACGAGTTAGAATACGACGGATGCTCAACGCATGTACAAGAGGTAAGATTATAAAATACTTGCAGTCAGCGAAGCTCTGAAGAAATTTGGACTTCTTTTACGTATCCTATTCAAGATTGTAACGGACTGCAACGCATTCGGGAAAACGTTGGTGAAACAGTCCCTGTGCAAGAGTAAGAGATGGGTAATATTAATGCAAGAATAGCACTTTGAAGTCGGACATCGCGCAGGTGCAACATGTGGATGCGATTTCACTGCGTCCCGTTACGAGAGTAATCGATGGAATCATTTTATATATACTTTATGGGGTCCGCCATAGACTCCTTCAATGCTTTACAAACTTCGTAACAAAACATAATACCACCCTTGCTGAGGGTATACAAACAATAAAACACTCTTAAAGCACAACGTGCAAAAAATATTAGTTGTGTGAATAGTTTTGATCACCTCTGTATATCCACTTATGCAAGAGACACATTTCCTAATTATAACAAGTCCCTCTCCCAATGATAAAAAACTAACGAAAGATGACTTTCAAAATCTCAATTAAACAATGTCATTCGGACATTTAAGCAACTTATGGAAATCACCTCTTTTGACTAATCCGGATGGAGTGTTGCAAAGTGTTGCACATCTTCCGTGAATTACAAATAGGAATAGTAAGAAAGTCGAGCGTACACTTAACTAGAAGTAACCCCTAACCCATTTTTAAAAATTTTAAAAAAAATTTAAATTTTTTTTAAATTTTTTTTAATTCATGGGAAATGTTAATTTTTTTTTTTAAATTTTGGAAAAAATTAAAGGGGGGGGGGGGGGGGGGGTTTTTTTTAATTCAGGTGGCATTAATGAATTTATTTTCATCCTTTTCAATGTGAGCTTGAGTAAATGTTAAATTAACAGAATTCAACAGAAATCAAACGAAGTTTTCACTGCACCGGGCGACAGCAAATGCAAACAACTTTTTGGGTTTTATTTTGTCTTTTTACCCTCCACTTGTTTTCACGCGAGGGAACTAGTTAAGATTCACTTAAAATATACTTAATCTTTATTTATAAAAGAAAAGCTGCACTCAAACCTTGGGCCAATTAGTCGATGTCATCATCATTGACTAGCTTTGCATTTGGGTTATTCTGCAGCAACTGCGCATTATGTTTGTGAACATTGTAATAGAAGAAGTAGGATTTGCTGTACTCAAATGTGGATATCATGATGGCACAAGCGGGCGCAACCTTGATCAACCGGGGACCGTAGCCAGCAAATAGTCCCCGGAATCCAAAGACCCGGTAGATAGACGACAGACGGCTAAAGGTTGACTGTTTGTTTAACTCCTTGGAGGGCGAGTCTGTAAAGATGACGCGCTCTCCAAACTCGATCTGTTCATGGGTCTTTACCACGTCGAAGGGGCAGGTGACAAGGGCAGCTACAGAGCCTGCCATAACGCCAGCAATAAAGCTGAGCCCAAAGGAGGGCTGCTCGCTACTACCGCTTATGGAGATCTTGAGGTACTCATAAATGGGCCAATATATGCCCGAGAAGGGCACATCCCTCAGAATGGTCGGAGGCAGGCCACGCCAGAGGCCCGTGAAACCCTGCAATTCGATAACATTGCGCACAAAGCTCATAACCTGGGCATAGCTGAGCCTTTTCGACTGCATCTTGGTGCGAACCAGCTCGATGGGACTGACAAAGGTCACAGCACAGATGCGAGCTGTTACACCGGAGAGCATGGGCACAACCAGCGGAAGCTCCTTCTGTCTGGAACCTATGTCCTTTCCTTGGTAAGCTGGAGCTGCAAAGTGCTTCTTGTAGATGGCGATGTACCTTGTCTTAAACTGCTCGTAGGCCACGAAGTAGACAACGGTCGATGGAAGCGCCGAGACCAACGTTGGTCCCAATCCACTCCATAGGGCACTGATGCCTTCGTGTCGACTGATTTTAAGCAGTGCATCCAGAGTACTTGTAAACTGAGGTTTCATTGGTTTGCCCATGCCTGAATATGAACTAGAGCCGCATGAAAATAGATGATCCATTAATCCATTACAATAAAGGAAGCACTTGTTGGAGCGCGTATGCTGTGACTGCATCCGGGTCTTGATGACGTCCAAGGGCGTCATGAAGCAGGCCGTAATCATGGCTCCAGAGCAAGCCGAGGCCACCTGCTGGAGAGGCCTTATTTGAAAGCGCGGATCGTTGAGCATTTTCCTAGGCTTTATTGGGTTCTTCTTGTCGCCATTGCTTTTGTCGGAAGAGGCAGTGAAGCTGGCGCCTTGGAATAACCTGTGGTTAGCATCAGTTTCGCCTTTCGACATGGCAGTGTTGGGACTTTTGTTTCTGTTGTTTGTTTGACAGTTGACCGAGAAATTAATTCGAGTGTAACAAAATTATTTTAAGTATACAAATATACCTTTGCCATATGCCTGTGCAATGTGAACTCGTTCTGTGGAAGCTGGCAACACCACTCACCAAATGTCTGGCAACGCTCGCCCCTTTCATTTCACTGCATGCACCTTGTACATACATACATAATACAATTTAGAACATCATTGTTACCTCAGTTACTTTCAAAATGGGATGAAAATAACTACAGTTTCCCCTTTGTCTCAGCTTTTTTCGGCAATTACATGCCAACTTCATTCTGCTGCAATTTGTAAGTTCAATTTGCAAAGCTGAAACTGGAAACTGATTTTCTTCAACAGGAACAGTTTTAAAAGCGTAACGAGGCAACTATCATGGCTGAGTTCCTCCATGGGGAATTCGAATCCTTCAACGCTTCGAATGGAAACCTTAACCCACTTCAAAGCTATTTTGTCAAAGGCAATACAATTCTATATGAGACTATCTCAAGTTTTGTTTCTGGGTCATGCCAGTACTATCTGGCATTTGGTAAATGTGGCAGCGTTTTTCGATTCAATAATTAACATCGTAGTGTTACCGGTAACTTTGTATACCCGTTACTCGTGGAGTAAGAGAGTATTCAGTTAACAATGGAATGTGCCCAATAATACACTCTGCATTTTATTCCCGATCATTTTAATAAAATCGGTATCCGAAAATATCAATTGATAGTACTTGCAGTAAAACACGTTGAAACAAAAGAATCTGTTTGTATGTATGCACATACATATACATTTGACATTAAATGTATGCACATTCGTATGTATGTGAGTATATGTAATACATATACCTTTGGTAGGCACGGCCAGCATGCGCGGGCAGCGCTGTCGCTACACAAGCAGCTTGCACACATGCAGTGACAAGGCGTTTAGTTATAAACATTTGACGTGTCTAACTCTTTTGTTCATTGTCCGATTTATATGCAACTTTCAGGATAGTTTGATACATTTTGTCCCCAAACGAAATTAAAATTACAATACTGTACGAAAGGAACATATGCCTTAAAATCGGCATTGAAGTTAGAAAATTGTTTTATTTCTTGTAGGAAAAGGGGGCGTGTCAGTCAAAAAATTTTAACGACATTGCATTTGCGCTGTCTCTAGAAACCTGCATACCAAAACTGGTGTTCCTAAGTGCCATATTTACTGAGATATTCGCCTAAAACATTAATTTTTTACGAGGTGTGTCTAGTTTTTTGCTCATTGTGGGCGAATGGGGCGTGGCATCGAAAAAAAAATTCTTGTATTGACTGACTAAATATCGAGTCGATACTGACCATTTATGAAATCTGTTTGTTCTTAGACAGACAGACGGAAATGGCTATATCGACTCGGCTTGTGATGCTGATCAAGAATATGTATACTTTATGGGGTCTGCCACGCCTCCTTCTGGCTGTAACATACTTTTCACAGTAGCTTAATGATTTAGCAAAAGAGGGGGGGGTTTTTAAAAACAAAATGCGAAAGAATCTTAGAATCCTATTCCAAAGTGAATATATAATATTGCTGTTTAGATTTATTAATTTTTCAATCTATACAACGATTTCAGAGCCCTGCAACTTGTGTAGTATTTTTTGAATATTACAACCGGAAGCGTTTCTCTCTCTATAAAAAGGACAGGAGTTCTTTATAGATAGAGAAAGTGAAGTGAAGACATCTCTGTTAATTTTTATGACCAAGCTCTTAAAACATATTTAAAATCTAAAAACCAAGAATTCATCCCATTAAGGAACTCATTGAGGCTTTGCTGATAAATACCTTTCATTCAGTTTTCCGGAGGTAATAACAGAATGTTTTTTTAATCTTGACCCTCCCAGTTACAACCACAACTGATGAATGAAGTTTGCAAAACTAAAACTTATAAACAAGGTAAAAAGTACAGTCGGGCTCTCCCGACCGTAATATACCCTGTAAAAGGTCCGTAGAGAATGTAAATTGTTACGACACAATATAGCTATTCCTATAAAAAAACAGCTGAGCAAAGTAACTATTCGATTAATTTGTATTGCAACTTTAGCTCATTATATCGATTAATCGATAAAAACCACTCAAATGAATTATAAAGAACTGGAAACGATAGATGAATCAAAACAAAACAAATCAATAAGAAGCAAAAAAGCTCAATATCGCATGCTCTGTCTCGCTTGCACATGCTGCAGAATGGCAGAGTGGCAAAAATTTAAGTGGAGCTTGATCTACCTGCACATTTAAGTAGTCTATGTCCCGAATTTGGTGTTTCTAGCTTTTGCCATATCTGATATCTCAGCGTTCATACGGACGGACAGACGGTCATGGCTTGTTTGAACAAACGCAATTAACCCTAACAGCGTATTAAAATTATTTAATAGCTTTGATGCGAAATAAACGCTAGTGAGACTAGTCACTATTGTCCAGTAGGGTCAGTGATGCCAATTTTTTTTTGGAAAAAGGCAAAAATGTCCGTAAAATACATTTTTTTGGTCGATCTTGCAATTTATACTGTATTTACAGTATCTGCAGTACGCCTTATTGGTGTCATATTCATCCCGGGCTATCCACGATTTGAAATCTGACTGTTGTAGTCTGCAATCCTGAAATTTTTGCATATAAATCTTCTTTGGCAATTTATCATTTTATTCACATTGAACTTCAGATTACAAACGATATCGATAATACATACGATACGTTACGATATACTCATTTTGGCACTGTTCTTAACCAAATATCTGTAAACCATTTCATATATTTTATGCTAAGGTTCTGTTCAACTGTTCTGCTATGTGAATTAATAGAATTCTGTTGCTTTCACAACCGATCAACTTGGAAAACAACCAACCAATTGGGAAAATATGAACACGATTTGCATTCACAAAAAAAGGACATATTTCCGGATAGGGGATGTTCGATATTTTTTCCGGACGAAGCCGTTAATAAAAGGACAGATCTGTCCGGGAAAGGACAAATTGGCATCACTGAGTGGGATAGACACTTTAGAAAAACTAATGTTATCTATAAATGATTTAATAAATTAGTTGCCGAAAAAATACATGGAGAGTGTTCACTTAATTTGATCTGTATGTACAAATTTTGGAAAAAGTGGTAGTTTCATAGTAATAAAGTATAAATATTTTTGTTTTTTTCAATTTTATACAATTTCTTTTGTGAAAAATCTATTTCTTCTATAGGGGCCCTTAAGCAAATTTTTAAACGGGGCTTTGCCAAGGTACGCCTAGACACAGACACTGACAATATAGATATATGTATGTATTATACTTTTACGGAATTAACTGAATATAAATGGGTTACAGTGTCAAGTATCAGTATCAAACTCATGATGCAGTTTGATAATTGCATTGAGTTCAGTAGGGCTAGTTAATTTGTGAATCCTACAAAATGCATCGAAAAAGTAGAGCAACGAAAGATAACATCAAGGACAACCTGTAAAACATGTGCAAAGAATCTGCAGACTTATGCATATTTATGACTGTGCATGTGTGTGTTATGAGTGGTGAAGATGATTTCTGCATATGTTGAAAGAGGGACAACTGTCAAAATGAAGCGCTGATATGATTACGCTCCAAGAGAAGGAAGCTTCGGATACCCAAAAAAAAAAGCTTAAATAGTAGGCATATAAGAGTTGTGAGAGTGTAGGCATCGAGAGCTCTTCGAGAGGTAGACGTGGTGATGAATGAAAGATGTCATCTTTTCCACTCCTATCCTCCCTCAGTTTTTCCTATCTGCAGACATTGTCTAACATTTATGAGTAACTCGGGTATTCGGAATTCGACACGTAGTTGTAGCAACGTGGCACGTAGTTTCAGATGGGAAGGGACTACTTCCTTATGGAATTCGTGTTAGGGTCGAAGTGTGTTAGATGAGAATATTTGAAGGTGGAGCATGAGCATGTGCAGATGTGAGGCTGGTAATTGTGGTGTAAAACTGTGGAACAACAACACTTAGTTGCTTGCTAATACGAGCACGTGTTTTCTGCGTTACACAGCACTGCTTCACATATGATAAAGGTGTTTGTCAGGGCCCCAAGTTGTTTTACAGGAATATTGAAGCATCAAGCAAGAACTGAAAACCAAAAGTAGGTTAGCTAAAATGTATCATTCATTCTATCCGGCGGACCATAAAATGGAGTTCAATATCCCAGTGATAAGAATGTAATATTATAAGAATCATAGCATTAGTATGACCGAAATGAAACGAATTTGAAAATTTTCGAATAAATACATATAGGCGATGATGTTTAACAGGGTATAATTAGAATTGGTTAAGTATTTATTATGTTTTACTAGAGCAGTAATGTGATCTTACGCTTTCCCTTTTTAAATTGGGGGGCCTTTGCCTCACTGGCCCCTATAATAATCCGGCCCGGATTCTAACCATTGTTAAAGTTTATTAACAAACTTAAATAAAACAAGTAAGAAAGGCTACAGTCGAGCGAGCCGACTGTAAAAGACCCCGTACTCACAGAAGTGCGCATTTTCTATTCGAAAAAGAAAAAAAACGGAGTGATTTACATTTTGTATACATACATTTTTATATACAAATGTATGTAAATATATACACAATTAATTGGCTTATTTTAAAAATAAGCCGTGTTTTACAATTTGAAATTCAATTTAAATTTAATTTTAAATTTAAATTGAAAATAAAAAAAAAAAAAATAATCAAAATAATTCACTGGCAGGATTCGAACCTCGGACTCCACGCACACGCGTCAGAGCTCTTACAGCTGCACCACGCCCCTCTCTTAAAAGTGCTCGACTATCTGCATTTACATGTAATATTTATTTGTTATACAATCAAAATTAATAAAATGTCCCTGACGGCACTCGAACCCATGATCCCGGGTTCACATACAAGTGCGAAGAATTAGATCAGGCATCTTTACTACTTAGACCACACTCCGCATTGAAGTTTATGTAAATAATTAAAATTAAAAAAGTGAAAAATTAGCATTTGTCACTGACTGGATTCGAACCCGGGACTCCGGACTAACCAACACGTACGAAGCGCGCATCTCTGCTACCTAGACCACGCTTCTTCTTGAAGTTGAGGTAGCTAAACGTAGAGTTAAATCACTAACCATACAACACATAGATGCGTCAAACGCAAGATTTTTTGAAAGCAAACGCTAGGCTGCTTCTAGACCCCCAGAGAGCTTCGGCAAAAAGCCGAACGCTCTAGCGCCCCGGCGAGTCGATCGCCGCTCAGCGTAAGGCGAAAATAATTTAGTCTGCCTCAGCAAGCGAAACAATGAGCACGGCTATGTCGCTTGTGTTCTCGTTTCGCTTTATTATGTTTGTCTCTTTCTAGCATGCCAGATACACACATTTTGTGACATCTCGCAACGGCAGATTTTAGCAACCAGCTCACTGATACAATTTCTGTTTTCAACAAAATTGCGATCCAGCTAGGAAGTTAAGCTGCTTGTATAGGGATATGTATGGTTTTAGGCCGGCCGCACTCAAGTGTCGCTGTGGCGTAGATGATTAGTGCTCGATCGATGAACAGGGAGTCGTGGGTTCGATTCCTGGTCCGCCGTTAAATTAAAAATCTTTTATTGTGTTGTTGAGATGTGTTGCATTACCGAAAAAGTTTATTTATTATTAGCAAATTGTTAATAAACGATTGAAATAATTTTTTTTAAATTGGGTTTTGTTAAAAAAATTTTAATTTAATGAAAACATCCAACAACTGAACTTTTGATTTATTTTCTTTTAAATGATTGACCGCGACTCGAACCCACGACTCCGCGCTTGCCGATCAAGCACTTAACCACCAGCGCCACCGCGACATTTGCATGCGGCCGACCTAAAACCATAGATATCTTTCTAAAAGAGGCTTACTTCCAAACGCGATGGTTATTTTGTTGAAAACAGAAATTGTAGCAGTGAGCTGGTTGCTAAAATCTGCCGTTGCGAGATGTCACAAAATGTGTGTATCTGGCATGCTAGAAAGAGACAAACATAATAAAGCGAAACGAGAACACAAGCGACATAGCCGTGCTCATCGTTTCGCTTGCTGAGGCAGACTAAATTATTTTCGCCTTTTGCTGAGCGGCGATCGACTCGCCGGGGCGCTAGAGCGTTCGGCTTTTTGCCGAAGCTCTCTGGGGGTCTAGAAGCAGCCTAGCGTTTGCTTTCAAAAAATCTTGCGTTTGACGCATCTATGTGTTGTATGGTTAGTGCTTATATCTTATATTGCAAGCAAGTGTAAACAAACAATTAATTCAAAAAAAAATTCAGCATTTTTGATTAATTTATTTTACACTGACGAGCAAAACTGTAACACATGTCCAATGTTCTCACTTCAACGGTCTGTATTATCTCTTCTGCTTTGTGCATGCTTAAGATCATAGTCTTGTTTTCTTAGTGAAATATTTAGCTCTCTTATATAGAATTTTGAAGAAATTTGATAGGCTGGAAGAATTTTACCAATCAAAAATGTAAAAAAAGTCAGATGTTACAGTTTTGCACTCGCAATGCAAAACCTATTTATATTTGTTTCAAAGCTTTTTTTACCTTTAAAGCTTATTTGTTTTCGTTTAAATCGCTAAGCTTTCATCATTTTAAGTCAATTTGCAAAAAAATTAAGATGGATATTGAGAAGAAAAAAGAAAATAATGGATTTATTGATAGGAAGCGAGTCCGTTAGGAAAGTGGCTAATAAATTTGGTGTTAGCCACATGACTGTGCAGCGGTTAAAAAAAAACTGTTCAGAACACATAAAAATAAATACAGGAGGCCGACCGCTAGTTTTAAACGAACGTGACACGCGCCACGTGGCTAACTTAGTGACAAGTAATCCCGAACTACGCCAATAAAAGCGGCGAATATGTTAAATTTAAATGCCAGTGAGTGGACAGTCCGTCGCAGTCTCGGCAGATTGGGCCTCAAGGCCAAGGACATGAAAAAAAAAAAACATTTTTTGCTAAAAGGCACATTAACTTGCGTAAAAACTTTGCTACAATGCATGAGAATTGGACTTTAGCTGATTGGGATGCCGTAAGTTACAACTAAAGAAATTAAGCAATGCTAAAAAAAAATTTTTCAAGTTTATTTGGTCAAACGAAACTAAAATTAATCGTTTTGAGTCAGACGGACGGTCGTAGTATTGGACTAGGGATCCCATAGTCCAATCGGCAAATACAGTGCGGCAAACCGTTAAGCACGGTGGCGGGTCCATAATGGTTTGGGGCTGTATTTGTAAAAATGGAGTTGGACCCTTAGTTTTAATCGATGGGATAATGCGTAAGGAACAATACCTAAAAATTCTACAAGAAAATTTGGGAGGAGTCATTGGTAACATGGGTCTTGCTGCTGAAAAATGCATTTTTCAGCAAGACAATGACCCAAAGCACACATCCCATTTGGTGAAAAATTGGTTATTGAACCAAAAGTTTCAAACTATGAAGTGGCCACCGCAATCCCCAGACATGAATCCTATAGAAAATCTATGGAGCCATGTGAAATCGCAGCTTGCGAAGTATGCGGCCCCTCCAAATGGCATGATGGAGTTGTGGGAGAGAACGAAGGACGTTTGGTACTCGATTCCACCTGAAATGGTGCGACGCTTCACGCAAAGTATGCCAAACCGCATAAACAACCTCAAAAAATCAAAAGGGCTGTGGACTCGTTATTAAAAAAAACTTAATAAAAATATTTGTTTAAAAATATTTGCAGTGCAAAACTGTAACATCTGACTTTTTTTACATTTTTGATTGGTAAAATTCTTCCAGCCTATCAAATTTCTTCAAAATTCTATATAAGAGAGCTAAATATTTCACTAAGAAAACAAGACTATGATCTTAAGCATGCACAAAGCAGAAGAGATAATACAGACCGTTGAAGTGAGAACATTGGACATGTGTTACAGTTTTGCTCGTCAGTGTATATGTTGTGGTTGTCCGATTTGGACCAAATTTGGTGAGGATACTTTTAATAATTATTCACACATTCTCTGTAAGTTTGGTTGCGATCGCTTAACTAACATTACGTGTCTTCATACAAATTTTTTATTTTTGACCGGTTTGTCCTATGGGAGCTATAGGCTATAGTTGTCCGATCCGGATCAAACTTGGTGAGGATAGTTATATTGGTACCATACACATAATATGTGAATTTGGTCACTCTAGCTCTAGTAGTTTTCAAGTTATGGTGATGTGAAAATAGTTTTTTGCAATTTGCGGGGGCGGTAAGGGGCGTGGCAAAGATTTGAAATAAACTTGATCTGCTCGCGAAGCAGACGGACTTTCATTCCAAATTTGGTAGCTCTAGCTCTTGTAGTTTAGAAGTTCCAGGTGTTCATACAGACGGACGGACGGACGGAAAGACGGACAGACGGACAGACGGACATTGCTATATCGTCTCGGCTGTTGATGCTGATCAAGAATATATATACTTTATGGGGTCGGCCACGCCTTCTTCTGCCTGTTACGCACATTTCGCTTCAGACAAACTTAATAGACCCCTATACTCTTTTTTAGAGTACGGGGTCTAAATATGTTATTAAAAGAATGCAAACAATTAATATCTTCCAAGGCATAAAGGAAAATATCGAAATCCGCAACAGCTGCAAAGTGCAATTGTCAACACAGTGATACATGGGTCTATAATCAGCTTATGCCAATGTAACGCAGTGAAAATTTGTCGTACGCATATTTTTATTTAATTAAACTCAAAAATAAATTGAATAAACCGGCATCAAAAATGTGCAGAGCAAATGTTGAAACATTGACGCAGGCCACTTGCAACTTGCCGCACACTCCCCCGCAAGCCAATTGAAATCCTTCAGAAACGCCAATCTATCCGCCAAGGCAAGGCAGAGAAAACTCGCGCACAAAAGTCAAAAGAGGAAAAATCGAACCAGAGGGGGCGTGCCAAGGCGAAAATACAGCACACACCATTCACCACACAATTCCATTACGTAAAGCAAACATCAGATGGCGTTTGGTATAGGAACGTATCGGCAAGGATTCGCATTGAGATTGTGCAGCTCCTTCTCTTGCTCTTGGTTCTGGTTTGACTACTCCTGCTGCTGCCGTATTGGCGAGGGTGGTGCTGGTTACAACTGAATGCCAGTAAAAGTAACATATTGAATATTGATGCGCATCGATTTCGACTTGAAACTGCGAAAAGCTCACACCAACACACCAACACACACTCAAATACTCTTACTCCCACACACACATACTCAAGCACACACAGTTTGTTTATAATAAAAACATTTGCAATTTCGCGTTGCTCCTCGAACCCATTGATGTTAACACTGACCAGCAAAATCAAAAATTCAAACTCATTGCGGGTTGGCGTGTAAATGGTTGAAGGTTGATCTTGCCTATTGGAGCTAATTAAATTCATTACAATACAACTTAAGATTATTTTTAGACAAAATTGTAAGAAGTATCCCTTTTAAATTTGTCTATTTGTATACCCTGTAAGCCATGACCGTCTGTCCGTCCGTATGAAAGCTGGATTTCAGTGATGGTAAAAGCTAGAAACAATAAATTTGACATATAGACTACTTTTATGTGCAGGTAGATCAAGCTTATTATAAACACTGCATTTGGGATACCGAGTCTTTTTATGAGCAGGCAAAAAAGATTATAGTTTATATATGACATTTCCTTTATTTAAACCACTTTGCATCATGTGGTTTAAATATCTTTAAATTTCAATTCAGTGATTTTTATACTCTCTGCAAGAGAGAGTATATTGTGTTTGTGAAAAGTATGTAACAGGCAGAAGGAGGCGTGGCAGACCCCATAAAGTATATATATTCTTGATCAGCATCACAAGCCGAGTCGATATAGCCATGTCCGTCTGTCCGTCTGTCCGTCTGTCCGTCTGTCTGTCTGTCCGTCTGTCTGTCCGTATGAACAAACAGATTTCAGAGATGGTAAGAGCTACAAGTTTGAATTTGGTCTCCATCGACTCGATATTAAGTCAGTCAATACAAGAATCTTTTTTTTTTCCGATGCCACGCCCCGTTCGCCCACAATGAGCAAAAAACTAGAAACACCTCGTAAAAAATTGATGTTTTAGGTGAATATCTCAGTAAATATGGCACTTAGGAACACCAATTTTGGTATGTAGGTTCCTAGAGACGGTATAATTGTATTGTCATCAAAAATTTTGGACTGCCACGCCCCCTTTTCTCACAAGAAATAAGATAATTTGCAAACTTCAATGCCGATTTTAAGGCATATGTTCTTATCGTACAGTATTGTTATTTCACATTCGTTTAAAGACAAAATATATTAAACTATCCTGAAAGTTGCATCTAAATCGGACAATAAACAAAAGAGCTAGACATGTAAGAAAGTTGATAATTGAACGCAATGCCAATGCATGTGTGCGAGCGAGATAGAAACATACAAACATGTGAGCGAACGTTTTCGCTGCTTGCTAGCGGCAGCGCTGCCCGCGAATGCTGGCCGTGCCAACCAATTGTGTATGTATTACATATTCACACATACATGTATGCGTGCATTCATATAATGTCAAATGTGTATGTGTGCGTATACATACAAACAGATGTTTTTGTTTCAACGTGTTTTGTTGCAAGTATCAATTGATATACCCGGATATCGATTTTATTAAGATGATCGGGAATAAAATGCAGAGAGTATTCTACGGTCGGGCGTGCTCGACTGTACTTTTCTTTCTTGTTATCAAAGAACTTATAAAAAGTGAAGGTAAGCTTCAAAATAATCGATTAGCTACATTGCTCAGCTTCTGTTTTGTTCGTGGACGATATTCTCGTTTTTATTTTTTTAATTGTAAAAAATGAAATTATTGTTTGATCTTTTAGACTCATTTTGTCTAGTGTATTCGGCAACCAACTGGGTTAAAAGGCTGCATTCAGCTCAGAAGTGTGGTGGTTGAGTCAGAGCAATTTGCAAACGCGAGTCGAGCATTTAAAACAATTGGTGCCAAGCAATTACAAAGGGAGATGAAAAGCGAACAGGCAAACTGAAAGGAGAAAGAGAAGATGAGCAAAGGCTTTTCGTGCCAAATTAGCGACAAATGCGTAGCAGACAGCGCCGGGGAGCATTGGAATGGAGATGCAGATGACGACGTCGACGATGATGATGACAACAACAACAATCCAAATTGCAAATTGCAACAGACTTGGCTGAATGTGATGTTGGCGACAACCTTGTCATCGTTCTCATCGTTGTTGTCTACATAAGTTTACTTTGGCAATAAACGAATTGAACGAAAAGCTCGAAAAGCGCTTAAAAGTATGCAACAAATATAAAACTGTATGCTAGTGTTGGTTGGTAGTGGAAATGTCTGGCTGTCAATGCGTCTCATTTGGCATATTAACGCTGTGCCATGCCACGCACAAATGGCGCATGCCACGTGCCACCAAACCGCAATATCATGGCGTTAATTGCTACTCGAAGGCGGTTAAACTCCAACGGGAGCCAACTAGTGGAGGAAGCCAGGCTGTAGCCGAGGACACGTTGCAGCAATGGTGCTGCCTTGCTTCTATTTCAAGTCACGTTTTATAAAGTTTTCTGCGCCCTTTGCTACACTTCCAATTACTCCTCAATGATACTTTTATTATTCCTGTAATTTTTGCTAGGCGTCTTGTTTTTGTAGAAACAAGCCAACAGGAAAAAGGGAAAACAAGTGAGTTATGTAAACCTAATAAGATTCCCATCATATAAAGGTCGTGTTAGTGTTATTCCTGCCTATTGATTCGGCAATTGAGTCTTCTTCGCTCCCCCTCTTCCTTTTTAGAAACAATTTTTAATTCCTAATAACAAATTTTAATTTTGTATATCCCTTTAATATATAATTTATTTTAAATTGCTGTGAAACTGTGTATCTACCTCATGTTCCGAATTAGGTGCACCGAAAATTGTGCGGCATTTTACAGGCTATTGAACTGCAACCACAATATTAAACCAAATACAAATAAACAATTACGCACATGAATTGAATTGAAATGAAATGAAATGAGCTCGACATGCACTCAATATACTTGAATATTGCCAACAACTACATATAATTATATTAAATTAAATATTTATTTTATAATTTTAACACGATTATTGTATAGCTATTGTGTTTTACGATGCAAATTGTCGAATATGAAAACATAAAATCAACCACAAAATTACATTTAATTTGAAAAGTGCGAATTTATCAGGCAGAATAATGCAAAATATTTACATATTTATTTTTCATTGTTTCAGTTATCTAGAAAATAAAGCAATTTACAAAACATTTCCAATTTATTTTGGAAATTAGATATCTTTTAACTGTATCAAATGTATAAAACGTTAAAGTCATATTTATAATTAAATAAAAGTGTATTTTTTTAAGTCTGTTTACTTTAGGATACCGAGTAGCATGTACAGATCCAGCTTTCCATATCTAATAAATATTAATTACAGGATTAATTTATTCCAATATATGTGATTCTCACCATGTTACAGCAATTGCAATGGAATTCTGATTAAATTGCTGTTCAGGTTGTTCAAGTATACTCTTCCAATCATATCGAGTGCTTTATATTTTAACTCAAACATTCAATCTTTTATTGCATAAATACAGATTAAAATTATTGTGGGCTTTATATTATTTACACGTGCTAATTTAAAGTAACATTTGTCCTTTGTTGATTTTTGCATGGTTGCTATTAAATTATTAAAATTTTCATTAAAAAGTCAAACAATGTACGGTACATCATTAATAAAGAGAAGAAAACAAACAAAAGCTGTGAGCATAAAGTTAAAACATAATTTACATATTTGCTTTTGTTTTTGTTTCTTTTTTCCTTATTCATATTTGCTTTTGATTCTTTCGTTATTTGCTTTGTATATGTATAGGTATGGATGGGTTGTCATTTAGTGGAATGTTTAACCAGTTTATTGTTGAACGTTGTTGGATTTAAGTTGTTGACCTTGTTGCTGTTTGAATAAATATATTGTATGAATAAATCTTTATCATATTAAACTTATAATACTAATTATAAAGTGCATTAATTAGTTATGACGCATTTAAGCTGCCTTATTTATGAAAAAGAATTTTACAATTTTCATTCAATATGCATTTTTTATGGGCAATTATATTGTTTACCTGTGTCGGTCGGTTTTAATTATTGTTTATATATTTAACATCATTTTTACTGAATTTCCACGCGATTAATTATTTAATACCTAAACTTGTTCTGCTTTGCAATTAATATTTGCATTTACTCGGTCTTTTCTGATAACTTTAAAATCCGCAAGTTTTCTCTCAGTTTTTCAATGAAAATCTTTCTAAAATGCAGAAATTGAATTTCGTTTAGACATTTAAAGCGAGAATTATATTTCCTTACATTCAGTTAAATTATGTCTATCTGCGATTGGCAAAATCATAACTAATTTAAAAATAAATATGTTTATTCAGTTTTTGCTAATTCTCAGAACGTTTCAAGATATGAATTTTGTTATATTTATACTACTGCTTTATATATATATTTTTATATATTTTATGGCTTTATATTTGTATGATGAGATGAGATGAGTAGATTACTTGGCATGAAATTTCTCTACATTTTTATCTTATACGTAAAATATAAATATTTTTTGTATTTGTTTGGATTTTACCATTTGTGTAGCATCTTGTTTTCAATAAAACCTACGCTTGCACACAGAAAAAGCACACAATGGCAATAACCCACATGCCGACAGAAACAGGAAAAAATTCTGTTCAAATTGAGTGAAGAATCCTTTCAAGCGTTTTCCAATTGTGACAAATTAACACTACCAACCAGCAGAAAAATACTCCAAATGGAAATAGATCCAGGCATTGGCAACAGCAATGGCAAGAGGTATGTGTGGTATTCAGAGAGGAAAACGAAGTTTCACCCTTTCAGTTCTCTTTGACGTACGAATAAATGTCAAGTGCTGTCGTCACCACAACATGAAAGGTGCCTCAAAGCCATATTTGTAATTTATGTGATTCCCTTTGATGCACAAAATTCTGATCAAATTTTCGATAGGTTCTCTCAATTAGTGGAAAATATCTGCCTTTGGGCCACCTAATGAAGTCCAGTCGAATTTGGTTCGTTCTGTTTAGCAGTTACTTAAATGAATTAACGAACGTATAAATATTTATAAAGAGTAATTATACAGAATAAAAGAAATCAACTTGTTTATTTTCCTTAAACTACAAACAACTCATTTGTGTTGAAAATTTAATTACAAATTTTGTTGGGTTAGTTCATGACAAGTATTTCAAAATTTGCCAAAAAGAGTAGAAACAACTTGAGCGCTTGTTGGGCAAAGTTGTTGCTGTGTCGGTTCAGATGAAGTAAAAACGTTCCGTAAATAACTGCATTACATCAATTTGCTTAAAATGCCCCTCCAAAAAGGCAGAACAAAAAGCAAAAAGAGAAAAAGCAAATGCGGACACAATAACTCAATTCGCTGGAAAACCGAAAAGTAATTCACAAAGCAAAGGCATAAAAGCCATCACAGAAGTTTCCCGGACAGGCACAGAATGCTTCAGGATAGAGTTTAGGGAACAACGCAACTATTTTGTGGTGACAACTTTGATATAACTCCCTGCGGCAACAACAATGACAACTACGACAGCAACAAATACGTATAAAATGCCAAATATTTGAAAAATTTGCAGTTTCGCAAATGTTGACATTTCCCGAGATTCAGCTTTACTTCTGGCATGTTTTTGTTGCCTTTGCTGAGTACATTTTGCCAGTTGCGAATTAAGTTGACAGCGCCAAGGAATTGGTTTTTGGGTATTGGCAAGAACCGTATTGTAAGTATCTATTCGTTTCCAAATTGCTGACACAATAGTTGGCCAAGTTTTACTACACAAATTGCGCATTGTTATGCTTATTTTCAGGTAAGGACTTTGGAAGCGCTTAAGACAAAGTTTGATCACAACTAACAATTGGTTCGAATAAAGAAACAAAACTTATAACTAAATTGCATAATTATGTTTATTCTGATGCTTATATTTAGGTTAGTTGTATTAAAATTAATGTAATCCTAAGTTTATTTTCTCATAATACTTTTCTAGCGATTTCATCATCCACGGAATTCGCTTCGCTGTGTCGTTCTCCTTACTTCACAAAAAACCTTTGTCATCTTATCTTCTGTTTCCTAATTATGTTCTTAATTATAAACTAACTTCTTATGGAAACTGTTTGGCTTTCTACATTCAAGAATATTTAAACGTTTTTTAATAAACATTCAAACTTGAAATCTACAATATTTTTGGTTTTCATTCAATTTTAATCACTACGTTAATAAAAATGGTTTATTTGTAATTAAATTTTAAACAATTTTTTTACATATTATTTTGGGATTTCCTTAATTATTCCCTTAATTATAAAAGAAATTTGCAACACGCATTTCTTCTACTTGTGACTTGACTTTCCTTTCTCGTTTTTTCTGATTTTTTTGTCGAACTCTGCATTTCAATCTATGCCTAGACTTGCAATCATCTTGGCGTTGCACAAACTTCCAAAAACCAAGGCGACCTCAAGCCTTAACCAAGCTCCTGCTGCAATCTGACCGCAAAGTCAAAGATAAACTTTTCTATTCCGAAATGTATTATTAAATTTAGGCAAACGCTATAAAATTCTGACAGGCTGCGCGTGAGGAGCCTTCATTCCTGCTCGGCAGATCCCAGACCACAAGCCGACAGTACTTCGCAAAGGATTTCACAGTTTAGTCGCAGTTCGAATTTAGAGGGTACAGTGGGCATAGCTGACACATTGGGTACAGCGAGCACAGTGGGTACATCGGGATTAATTGATTCTTTGATGACGACAAAGTTAAAATTCTTACAGCCACTTCACCGATTATTTATATATTTGTGGTTATACTTTTTCCGAGCTGCTGACATTGCTGCAGTTCAGTGCGCACAGTGCCCGTCGAGGAGGACGAAGAGGATCCCGAGGAGCCCCATGAAGCACCCGATGCCGAGGAATTCGTTGAGATTGTCGAGTCGATGCGTGAACTAACGGTAGCCGGGTTATTGCTGGCGCTTAAAGCTGTTTGAGGACCAATCTCCTTATTGGAAGCCTGTCGCTGCAGTTGCGGAATGCGACTCGGGCAAGTTGAGGTCGTTGTAGTAGCAGCTGCTGCTGTTGTGGATGAATTTGACCCCTGCTGACCCGTCTGTGTTTCAGGCGAAGTCTGCAGCAGTCGTGGTATCAGGGAACTCCTAGACCCGGACTTGGCTGGTTGCGCATACAGGTCCCCGTTGGGCGCCGACCAGCTGGTTGGCGCCGTGGGCATGGAGCTGACACTTGGGCTTGCCGCAATGGCGTAGACACACTCGGTGCGTTGTCCTTGTGGTGGAGTCGCCTCATGCGCAGGAGGCACCGACTCAAACGACTGGAACGAACCGCTCAGCGTGGAAACTGCGGAGGGCACACCGTCCATGGGCGACGCCTCTGGCCTCATGGCTGTCTGTTTGTTTCGCTTTAGGGAAGTCGCCGGCGACTTTGGCACAATGGGACCCACGATGAGCGTGTTTTGTGTGATCTGTGGTTCCCCAGGCTCCTCCTCCCCGCAGTCCTGGGCCAACATGAGCGGCGAAGTGGTCACATTACTGCTGTCCCGCCTACACCTGCCCAGCGTGCTGCTGATGGTTCGGGGCGGAGGCAGTGGTGCAACAAAGTTCTGGGGCGGGAGCGAGTTGCGTTTGTACTGGTGGTTGTGGCCGCGCAAGTCCTGTGCTGTGGGTAACACCTTGGGGTAGTTGCGCTGCCTGAGCAGCTCGAGTTGCTGGGCTGCGGTCAAGGGATGGAGGCTTAGGCTCAGCGAGTCTTCGTCGCGGCTGGTCACGTTAATGTCAACGTCGTCAGCATGCACGAAGCTGGTTACCTGCTCGTCCGCGGCCAGAATCATGTCCACGGGATCGGAGTGCGAGTGCGAATGCGAGTTGGATGGGACGTGGCTATGGCGTCGGTGCAGAGTCGCGTCGCTGGGCTCGGTTACAGCGGAGTGTTGGCGCTGAAGAAGCATCTCATAGTGCATGGCTTCCTGCGGCTCATGCATGTGCTGGGGTGTGAGAAGGGCAGCGTCGGCCACCTCGATGTCTTGACAGATTATGATACGTCCATCCAAATGGGCAGCAGGGAGAGTCTGGTGCGTGGTGTGAAAACTGCCGGACTTTGGCAACTTTTGGCTCTGACTCTGAGCCGACATCCACTCGCAGACCTTGGTGTGAGTGTCTACGGTGGAACTGCTTAGCTGCCTCTGGATGGTGTAGCCATTGATTGGTGACCTCTGACCCGTCTTGATTGCTTCATAAGTGTTGGACTTACGCACCATGTCCAGAACGTAACTATCGTCACCATCCCGAGATTTACTGCAACGCTTCAACTCGTCATCGTTGGCGCCATCGTAGCTGAGGATGTTGCCGCCCAACTTGCGCTGCAGGGACGTGCCCCGCTTGCGGCGCTGGCGCAGCAGGAAGGTCGTATAGATGGCAACATTTAGCACAATGAAGATGGCAATCAGGACGATGAGCAGTTGTAGCGTCGTCTCAGATTTGGCCACGGGCTCGGAAGGCGTGGCTGGCGAAGCTGGGGCTCCATCTTCTCCGTAGTCGGCGCTGTTACGCTGTCCCTGTTGCGTTGCCTCCTCTCCGGATGTACCACCTACCCCCTCCCCGACTTGCTGCCTGTGTACGTGTCCAAATGTGGGCGGAGCATTGTACATGTTCTCCGCTGCTGTCTCTGTATCTGTTTGCTCGTGCCCCGTTGCAAGCGGGTCCTGTAGCAGTAATTTAAGCGTACGCACCGGATCCTCGGCGCCATTGTCACGCGCCCCGTATTTGCTCATATGACCCGTAATCACCTCGTTTCCGGCCATCGAAGTCGCTGTCAATGGCGAAGTGGCTCGCAGCTCCTGCTCCCCCTGCTCCTGTATCGCTGCAATTTGATTTAGCTCGTCGGGTAACTCTTTGTTCCAGAAATTCATGTAGATTCCTCGGTATTTGTAACCGACAGTTGGCGGTATTCCTAGTCAATTACAAGCAAAGACAACACATTAGGGGTATCAGGTTGTTGAAAGTGACTAAAGTACTTACCTATGTTGAGATAGGCCTGGCTTCGCTTGTTAAACTCAGGCCAATCCAAGTCATATCGATCCCATTCCAGGACATGAGAGTTCAGGAATGTACCTTTCCAAGGTGCCTTTGGGTTGCTAATAAAAAATATTTAATATATATATTAACATTATGGGGTTAGTTATCAACATTTGTGTTCGCTACACAATGATCTGCAGAACTGCTAGCTATAAGAAATAAAACTACTGTAATTCCATGACAAACTATCTAAATTTAAGCAACAGTTCTAAAAACATTTGTTGTGATCCCCTAAATCAAACTAAGTAGTATTTTTATTTTCTTTGACCAAGTCTCTCGATGGAAACTAACATTTCCTGCTGTTTTGTCCATTAGTTTTTCAACAGCATTTTATTATTTTATCTTATGTTCATGCAGCTAATAAGCAATTGGCTGCGGATGTTCGAACATCGAAATGAAAGCCAAAATGTCTGCTAACGATGTCTGATTTCAGCTGTGATTTCAGATTTGCTAGAGCTCTGCCGCAATTCAACTAATAATATTTGCATTGCTCGTATGCTTATATTGTAGTTGTTTTTGCCGAGAAATAATAATAAAAGCGGCAGTAAAAATTCTATTCCTTTCACTGTCCGAGCATTGCAGATTGCAAAACGTGCTCCAGCCCAGTTCTTTTAGTGATAGCGTACATTGCATCCGTATTTGCATTTGCATGCAGAGCTGCGACTCTTCGTGTTGATGGCTCCCAGACTCCTTCCTCCGCCCTCTACCCTCCGCCCACCGTCCACCCCCTTTGGAAAGTAGTGCACGATTCCAATGCACTCTTCAATTCGCTTTGCCACAGACAGTACTCACCCAGTCTTTGCGAAATTCGTCCAATATGCCATTACCGCCTCGGAAAGCAGCTTTTCCTGCACGGAATAGTTGTGACTAGAAAATGGGCCGGCCGGCGCCAACGGCGCACCAAAAATGAAAGCCAACTCTTCGCCCATAATGCTGTGTGGTATCTGCAAATGAAAACCGTATATATTTAAAGCTAATACTCTTTTCGGACAATAAAATTCAGTATGTAAAAAATCCTTGTATATTTTAAGCTACTTAGAAGAGCAACTTAAAAATACAATTTTAAAAAATTGTTTTGAATATTTTATTGAATAGAAAATTCAAAGTACTCTTCGAAAGGTTTTAATATTCACCGTTATCTTGGTGAGAATCTTTCAATTTTTAGATCAGATTGAAAAGCATTTCAGTTTCATTTGGCCAGTCAGCATTAATCTTCTTAGTTTTCCTGCATAAAGATTTATTCAGCGAGTCAGACAGCCAGTGAGAATACCACAAGGGAAAAAGTGAAAGGCAGGACGGAAAAACTGCAGTAAGTAGGAAGGTAATAAAGCCAACTTTTTACTGTTGCCATGAAAAATGTAACAAAGTCACAAACCATTTTACTTGGCGCTCATAAAAATGGCTGTCGTCTTTTGTGGCCGTTGTCCTTTTGCCATTGCCCAGCATTTTTGCTCATTTTCATCCTTGTCGCCAGCTTTCGAAGCGTTTATGGATGATGAATGTCAGTTTTGATTTTGATTCTGATATTCTACAATTTTGATGAAATGCGTAAATATGGTAAAGTCAGTATATTGGCTTAGACGCCGATTTACTGTGTCGTTTCATGAATTTTTAGGTACAATAACCTTTCTATCAGATTTGCGACAAACCAATCGTATGACACATAAATAATTTTACTATCAGAATTTACATCATGTCCCAGCAAAAGCTTATTTTACTTCCGATTAAACTCTGCAACACAAGAAAATGTTCTTCAATAGGAAATGACTTGAAATTGATTGATAAATTTATCAATTTATGAATCATGTATACATAGTAATTTCGATTTTGAATATTACGTGTGCTGATTAACGTGCTTATTAAAAAACATTTAAAATCAGAAAGTTCTTTAAAATTTATTGATTTACTATCAGAATTAAGTTGAAAATTAATTGCCTATATTAAAGTACCGGAGCATTGAATTTCATGCACGTCGTAGGTGGAACATACATTAAAATTCCTGGATCCCAACGTTATAGTATTTCCTGTTTGAAATTATTACAAAAGCTCAAAATAAAAGCGGAAGACTAAAAATTAATTAGATATAAATGCGTTTGTTTAGTAATTTATGCCCTTGTTTGTTTTAAACTCTCATTTTCAATGTGTAATTTTTCCACTCGCATCTTATCTTCCTCCATTTTCTGTTTCTATATCTTTATTTCCGTCAGATGGCCACGCCAACGGAAGTAACAACTTGACTATGAGCCATTTGTCCTAATAAACTTAATGGACTTTGTGGCCCAGTCAAAGTGTAAAATTACCAAAAATGTTTGCTTAATTCGGTCAACATAAATGGAACATGATAAAGGAGCAGCCTTTTGGGCGGAATGGGTGATTTCGCTAATATAATAGGCTTTTCCAAGATATAGATTGCCCACCACTGCTCTTGATGGCCTTTAGTTTTGGCATTTCGTTTCGAGTAATTAGAATTGTTGACAACACTTGTAAAGTTACTTTGTTATACTCAGTATATTTTTCGATGCCCCATAAAGTATGCAACGCTTTTGACGTCACGTAAAAAGTTGTTATTATTTGCCAAAGTCTTGAGCCGCATTTCTTTTATGAATGCGGTCAGAAAGTTTTTCGCTCTTGGCCGCGTGCACAACGAAAAGAAAAATAAAATTTTAGTTTCATTTTTATTTTATTTATTTTATTTTCATGAATTTTTCGTTTCCTTCCTCTTACAATTTATGTTTTATTCTTATCAAAAACGGCGTGCTGGAAAGTTTTTGCCAGACACAAAAAAGGACTGGGACAAAACAGGACATACTTGAAATACCCAAAATGACTCTGTGGTACACGACCACACAAAATGTTGGATTTAATATGCAAAACATATTAAATTGCGAACGAGCATTGCCGATTCTCAAAATACACCAACAAAATATCAAATATCTGAATAAATTGATCTACACTCATACTCACTCCACAATTGCGTTTCTAGGTTCAATGACATCATTATTGCTTTTTAAAAAATATTTTTATGATATTAAAATTGACTTATGTCTATTGAGCTATATTATGCTCAGGAGCTCTAAACCAAATGGCTGCTCACAAATGCCACAAATTTTTTACCTTTCGTTCCCATTTTATTTGATTTTGCGACCAGTTTTTAAACGCAATTGATTTAAACTGCCAATTTCAGTAGGTCTTTAGAGATGCTACTTTACTTGCGTTTAGAAGCTCTTTTATTCGCATCATTTTCGCCCTTTTAACATGTGCCCTGAGCTGAACTGCTTTCGTGTGCACTTCAGAGCAACTACGGGCTCCAATAAGTATCTTTTCCGTTAAGTGAGAGAACATCAACTCCTTGGACCCACTTTCCCAACTGCAAGCATGCAAGACATGTGCCAAAAAGTTTTACAATATGCCCGCGGCTTAAGCCAAGATACTCGTAGTATTTCCAGTGATACGAGAAAGGGGGAACTGGAGAGGAGCAGGCGTCGACTAGCAGTCAGTCAGTCTGTTTCTTTGTCAGTTGGCATTAAATCTAGAGAGTGGGCGTGTGGGCGTAGATTCTCTATTTTGTCAGTCAGAGAGTGGCCTGTAGAGGACGCTTAAGCATTAGCCTGGCTGAAAATCAACTTGGTCGCAAGATGCAGAAAGAAGTGCAGTTTATGCACAAATATTCGCATTCAGTTCTCAGTCAAGTTCTCTTCTCATCTCAAGTGAAACACAAAGCAAATGCCGCAAAAATGGCCAAATAAATAAGAATAATATGTCTGGCCAAAAAGAGAAAAATGTTGCGGCATTGTTAGGTCTCCTTAAACCGAACACTTTCGTATATACATATTCGTATATATATGTCTTTCTATATATGTATATCTGTTTGTTTGTTTGTTTTTTTTTGTTTGTCTGGCAACTGGCAACGCCCCCGAGCACATGGGCTTTAGCTTTCGACTCTCTGTGTATGGCGATAATTTGTAGGCAAGCCTGAGCCTGCTTATCCCTCTTGGATCCTTTTCATGTTTACCGAAGCCAAGTAGAATTTTGGCTTTGCTTCGCCATGAAATATTTAAGTGAATTTCATTTTTTTTTCATAATTTATTTGTAACTAATGCGCTCTGGCGCTTTGCGTTGATCGTCCTCGCATTTTTCCTCATATCAAGACACATAAATATAAATGTCGTTTAAGCTTCCCGACTTGGTGTCATCTATTATTTAGTCACTCTACTACAGAATTCCGCAAAATGTCTTGAAGATTTGACAAATATTTGCTGTAGCCTGTCTCTTTTCGTGGTAGTTATATTTCATTTACTGCATTTTAATTGTCGGCTATTAAAAAGTTGTTGCACTCTTCCTTCTGCCAACAGTGGCCACAAATTGTTGTCGCATTTGAAAAAATAAACTTCTGTAATGCCGACATTATATTTTGTTCCATTCCACTTGTTTGGAGTGCTTGGTCAACGTCTATATTCATTTAGTTCGAGCTTAGTTGACTTGGCCATGGTTTATGGCCAACTTTACACTACCACCGAATTGCTAGCAGCCATAAAAATACGCTTAACGCTGAGCTAAAGTTTCCCAAAAATGTATAATGTGTAATAATAACTTTTTTTAGATTGTTAAATTGTGCTTTTTATTTAGATTTTTGTTGGAGTTGTCCGCATCCATTATTTCAGATTCAGTGGATTTTATTTTGGGTTGTGTTTTTAGTCATTCATTTGGTCCCAACAATTTGTTGAGCTGCGCAGCTTAAAGAGTGCGGTTTTGTTTGATAAATAACTTTATTATAATTTACAAAGTACCAAGCATTCATTTTATTTCTGTTTATTTATTCTATTTAATTCTCATTTTCTTGTCAAATAAGCTGAATTGCTATTCATACTTTGTTCAAATTCGAAATGATTCAATTGAACGCTTATTCAATTTCCATTTATTTCACAAAATTTGATTCATTTTATCAAAATTTAGTTGTTCACTCTATCAATAGGAGACTCCCATTTTCTCCTCCACTTCCCTTTCTGCTCTCTGTGTCTATCTTTGTCTCGTACTCTAATTACAAATCGATATACACATTTAATCATAACATAGACAACGAAGACTTCAAGCTATCTCGCAAAGGCAATCAGCAGCAAATCCATAAGCATGACAAAGCTATAAAAACTGGCGGCAACAACCATAATACAAGCTGGCCAAAAGGGACACTCGGATAGATATAGAAGACCTTAAGCAGGGACACAAATAACCAGACAACTTAGTCAAGTAACAAGCCATCTATCCATCCACCCCGGGCCAATGAGTGAACCCCTCAACTGAAGTGGTCCACTGTCTTGGTAACTTAGCCCCACAGTTTAAGCCATGTTTGTTGTTTTTCTGCTCTTGTTTTGGTTAGGTTTTTGTTGCTGTTTTTAGTAGACTTGAAGTCAGTTCATTGTCTTTATTACGATCGTTACGGGCTGCGGCTGTACAGCCTGCAAACTTGTGAATTGTTTTGTTGAAAAGCTAAAACGGCGGCCAATGATGGAATGACCAAGCAGACAGAAGACAGAAGCCAGAAGGCAGAAGCCACAACCCGAGTACCAGTCATAGACCTCAATAGGGACGGGGCAAAGTTTTTGAGAATAATTTGGCAGTACAGGCATTGAAGGCAGTACATGAAAACTCATTAAATGCCAACTCATGCTGGTTATTTGGGAAAATTCTCAGTGGTTTCCTTGACCACAGCATTTAAATTAAACGCGCTGCGTAATTGGAATCACAATTTGACGTGCTTACAAAGCGGCTATAATGAGTCTATGCAATACATTTGCACAGACAATGTTCAGTACATTGAATTTGCGTACTTACATTTGCATATGGACCAGTTGCGCTATTATGGCCAAAAACGTACATATAATTGCGTCGATGCACGTCTGCGTGGAATAAGCCCGTTTGCAGTAGAGGTCCAACAACGCGGGCATCGGAAAGTATGTCCAGCACAACGTCCCGGTGCTCCAAATTAGTGGCTTTAATCGGATTGTTGTACATGTCCTGGTATCTGTGGGTGAAAGAACAGAACAACGCCATGTATGTGTAATGTGTGTTATTTTTAGCTTTCGGTTGTTTAAGGAAAACTTTATACGCTTTACACTGAGATATCTTTGCTAATAAGTTTAAATCTAAGTTTTTGTAATGAAATAGTGCCAAGTTTTAAAGTCTTTCTTTAAGTTAGTAAAGAAAAAGTAAAGTTAATAAATAAATTTAATATTCTTTTGGTGCAAAAGTCTGATTTGGCTCCCTCTGCTTCCAGTGAAGGATACAAAAACTACAACTCGTACTCAGAGAACACTCTCAATGGGTTTGCACATGTCAAGCACAACACTTGGCCTTTTGCTAGCAGCTGCTCAGCCAGGTACAAGAAGCCAAACACAAGCAGCACACCAAAAAGGGGTATAAAAACAGCAACAACACAGAAACACACACGCACACACACACACACACACACACACACACACAGTCATATATATGTATATGTAGACTGGCTGTCAGGCGCGTTTTTCAATTCAGAAGAACGAGAAGACTTCTTGGCCTGGCCTAATGTACAAATAAATAGAGCCATATTTTCTACATTTTCGCAGAGGTTTTCGCTTCGCTATTTTCCTTTTTGCCATTTGGGTTGTGTGCCATGTTATGCATTTTATTGTCGGCTACTTTAGTTATGCGCTTTGACCTCAATATAGACAACCGCAATGGCATAGGGTAATGGGTAACGGGTAACGGGTGAGAAGTGAGGTAACGGGTAACAGGTAACACTGCTGTGAAAACACTCAGTGAGTTGCCTACAGGGGGCACTCATCATGAGTGTATTGGCCAAGGTACGAATACCTCAAAAGACATTGCCTTTTTCTCACTATCTGCTGTTTGCTCCGATCCTACTGGCTGTTGGTTTTCATTCTCATTTTGCTTTTGAGAGCCTTAAGTCCTGTGCCTGGGTAAGAACAGGGTACTAGTATATAGTCTTATAGTACTTGCCTCTCTTGCCGAAGACACATGTTTGTACACTTGTTTCTTGCCTTTGTTGTTGCTCGTGTCATGAGTGTAGTGCGCGATACATTTATTTGCGGTTTCTATTATGTAATCTTACTCACTTGAGCAAACGCTTACAGCATGTTTCTACTATTTGTTGCCATGGCTTGAAGGAACGGGAAGGCTCGAGCAGGAGCAGGATGTATACGTCTGTCACTCGTTCGTAATAAATAAAGTAAAAATGTCAAGTCTAAGCTTGCTTAAAATACTGTACAGCTCTGTAAAGCCAGCATCAGTTTATTTTGTTAAATTATTAAAATGAATTTCTGTTAAGTTGTTAAGAAACAGAACGTCTTTTTAAATAAGAAAAAGTTTATTTGCCTCTTTTTTTCTACTCTCATTGTTTGAGCATTTTGTGGCCCGATGAATTCACAAAAATTAGTTAAATTGCATTAAAGAAAATATAATATTTTCTAATCTGCAAAAAAGCAAAAAATCTGTCGAGCACATCGCACAAGCAAATAACACAAATGCGCAGTTAAAACTTTTAAAAACATTTAAAATCACTGAGGAACAAGTTTAAAGCGCGTATGATATAAAATGAGCAAAAAGTTACTAATGCTGAACCAACCACGACAGTTTAATTTAATAAATACGACAATGTTACGTATTTGCACCGCAAAATGCTCCACAAAGGAGGCCAAAACAAACGTAAACTCTCCAAACGAACCACAAAACACTTGAAACCCAAAACGCAAACGCCTCTAAAAGCGACCACCAAAAATATTTACAACAAACACTCGAAATCATGCAGTGAAACGCAGAGAGACAGAACGGCACAGAGGTACAGCACAAGGATAGAGGCACAACACAACCAAAACATTGTCATTTTGCCATTTGGTTTTCTGCCACGCCCACTATGAACATATCCCACTCAGATAAAAGCACCTTGACTGGCGACCAGCACGGGTTCCGGCTTTGGCTATGGTTGTGTCTTTAACTCTGGTCGTTCACACTGAATACACGAGAACACAAATTGTGTTTTCAGTTGAAGACTATGCAGCCAAATCGTGGTTTTATGGCCGATATGACCAGTCATATTGCACCACTCAAAAAAAGTTGGTCGATTTAAATACTGTAGCAAAGAGATAACCTTTTGTTTTGAATAAATAAATTTTAATTTAAAAACTTTTCAGTGATTATCTCGATTTGCACTGTGTCTCTTTTCAAGCATCTAAAGAATTAAAGTTTTCTTCTCCATGATATAATTTTGATTGGTCTTTAATGCAGTTGCTTAGTGTAAAGTTTGCCACAGCCCCGAGTTGGATTCCTCCCTAAAACTGAGCATAAGCAACGCTCACATTTAATTTCCGAACAGCGTGTATGACACTTTAAATATTTCCGCACTCGAAAAGACATTTCAAGTATCTGTAGGTGAGTGTGTTTGAAGGTGACTGTAAGTGTGTATGTGTGTCTGCGAATGTATGTGTGATTGTGGCAGTGGGTTGTGACTGTCAACTTTTGGCTGCATTCAGCCATTTGCCGACTAGTGCCCTACATTTTGATAGTCATTGGCAGAGTCGAAATGAATTTGCTGAAGAGTTTGCTAATGAAGTTGTGCAAATAAAATGCAATTTGATTCCAAATTACATTAAATGAGAATGTGCTGTCGGATCTGGGTGGAAACTGAAGTACAGGTGTTAACGTTTAATGTTCGCTTCCTAACCGAAAGTTGTTAGTTTTAACACCACTAGTCAATTGTTATGCAGCTGCAGTAGATAAAGGGTTACACCTTTTCCGAAAGTATAATAGAAACAGGTGAAGAGTGGAGGTATTTAAAATATGCTAATTCTTGTATACTTGCAAAAGGCAAGGGAATTAAAGGGTATACTATTTCAGCTGAAATGTATGTAACAGGAAGAAGGAAGCTTAGCCGACCCCACAAAATACAAATATTTTTGATCAGTCTATTCGTCAGTTCGTCAAACATAAAGCCAAAATATGTATTGAAACATCTGTGTTTACCAAGCTTTACTAAAAATCATACTGAATATTTTCGGTATTAATGTAAGCATTTTGATACAGTTTCATTCAAATCGGAACTTTATATCGCATTGGTCCCATAGAAACTGTCGGTCAAAAATACGCTCTAATTATCAAAAGTATTAAAGCTTTTGCGTTGACCAAGCTATTTTAATCATACTAACTAGTATCCAACACATGATCGATTTAAATCATTTTAATATTAATTCCCATTGTTTATAACATATTTAAACTAACTAACGGGTTTCCTTAAGTATTTCCTATTTGAACTAAAGATGCTTATTTAATTAATAGATTAAGATACGGAATAGTTAACTGTGAATAGTTTAAGTTAATTTTTTTTACAAAGTTTTTTTAGTGCTCAATTTGTTATTTCCATTCTCAATTCGAGTTTCATAATCCGGAAACAATCTCAGCCACAAATACCTTCATTAGCATATATAAGCAAAGTGGAATCAGTGCTTTTGCTAGTCTCAGAGTCAAATCCATTTAATCGCCCTTAGGCCTCCTCACACTCCTGAATACACACACATGCCATCTGATATGGAAACAGTAGCAACACTCCAAACATTTGCTAAAATAACTGGCTAACCGAAACGAGATGTATCTTTAGATATACACACACATGCACACACACTAACATTCAAAACACTTTGAGGCGTTAATGTTTATGTCTGGTTAGGGTTAAAGAGAGATCATGCCAAGGGGTTCATGGACCCCACTTAACACGATTCGCATTGCCGGTTACACGAGCCACCCATTAAAAGCTGAAGCCCGAGGCACTCGAAGGCACAGTTTTGGCTAAATAGCGAGCACAGGCCGCAGGGCTTATTCACAAATAGATGTGCAGCCAGAAGGACTGCCAGACTCTGTCTGTTTGACATACTTTCAAGAATTGATGTTGCTTCATTTCGAGATATATAATTGCTGAGCAATAAAGTTAATTGTCTTAATTTTTTTAGATTTTTGAATAAAGCGCTCCTGTTTGTGTGGAAGAAAACCTTTAAATTATTTATGACTGCAAGTCATGTAACATTCTAGTCAGCCAACTGTTATAGAAATATATTGCTCATACGCCAGTGTGGCTTGCGAACGTTTACCAAAATTACTCTACCGCAAGCTGCGGCCGTTTTGTGTACACCATTTATTGTTGCTGCCACAGTGTACATAGGCCAACAACATTGCCACAAAATACGGACAAACGATTTTGAATAACTGTTGGCAGCTCGGCACCATGGGAGTTGAAAGTGTGGGTGTGGGTCCATGTGTTTGTATGTGTCGTGTGGGCAACTGTAGTGCTGTTTCCACCGGAAAATGGGAGATTGCACTCGCATTTATGATGGCTTCAATGCAATAAGCATTATTTTATTACCCTTCAGCTCACACACAACGCAACAAATTTGTGTTGGAAAAGGAAGTTTTAAACCAAATAACAAATATTTAAGATACTTATGTTTCGTTTTTTCAATCATTTCTAAATGCGTACAAATATTTTAAAGCAAAGCTTTTGTACTGACTATGTCTAATAAATAAAATGTCAAATTTAATTTTGTATTTCTTCAGTTTGTTTTCAAGTTAAATATAAAAGGTTATAAAACTTTAATGATATGTTTCATAACCATGTTTACCAGTGCAAAAAGATTTGTGTAGATTACCAGTTAACCAGCAAGCTGACAATTCGATGCAATCCTTGCCGTTGTATTCGCACTTCATGAATAAAATTTCCACATTAAAAATTTTTCCGTTCGCAAATTTATAGAGCCAACAAACATTAATATAATAGTCGAATATATGAGAATATCAAACGAATTTTAACATGCCCAACAGGCAGTAGTTCTTCAACAACAACATGAACAAAAGAAGGGAAAAGATTTCCATATGCATAACACAAGTAGTTGGCTAGAGAAGAGGGTTGCGGTGTTCGAGGGAGTAGACCAGATTGAGTTGGAATGCGTACACACAAGAGGCGTGTGGCAAAAAGCACGCATGTAATTTATGATGTTTCAGCGAGCAAACAACACGTACTGTTCCACAGCAACAAAGTGCTCCAACTGCAACTGCAACAGCAACAGTCGAAAAACTTTATGAAACAAACAACTATGAGGCATCATTTGAGGCAGCGACACTTATGCACATGGGATCCCATGAAGTGTTTGCTTCGTTCATATGAGCAGGAAGTAAGAAAAGTTTGGACACACTCACAAATATCGAAAGAATATTTGCGAAATACAATGGGTACGAAAGGTCATTTCTTAAATTGTGTTCTTTTCATAGATAGTACTTCGGCTAAGTCAAGTAATACTGAAGCTTTATCTCAATGTAAAATCCAAAACTTAGTAAGGAAAGTCTTTTTAAATTTAACTGAATATAATTTTTAAAATATAAGTACGAATTTTAAATATATACATTTTAATAGAGTACTTGATTAATATTTATGCCCCCAAAATGTTTATTAACTTGAATATTATTGTGAAAAACCTTTAGTTAAAGGAATATCTAATTCCTTGTCTTTCTTACATCTTAAAAGCGAAATTTAAATATATTTATGAGTTAAATTAAAATAATATTAATCCAATTTATATTTCTGCAGCCTTGGCAATGCAAGTGATTGTTAGTGAATCAATAATAAATTGATATTTTTCGACTTTATCCGACTTGAACTTAAAATCGACTGGTATAAAAATGTACCTCTTTCTATTTCAGACATGTAATCAATAGCTTCTATGTTTTCTTATTGTATTTTGCCAACGAACTGAGCACACCTCGACCATAATGGGTAAAAAGAAACTGAGGGGGAGGATGCGAAACATGAAAAAGAGAGAGAGAGAGAGAGAGTGAGAATGGGAAAGAGGGCTACTAAGAGCGTGGGCGTCTGTTGTTGGCAAACAATGTGCATATTTAGCCGGCGCATTAAAGCCCAAATAATATATACATACATATACACCAACATAAACATACAACAGGCAACGGCAGACAGTGGCGTTTAAAAGTTTATGGCCTTTGTATTGGCCACCCTTTATCCATTTTGCTAGCGGGACCGAGACTCACTTCACATTATGTATGCAACTTCCGGTTCCAGCCCGAGGACTATAAATTAAGCAGCATACTGAACCGTTGCGTCCGCTGTCGTCAGAGCCCCAAGGCCCGAAGTTCAGCATCGACAAACGACGCTTTGCAACGCTACGCGACACGATGAGACAGAGACAGAGACAAGCTGCTCTTACGATGCTCTGCATACTTCATTTTTTATAAATAATAATATTAAAATAAATAAGTTTATGCTATTAAGCGTCTGTTGACCAAATGCCTGCAGCATTTGTCGTCAACGACCCCGACGACTCCAAGAGCTCACGACCCCAAGACCCTGGATGTAGGACGTAGATTGTGGAACGCACGATGTGGGATGTAGGACGACTGATGAGGAGGTAGGGGACCCAGCTCCAGCTGCTCTTATCTACGTGTCTGGAGGCTCGAATGGGCAACATTGTGGCTAGCAGTAATTAAAGAGCTTGGCGATGTCGTTGCGGTTTATAAATTGGTAAAATTAAAATGACAATAGAGCTGTCAGCGGCGCTTTGAGCTGGGTTTCGATGTATAAGCTGATGGTTCTGCTGGCTGTTGTCAAGGTCCAGATAAGCCGCGGATTTCGGTACAGACCATGCTGAACACTGGTGACAGCAACTTTATTTAAAAACTCATCTAGGAAAAATCGACTTCAGGTGACTTCAAGAATATTCCTGTTTAACTTTGTAAGTAAAAACCTGTAAAAAAAAAGGCTACAGTCGTGCGAGCGGTAAAACAATTTACACCAATTGTCGACCTATTTGTCCTATGGGAGCTATAGGTTATAGTTGTCCGAACCAAATTTGTTAAGGATAGTTTTAATAGTACCATACACATAATATATATATATATGTTCACGATATTTCAAGTAGTTTTAAAGTTATTGTGATGCGAAAATAGTTTATTTTACAAACTGCGGGGACGGTCAAAAATTTGAAACAAACTAGACTTGCATACTTAATAGACGGATTTTCATTTCCAATTTTATAGCTCTAGCTCTTGTAGTTTTGAAGATCTAGGCCTTTATAAGGACAGACAGATAGAAATTGCTATTTCTGTTGATTATGATCAAGAATATACATTCTTTATGGGGTCAGAAAAGGCCCCTGTACTCTTTTTGATTACGGAATCTGAAAATGCATTAAGTTGAAACTCCAAAAGGCCAAGAAATTATTTAAGTTGCGTTCTTTAAGAAAAAGTAGATATACTCAAACACACACACACACATTTGAAAAGTAGATAGACATACACACTTACAAACACACACATACTTGATAAGTAGGTGGGCTGTCCATTTGGGCTTTAATTCATTGGCCAGAAGATTCAGTTGCAGGAAACAAATGCCTCTTAGCTATCGCCTCAGTTGGGAAGACAATTTCAATGGCCCATTAATCAGAGCCAGAATTAGAAATGAGTGTCGGCTTCACATTTGAAAGAAGACAAAATGCCCTGTAATGCCGGAATGACCAATTTCATGGCTATTGTAAATCAAACTTGCCTGCAATTAGACGCTGCTCTATCACGGCAATATTCACCTGCTGGCAGCACGAACACTTTAGCCAAATGTGGATTCCCAAACAATTCGAGGCCATTCCTTTCCAACTCATTAACATGCAGCATGACCCGTGGCAACAAGCGTGTCTCTACTGTGCCCTTTTGTGTCCTTTTGTGCCCTTTTGTTGTTTTTGTTATTCACCGTGTTGCATTCTGTGCCACGATTTTTGATGCTAGAACAGCTAATATTGACCACCTGCAACATTAAAGCATCGTGCCACACACATGATTGTTTTTAACCCCTTCTTGTCTTGGTCCTGTGTGTGTAATGTATCCCGGCAGTCATTAAGTGCAGTAAGCCAGCATTTCCCTGCCATGCCAAAAATCTCTCTCCTTATAAAACCCAAGCCTAAACTGCTATAAAAAATGAAAGAAATGGGCCATAAAGAAAGTGTTAAAAGTGGCACAGAACCTAGAAGTTAAAATGTTTCTACCAAAAAACTTGCGACAGTGCCACAGATAAAATTCCTCTGAAGGATGCTCAAGTTTGTGCCACTTAGAGCTAAGGATGTCATGAAATGAAATAATGCTGAGTAAAAGGTGAAACAAAAGAACTGCAAGTGCGCTATTCAAGTGGCTCCTCAAAGTGAAATTATTAGAAATTATGCATAAAGTTGCAGCAGACACAAAAGATGAAGTTCTGCTGCCTCATGCTTCAGGAAGCAAATCTTATTAAATATTTATACGCAGTCATAGGCAGGGGCTTAACAATGTAAATCTTATTTGGCTTTGGCTTGAAAGCTGCTTTTCAATTTCAAGTCATTTAATTTATGTTGAAAAATTGAGACTGAAAAGTTTAATTATTTGCTGAATATAAAATTTTTTCCTCCTTGTATTCGTATATTCTCACTTTTAACCTTTTCAATAAAGCAAAAAAAAAAGAATAAGGCTTAAGGAAGCATTTAAGCTTAACCCAGACTTTTAAATTAAGTACTTAAACCTTTGCCTAATTTTAGAAAATTTGTCTGCTAATTCTAATTGATTGTTTGTACAATTTTTTTCGGAAGTATAAATTTCGACGAATTTACTAGCTGTTAAATTGTTTGAAGAATATTTAAACACTATTCTTTTTGACTACAGCTACTTTATAATTATTTAAAATTGTATAACTTCCGTAACAATTTTAAAATTTTCATACTAGGTTTTATGTACGTGCGCTTGAGAATGTATGTTAAGTTACGAAAGGCATGTCTATATTTTAGACAGTAAATTTATTTAAGCTAGAATTTATGCAACTCTTGGGAATATATATTGTTGTTGTTATGGTTGTCGAACTAAGTTATTAAACTAAAAAAGTCTTTTAAGCATAGGTTTAATTTGAATCAGACAAAAGAAATATAAATAACAAATTAACTTGTCAAACAATTCGGGTTTATACAAGTAGGAAAGGCTACAGTCAAGCGAAATTGAAAAAAATTATAGTTTATTATTTTATGATATCTTTATATGACATTGCTATCAAATGGATTCCAATTTTGTTGTCTACATTTTTAAAAATTAATAATCAATAATTAATATCAAATTCACCTCAACTTTGACACTTTCCAACGGTTTTTCATTGACTTAAACTATTTATATAAATAAGTGTATTTTCTAATACTTAAGCCATTTACTATTTTCCCATGATGCGAAAATCAAAATCAGCCAAAACAAATATGACAAACTACTCAACATTGGGTATCTATTTGCCCCTCGTGCACATCAAATCCTGCTTTGACTCCGAATTAGACTGTAGCTGCATTTACTTAGAGATTGCATCAACCGCAAACAATAAATCAATCGATGCATTGAATGGTCCTTTTAAGTATTTTTTTTATCAGGCTTTTAGACGCTGAAGCCCTTATCCCTTCAGACCTCGACCCCACCACGACCCGATCACCCTTGTGAGCGCCTGTAGTAACGCATTTAAAACGTGTCGTGTTGAACAGACAACAAGTGCAAGCTTTTAATGTTACGGGGTCACAATATTGTTAAAAACAGCCAAAGCCCCCAGCTAGAGGATCAGGCAACACTGTGGCTCTATCCTCAAGACTGTCTGTCCGTCTGTCTGCCTGTCAGTCCGTCATTCACTCCGACAGAGTTTGTGTCATTTTCGCAACAAAACAAAAAGTTCCGTTCACCCGTTGCTGTTTGGACTATCATTTAATTCAATGACGGACAACAAAGCATTGCCACTGGGATGCACTGCAGCAGCTGTTTGGTTAAAGTTCCTGGGAATGAGGCAGATACATACATCTATGTCTGTGAATATGTGTGTGAGTGTGTGTGTTTGTATGTGTGGGCTAGTGTGTGTGAGACTAGCAGCAAAGCCTGGCGAGCAGCATCAGGCCATAGCATACAAAACAATTTCCCTGGAGAGTTTCCATGTTCAGTTTCTCGAATGTGAAAAAGCGCATCTGTTGTTGATTGTGTGAACTTCCTTTCAATCGTTTGTTTGTAGTTGTTTCTTATTGTTTGTTGCTATTTTTTTTCTTCTATTTGCTATTGCGGAGGGTGTTATTGCTGTTATCCGCTAGTGGCATCCACTGGCATTCATCTAACACTATACAAAACAACTCGCTTTGAAGCCTTTGACAAAGTTTCGACAATAGCAAAAGAGAAAACAACAAAAAAATTGGAAATTTGTCATATTTGAAAAAAAGAATTCCCTTAGATTCACATATTTCATGGATTTATTTAAGGGTATTTGCAGATCGACTTCTTGAAACAATTGTTGTTTTGTTGCGGACTCCAAGTTAACATTGCCATTCCATTTAGAATCCTTGCTGTGCGTCTTTAGAAACAATTGCGCTCTTTTGTGCAAATAACTTTATAGTATAGTCTCATGGTGTCGCTTTGGCCAAGTCCAGAGCAAGAGCCATCTTCATGGAATGCAATTCTTCCACATACACGCACACACACACCCACACCCACATACAAACACACATTGCACAACCAATGCATTGGTTCTTAGCTGAAAAAGCTGAAATGTTGACATTGCGGGGGCGTAAGAGGTTCGAATTTTGTGCATTGTCCTTTATATTTATCGCAAGGCTAGGCAAGAGGGCAGACAAAGGAAGACTTTATTGCCAGAATCGTCCTCGTGCTGGAAATGAGATAGTCACTGCCATTGTTTAGTCCAAATGAAATGAACGGAATAATATATGTGCACACAGGAGGCGAAAGGGACTTCAGAAACTGTCCCAGACTCACAGTAATAACTAACTAACTCTTGGCATAATTGTGTGGCTCTGGCCTCCTCATGTGCTGTCTTTTCCACAGTTTATTATTCGTTTATTATTATTTATGTGAACTTGGATATACTTTGTGTGTTCACTTTGAAAGGCCACCATTAACATCACTTTTGACACAAATTAGTTTTTCTAGACTAATATAACTTACATGCATTTTGCAAAAATAAGAAAGCAAAAAAAACTTTGGAAAATTTAATGAAACAAAATATTTTATTTTGATTTCAATTAATTAATTTCTCACAATTTCTTTTTTTAGGTCCTCTCGTCGAAGAATTAAGAAATTTAGAAATCATGTTTTAGAAAAACATTAAAACCTTCAAAACCTTTAAAATATATCAGAGCATAGAAAAATAACAAACACAGTTTGGTGCATATTTATATTGCATAAAATAAATTTCAATTATGAGCGGGAAAAGCACTACAATATTAACCAATTTTATTGTTATGTAAACTTTATCGAAAAGCAAATCAACTGCTCTCTTTTCCCAAGTAAGGACTGTAGTAAAAATAAATAAATGTGAATATAAATTATAAGTAATGCCCAAATGTGGAGTTTTCCAGGCATTTAAAGCAAACAAATTGCCATATAAATGCTTCTAATTGAGATGAACGATTTGGATATGTGTATATACTTGGTTAAAATGCAACTTGGCTGTAAAATTACTGAACACAATCTCGGTTTATTGAGCTATTTGATTGCGGATTCTTAATGTGTTACAAGTTGGGAATCATGAAATAGCGTATAAATTTCACTTACTTTTTTAGCGTGGCAGCCAAGGCCAAATCGGGGCGTACATCAAAGCGAGTCTGCATATAGAACCGCAATAAATTATCTCTTTCATTTTCACGTAATCCTTCCTCGAGTGCTAATGCGGCCAATGTATGATAGGATTCCGACTCCGTGATGCCGAATAATAAATCATAACTGTAAAAGACAGCAAACAGGAGTGTCAGAGGAAAATCAGAGAGGGAAAGAGAGAGAGAGAGAGAGAGAGAGAGAGAGAGGGAAAGGCTGCTAGAATTGGGCGAATGTTATTGAGTTGTGCCTTATATCTATGCGAATAGTTAGGCTTACAGTAAAATATAATTTTGTACACTTCAAAAAATTACTTTCTAAAAGTAAATAGTTAATGTTTGTTTCTTATCACTCAAGTTAAAATACTTTAATTATTATATTAATCAACGATATTAATCACAAATATTTAAGACAATTTTGAAATATTCACGATGGACTTCTTTTAATTTTCCCACTGTTCATACAACCCTACAACGGGCTATAAGCGTCCGCTGCAAAGAACACTACAAACACAGCGATGTCCTGGGGCGCAACTTGTTATGCTGCCTCCAATGAATGGAAGAGGCCCAGGTCGAGGGAGGACTCGAACTATTTTGTGTCCTGTTGCGCGTCTGATATCGCGAGCGGACAAAGCGCATTGAAAGTTATTAGTGTCAGTGCAAGTTTTACGTATTGTCGATAAAAGTAAATGCAAAACTTGTTAAAAGGATAGACAAAAAGGAGAGATGAAGAGAAGGGGATGGAGTGCCATTCAACCGATAATTGCTGTCCTTCGTTAACGCCTTATTTATTTACCAACTGTGGAGAACGCTTTGATCTATGGCCACTTCATGAAAGTGCTTAAAAGTGAAATCCAAAGCCCTAACTACCGTCACACAATTTAACTCAACACTGAATCGTGCAAAACGTGCTTCCATTTAGTTTGGGCCAAGTTTACCTTTGCGGCAACCGTGGGGTCCATTTTCTCTCAGTTTCTCATCTCCTTCTGGCCGTAATTAATGGCACTTCCTGTCAGCTATTATTCTATCTTTGCGTCGACGGCTAAAACACGTTCGACTTGCAAAAGGATAACAATTAAAATCCAATTAATCACGCATTTTATTAGATTATGCGGAGCTATGTTTACGGAATGGCAATGGCAAATGGACACGTGCGTCCGTATTCGAAGCACATTCCGAGACGAAACAAGAAAGATTCCTATAGTCGTCTCGCAACTTTACTATACCCGTTACTCAGTTTTAATATGTTATTAAGAATGGGGTATGATAGTTGTCTTTATAGTTGTCCAATTTGGATTAATGCCCAATGTATGGTACATATGTAGCTTTATGAGGATAGTTTAGTAAGTACAGAAAATGTTAACACTGATTCATATTTAGACTAGAAATATAGTTGTTATAGATATACTTGTACTGCTGGGGCCTTTTATCTTTCGTTTGCGACATCTCGTGCTTTTCTAGTTCTTAATGGGGTTGGCCACACCTCTTTCTCCCTACTACATACATTTTAACAATTACAGTATACCCTTTCAATCTGAATAACGGGTATAAAAAGAGAGCGAAAGTGAGTGAGGAAAAAAGAGAGTCAGAGACAGAGACAGAGCAAGAGAACGGCTAAGAAAACGGCAAAGTGACCCCTTTTGTTAGGTCCTGAGTTATTACTTGTTGCCTGATTGATTGATGTGTATACATTACAAGCAGAGCTCAATATTATCGCAAATCCTTCATCAGTTTTGGGGGATATTGTGATGCAACATACTTTCTCATTTCTAAAATCAATAAAGAAGCTCAATTGAATTTCGGGCCACACCACCCAAGAAAAAATGAAACTTCAAGTTGGGGCCGTAAATAAATTTAAACTGCCTCAGTTTGCTGTCTGTATTTAATTTATACATTTTAAATACAATGTACTATCAATTTTTTGTATATGATGTGTAAAGCCTTTTTATTGGAATTTTGATCAGAGAATTAGTAAATTGTCAGCCAATATACTTTGAAAGCCGTGCTAAACTAAAGCTTTAAGTGCCGATTTAACCTTATGGTGACATTAAAACATGTCATTTAGTGGAGTGTTACATTTGGCCGTTGGGTACAACAAGTGGTATTCCCGATTTAGCTCAGGGCGTTCAATCCGAAAAATGCATACTTCGATTTCACGAACGATTTGATTTTACCTGAGGGTTCATGCCAAACACCGAATACCAAATGCCAAATGCCAAACATCTAATCAAGTAACACACAATAAATAAATAGTCCTAGGGATATATATGTGTATTTGGCAGGCTATCCCAAAGAGCAAGGTCTAAAGCAAATATCAAATGGTGGGCAAAATGGTCGGGGCAGAGACTGTGACAGCAATTGCTTAACAAACCGGTTGAAATACTCCGCATTATGCGCCATGACCTTGTACGGTTGATTTGGTATTACGTGTCCATCGACAATTGGACCCAATGATGTTGAAAATTGTTGAAACGATGTTGGTATGTGCAAGATATCCTGGTAGCTGCAAAGAGTAATAGAAAGTATGGCATTAGAAAATGGCGTAAAAAGGTCATATAACTGGATGAATGACTGACCGGTCAATTGGTGTATATGGGTGTGTTAGTCGGTGTGTGAGTGAGTGCCTGACAGCGGCTACTTTTCACTTTGATTTGAAATTTCTAATAAATTTTATGTGTGATTTGTTGCAGGACACGCACAGAAAGCTCGATGCTCTTCGGCTATAGTCATTCCTGACCGTAGCTCACACGTGCTCTACATAAAGATAAAAACATCCAGATACACATATGGTATTTGGGAACACATTTTTAAAGGAAACGAATTCTCGAAGCAGATGATGCTTAAAGTTTTCCAAAATAAATTAAACTGAATAAACTTACTTGAATATTAAAATGAAAAAACTCATTTTAATCCCTTCTGAAACTAGAATCAAACTTGTGCAAAAACTTAATTTCATAAGCCACATTCGTTTCTGACCTTTTACACATCTAACCTAAGCTGAGGGCCAAATATCAAGAAGGAATAACAAAATAGTCTCTGCATATACACTGCAGTTAGCACAAAAAACCGAAAATTCTTTGAATTGAATTTAAATTTGCTTCCAACTTCATTTGTATTGTAGTTGCATCTGCCTCAGTTGCACACATTTTGCGTTTATAGCGTATTTTGTTGGATAAATGATACGGCAGGGTGCAATTTTGCAAACGTTTGCATACAAATCCACATTCCAAAGACCTGTGCTGCCTAAAGTGGTACAACAACAATACATAGATTGGTACAATTGGTAAAAACTAGACTTAAAATTGTGCAAAAATATATTTGCATACTGAAAATTGTATCACAGAAAACAAGGATTGCTATATGTCGAACGGATACGACTTTATGTTACCTTTAAACTAAACTTTGATTTGATTTCGATAATTTATTTTATTAAGCTTGCTCTAGAACATATTTATTTGTTGTATAATATTATATATTAAAATATCAAAAGTTACCTCGAAAGTTTATTCACTAATTTTGTTCTAAATATTTCGTTTAATGTTAGAGTTTTAATTTATTTAATCACGGTTAAGTAAGAAGTATGCAACGCAAATATACAGTTAAGATTCTATAGTGCTATAGTTAGTTGCAATAAAAATAAAAATTCATGCATGACAGAACGGAAATAATACTGAAAGTTGTGTAGTTCAATGTAGTTCTGTATAATGGCAATACACTGAAATATGAATGAAAACTATTTGAAAGTGAATTACAATAATCTACAGGGAAAATGACTTTAAAACGAAATTTTATTTGCTTTTGTCTATCCACAGACATCAAGTTACAGTTCGGTTAATGTAGGAAGTGCACTCAAAAGGCTTAAATCTACTCGATGACATTATCGTAAACCATTCAATCTGCACGGAAAGTGAAATGGTTTTCAACTAACCCCAACCATCCCCTATCTGGTACACCGCAAGCACTTTAAGACCCCATCAGGCACAGGAAAACTATGCAGGATGCTTTTGGGTACTTGTCAATTGCTCTAGCACTGGTTGCTGTGGTCAAAGAGGATTGCTGGAGCGGCTAAAGAAATCGATACATAAGCTATTTTATTACATTGACTTCAATGCTTATGTTTTTCTCACCGTGCTCGTGCTCGTAATTTTGCGACAGTCTTAAAACAACCTTGGATCGAATGCTGCAATCTTGTGACTGCAAAGTCAACCTTGTTGTTCAATGGAGAGTCAACTTCAAAGTGCAAAGTTCTAGAGCATATCGTGTGTGATTTATGATTTTCATATAAAAAAGTTTCTATCTTCATCCGTGCTTTGTTGTGTGAATGTGTTGTATTAGTTTCTCTGAAACAAAACTGTCGCAACTTGATCTGAAACTACAATTAACTCGTTACATATACTTTGCTTATAACACAGGCTTCTTCATGCGTATCCATACGCTACTATTCACTTTGCTAGAAACAATAAAATTTTCAAGTGCATATTAAATATTTGACACAAATAGAGTTCACCTCAATACCATTGTTATTTTCATCAAGCAAAATAAATAAAACAAATTCAATCCATTGTTTTATATTTTTACAAAGAATAAAGGAAACTGTTTAACGTATTTAGTTCTTTTCGATTATTTCATTGGCTCGTTTTGGTAAGAATTTTTTACTTGACAAATGGTGTTTCTATTGAAATGCCTAGTTGTTTATAGTTCGGGTTTTTACTATATATTGTGACAGTATTGTTCAGACAACTCACACAAAATGCACAAATTTGTCTGGCTAACTTGGAAACGAGTGTGTGTCGTTTTGTGTGTGTTTGTGTGGCATCTACGAAGATTGATGATTCTACTTGTTTGTTGCATGCAGCTACTTATATTTGAACTACACTTGAAGTTGAACGCACAGAAAGAAGCCCAGCATTCATTTAGCCCCGACTGACCTTGTTTTGTGCTCAGAATCTTTGTTTTTCTTCATGCTTTCTATTTAATGAATTTTTAATATGCTTTACTTTTTGTTTTGTCAATTAAGAGCGCTCAGCTAGCTAGTACAATGCAAACAGTTGTGCGCGCTGGATTATTTGTGGGCATTTCGGGCGTATACTTGATATGCATACATATAGAATATTTTTTTTTTTTTTTTGCATAGCATTTACTGGAATTTCTTTTTTCTCCTGTCTCTATTAGCCCATTCCTTTGCTTCGTTTGCATTGTAACCATTTTAAGACGATTAAATGGGCACTAAATTTAATTCGTTTGTTCAGTGCTTCACTGAAGTGATCACATAAATACATAATAACAAAAGTGGTAAGAAAAAAATAAATCTTTTAAGCGTTTATTGTAAATATGAAGTGGAATGTGCTAAAGATATATAAAAAGTTCAAAGTATGTGAAATTTATAATTCATTCTTTTTGGCACTGTGTGAATATGTTTTTTGCCCTTCTGTTTTGTTTGACGTAATGCAATTTGCATTTATTATTAGGCAAGCAATTTACATTTTAACTAGAATCAAGTGAACAAAATATTAGCACAGTTTATCGTAAATAAATAATTAAATTGCAAATTTAAATTAAATGCAAAATGCTCAATTCAAGGAAACAGTCTATCGAAATAGTTATTATTTAAATCAAATATTTGTGTCAATCTGAAACCTATGTAAATAGAGATCAGGGCTTGTGTTTTCAGGGCAAATACATTAAATATTACAAATGAGCAAATGATTTGAACTCCAACAACTAAGTACATATAATCATACCCTATACAGTTCATTTTCTACCCATGATAAAATATTTAAAATGAGTTTGTTTTAAAGACAAAAGAAACTTATAAACAGAAACTAAAATTTTATTGAGTTGTTTATGTGTGTTGTGTAAATGGAACTGGCCAAAATGTTTACATAAGTAGTTGTTACCTGCTCTTGTATGTGAGTGTGTAATTTTCACAGTTATTCATACATAATTCATAGCATTTATTTAACACTCACACCAATTCCCTCCATTGCCACTTCACCTCTACGAAAATGCATTAGCATATTCAGTATTCAGATTCTCCAGGCTTTTCTCATTCATTAACACGTTTCTCCAGCTGTTAAGACAGAAGGATATCACAAGCTTAAAGAACTATTTGCCAAGACCATAAGACCATAACAAATAATTTAAAGATTAAATAAAGTTGTTCAAATTTTATAATTTTATCATATATTTCAAGGATATATTTTACCATGCCCAACAGCATTTCAATTGTAAAATGCAAAAACAAAAGTCAATTGATATAAATAATCGTTATTAATATTCGAATTTAACTTTGGGCACATTTGAATATATAAATCGGAGTTTTTTGCGTGCATTTATTATGTTATTATGAAAATTTTTAACAGAGTTAAATTTAAATTGAATGCTGTGTCCAATTGTAAATTTATTTGCTATTAAATTAAATGAATGCACTTTGGTCGTAGTTATGTTCCAATGGAACAAATATTTGCAAAGTTGTCAATCCTGAGATAGAGAATTTTAAGTTCGTCCTTTTATTACGAAGTCCTTTTCTTTTCATCTTTTCATTGGCTTGAAAGTTGAGATGGTTTGTGTATGGGTAGGAGAGAAAAACTTCAACAGTTTGCCAACTTGTTCGCACTGTGTTAATTTGCAAAAGACTAAAGAAAGCAACAGAGAAAAACACACATGCATCCACACACATATAGATCTACTCACACCCATGTATATAGCACTGATAGTTGCATCGGCATGTTTGTCTGGTGACAATGTGTATGTCGGCGTCTGTGGGTGGGTTTGCGGTGTGAGTGGGTGAGTAGCTGTGTGTGTGTATATGTGCTTGACATAATTAACATAATTACTATTATTGTTCCGTTGTTGATTTGGTTTTACATACTTTATTTGTATGTACACATTTACTTCGTATGCTTTTATTTTAGTTGTATGCAAATTGTTTCCACTTCCACGCCCTTAACATTGTTTGAAAGTTTTTTAAAACAAAGTCTACTATATATTTTTTTTATTCCACTAATTTGCGTTTCTATAGAAGGGATAAAATTTTGTTAATATTATCATGATAAAATAGGAAAATAACTAAAGAAAATATTTCATAAATCTCAAATTACTCAAATACAAATAAGCTAATAGATATAATGAATATTTCCATGCCATTAAAATTAAACATGCATTACTTAAAGAAATAAGAAATTTAACAAAAACTTGTTGTTTCAGAGATGGTAAAATTTAGTGTATAGACTACTTTTATGTGCAGGTAGATCAACCTTCACTTACATTTTTGACACCGCCCCCGCAAATTGTATAAAACCATTTTTATAACATTATAAATTGGACACTTAATGACCAAATTCACATATATGTATAGTACCATTATAACTATCCATACAAAGTTTGGTCTGGATCGGTCAAAATTAGTGATTTGAATGAAAAAATTTAGTTATTATACCCGTTACTCGTGGAGTAAAAGGGTATACTGTAACGGCTGGAATGTATGCAATAGCCATATAGCCATATCCGACTGTGCGTCCGTCCGTCTTTCCATCTGTATGACCAAAAGGGTCTCAGGGACTATGAGAGCTAAAATTGCGCCAAAGAAAACTTTTTTTTTTATCTTTGCTATTTGAACCAAATTTGCATGGGTATCACATGTCAAGGGAGTACATGTACTGACAAACTTGGTCAGTCTAGACTACTCTTTCGTATAGCTTCCATAGGGACGATCGGTCTAAAACACTTTTCAAATATGAGTTAATACGAAAAACTTTCAAGATGTCTTAGTTAAACTCGAACAGGATACATAGGATAAAACTAAGCTACATTAATCAAACTCACATAGAATACATTCGCCAATATTATTTAACAATATAAAAACACTGAACAAGTTTCATCCAAATCGGACGACTATATCGTATAGCTCCCGTAGGGTCGAACAGTTTAAATAATGCTCTAAATATGAATTGGTATGATAATTTTCTGTGTTTACCAAGCCGTCTAGGTAAAACTCACTAGGGTCCATTGCCTAAACGATTTTACTATTATTATTATCACACCCCAGAGCCCGACAATACTTTTCTTCTTGTTTTGCGTTAGTAAATTATTAGGTTTTCTAAAAATTGGTAATCCAAAGACTTTTAAATTTTACAGTGGAATGATCTTCATAAGTTTAATTAGAATAAACAAGTAAAGGGTACAGTCGAGCGAGACGACTGCAAAAGACTCCGTACTCATTCTAGTGCGCGCTTTTCCATACAAATCAACAATTTTCGAGCGATTTGTCGTATGGGAGCTATAGTCGACCGATCCGTACGAAACTTGGTGGAGATCGTTATCATGGAATTTGGTCTCTCTAGCTCTAGACGTGTTCAAAATATGATGATGTAAAAATTGTTTTTTACAATTTGCGAGGGCAGTAGAGGGCGTGGCAAAGATTTGAAATAAACTCAAGCTGCCTGACATATAGACGGACTTTCATTCTAAATTTGGTAGCTCTAGCTCTTAGCTTAGAAGATCCAAGACTGTTTATGCTGATCATGAATATATATACTATATGGGGTCGGAAAAGCCTCCATCAACCTGTTACACACATTTCGCTTCAGACAAACTTAGACCCCTATACTCTTTTTTAGAGTACGGGGTCTAAAAATGTTTTCATTTTAAAAATGAAATTCAATTTACTCAGTTCTGTTTTGCAAAAACGCAATAGAAGATCTATTGGCATGATCAAAACCAGCTCTGTAAGTCCCACATTTACTTTATAATTTAGACATGTTTAGGGATTTCAAACATTTCGGTTTACTTGATCCCTGAGTCGATTTATATATATTGTATATGCTATGCGTTAAGCGAACATGCTTTTGTGTTCTATTTTTGTCACTAGACTGGATTACCATCCACATTGACGGGGGAGTAGCACATATCACTGAAAATGTCGTTTTTGAGCTTTGCTTTCGTCACTTGAGTGAAATTAGTTAATTTGTTTTCCATTCATACAAATATTTTATTTGTTAAGACTCAACAAAACGAGCGTTGATAAACAAATATAATTAAAGACAATTTATAATTCACATCCACATCCAGCTCTTTATGAGATGTGCAAAAATGCAAATACAGAGAGTAATTTATTGAGCCTATCACCTAATGGGCTGTTAAGTAGATGACCCCAGCTTCTAAAAGTCGACAAAAGAAGCGATTCAGAAGCGTGATTAATTGAAAAGCAATTAACTGAGACCGACCCCACTCACAAGATTTAATGAGCAATGGGGAGAGGGCTTATTAGATATGTGTTTTCAATGCCGCCAGGCAAAATGGACACTAGGGATTACATCTAATCTAGATGCAAAACAGGCAGGTTCACGCCCACAACTCGTGGCAGCAGCTAGGACCCACGCATGATTAGTTAAGGTCGGGATAAGTTGAGGGTACTATTCGCCTCATTGAGAACGCGGTGCGACAAGCTCGTAAATTTACCGAATCATTAGGCAAAGCACAAAGGCGGCTCACCAACCACACTCTAGAGGAAGTGTGGGAAAGGCGAGGAGGGTCGATTCGGTCAATGAATCAAAGCACATCATTTTGAAGATGCCAACGTAAATTAAATCGACGCATTCACGGGACACGCAAATGCATGATAATGGACATGAGTGCTCCAAGGCATTAGCACGCATGGTGGTGTGATTATATTGGTTACATGTTGATGAAAATGCACATGACAATGGGTGACAGAGAGAAAGAGAGAGAGAGAGAGAGAAAGAGATAGAGAAAGAGAGAGAGAGAGAGGGAGAGAGTGAGAGAGAGAGAGAGAAAGAGGAAGGGAATGGACTGCTGGTACTTAATAATGCAATAGGATGATTGACTCACCGACGCTGGCGCAAGCAATCCAACAAAGCGTCATCCTCTCCATGGTCACTTAGTGGGCAATTGAGGGCATGTGCGATTTGCATGGTCAATTGCAGGGATTGATTGCTGGCAGCCCAGTCTGACATTGACGAGCCGGACATAAGGATGGCACGATGAAATAGACCTGTATCCAAATTGTTGTCGTAATTAATTGGAGTTATAATCGAGAATACGTTGTTTACAGAGCCTACCTGATGACACCGGCGACACCATCAAGTAATTGACGCAAGCAGCACCCGTGCTGTGACCCATTAAAGTCACGCGCGAGCTGTCGCCCCCGAAGGAGCCAATATTCTCCTTGATCCAATGCAAAGCAGCTATCTGATCCAGCAACGCGTAGTTGGCAATGTTGTGGGCATCGATGCTGGGTCGTAAGAATCCTGAATATGATAAATTATTGTTGGCAATGTTTATTACCTGTCTGAGTTCAGCACTCACCCAGCACTCCCAGCCTATAGTTGACGGTGACCACAATGACTTCTCCATAGCTCGCAAGCACTGAGCCATCATAGGCATTGCCGCTATTCCACTCAAAGGACTCTCCGTGAATATACACGAGTACCGCAAGCAGCTTTGGAGTAGTTACCAACGACACTGGATGGATCAAAAATTATAAAAGACATTTGAATTTGAAAGTGACTGGAACTAACCTTCGTGCGGCACATAAACATTCAGGTACAAACAGTCCTCGTTCTCGGTCTTCAGGTAAGGCATGAGTCGCATCAAATGCTTGTAACGACCGCGAGATATATTTACGCTGCTCAAGGATGACATATCCGGCAGCTTTTGCGGGCACACCGGCGGCAAATGTCGTGCAATCTTCAGTCCCTGCCAAGGCAATGCAGCTCCTGAAAGCAACCACCGCAAAGGTGTAGGAGACAGGTGTAGGAGAAAAAGGGGGAAAAGTAACACCATTAGATAAGCTAATACAAACTTTCATAAAGTACTTTCTGACTGCAACTTCCCGGTCGGGACTAGAACACTTAACCGTTGTAGTAAATACGAGGTACAGTGGAGCCAGGTGTAAGCAAGAAGCTAATATTTATGTTTATAAAAGCCCTTTAAATATTTATTCAAAAATTCCTCCGTTTGTACAAATGACAGAAACCTTAAGTTCTGATGAAGTAAACTATGTAAATCGTTCGATTATTGAACAACATACAATACTAATACAAATTATTTATGGAACCGTTCAGACACTATGTTTGACCTTTTTAAAACCCCAGTACTCTATTTGAGTTTCAGAAGGGAAATGTGCGTAACAGGCAGAAAGAGGCTTGGCCGACCTCATAAAGTGTAAATATTCTTAGTCAGTATTAACAGCCGAGTCGATATAGGAATGTCCTTTCGTCTGTACACATATGATTACCTAGATCTCAGAGACTATAAAAACTAAAGCCACCAAATTTGAAATGAAAGTCAGTTTATATCCTACGCAAAACAAGTTTATTTCAAGCTGTTGTCATGCCCCCTACCGCCTCGCCAATATTAAAAAACTTTTTTCATAACACCATAACTTGGAATCAACTAAAGCTATCTGGACCAAATTCACATATAACATGTAAGGTATCATTATAACAATCGTCACTAAGTTTGATCTGGATCGGAGAACTGTAGCCTATAGCTCCCATAGGATAAATCGGTCAAAAATTTGTGATTTCTATGAAAAAACGCGCATTATAATGAATACGGGGTCTTTTACAGTCGGCTCGCTCGACTGTAGCCTTTCTTACTTGTTTTACAATGATATCTTTATGCCACTGTATCAGTCATTACAAACAAGTTCAGGCTAGATAATTTTTTCCTGTCTCTATCACACTATAGCCTTCTCTCTTTGTCGATGTCTCGGTCTCTTTTTCGCTTTGGGGAAGCCGCGAAGAACACGATTCGATTGGTTTGCGTGGTGTTTGGGGAGCACAAAGTCAATTTTGTATTTATGTAACACGGTCAACGGGCACTTGGAAGCACCGTAAACAAGGAGACAGCCACATTCAGTGCCACATTGGCACTTCCTGCACATGAGTGTTGTAGCAACAGTATCAGATGGGTAAGGAGGGATGGGTAAGGAGGGATGGGTAAGGAGGGAAAGGTAAGGAAGTAGCATTCAAGGGACACTTGGGACTACAGCAAAGTTGACTGCGGTTTGGTTTGGTGTTTCAGTTAACGTCGAATAGTCGTACTGAAGAGAGGGATGAGAGGGGAAACCGCAACCACGATTTGGTCAACTCGGTTTGGAATCCGTTGCAAATGCGAGTGCATTGTTGCAAATGCTGTTGTGAAGCAGTTGCCATGACATTCTTTATCGATGTGACATTCCGGTTGATTGGCATTCTAAATTGCTTACAGATTTGGGCCAACAAGTTGCTTCAGTTTACTTGCTCACTTGTTGTTTCCACAAACAGTGTTTGCTGAAGCAACTAAAATTTAACCAATGTGGTTAAAGTACAGCGTAATTGGTGAAATTTTAAACTTGTGTTGGAAGTCTTTAAATATCTAAGGGAATATCATGTGGAGTACAATTTCCCTCGAGCAATCAAAGTAATTTACTGGAAACTATGCTATGAAGTTTCCAAACACATACTGAATATTTTCCGTATGTACTATATATATATATATAGACAAAGCCAAAGTAGACTGTAAGTAAAAGCAATTTTCAATGTTTGGGTGCCCAAAATATGCGACGTTTACACTTTGACACATTCGACGAACACAAATTTCATTTTGCTGTGAAATGTTTCACGTTATTGTGCTCGTAAAAACAGTGCAAATCCCCACACATGTCCACAACTTTGGATGAGCCTCTGAATAGAACCTGCACAGTAGATGACATGAATATGGGGATAAGGGCGTAGGCACAAAGTGGGCGGAGATGAAGCGAGGGATGCGCAAATACGCAAACGTCGGCTCACAAAACGCGTCAGTCGGTGGCATTATTTGCATTTTGTTATTAATAAATTCGGCAACAGGCAAAAGGACGCGCTGTTGGTACATAAATAAAAGTACACATAACTACGCCCTGCGTGACCCCCGCATCCCTTTTCCCCTTATCTATGGGCACTAGAAAGAACACGTAAGGAGGGCTACAATCGAGCGAGACGACTGTAATTGACCCCGTACCTTTTTCCGATCTTGAATTATCTTGGTGAGCATCGTTACATTCATAATACACACATTTTGTATGAATTAGGTTGCGATTGCTTAACACTACAAATCTTCATAGATATTTCACATTTTTTTTTTTACCGATTTGTCCCATGAGGTCTATAGTTGTCTGATTTGGATCAAACTTGGTGTAGATAGCTCTAATGGTACCATACACATAATGTGTAAATTTGGTTGTTTAACAATTTGCACGAGCGGCAGGGGGCGTGACATTAATTTGAAATAAACTTGACCTGCGTACACCAAAGTCAGACTTTTATTCCAAATTTGGTGGCTCTAGCTCTTGTAGTCTCGAAGTTCCAGGTGTTCATATCTTAATGGGGTGGTGTCTTCTTCTATTTGTTATGCACATTTCGCTTCTGAAATAGCTAATAGACCCCTGTACTCATTTTTAGTACGGGGTCTAAAAATAAGACAAATACTACGTACAAAACGAGAAACAATTTTTCGACGTGTTGTCAAAAACTTTCTATTTGTTTGGTGCTGAGAGCGTGTGTTCGGGAGGTTATAAGTGTGTGTGGGTGTGTGCGTGTGTGCGTGTGTGTTGTGTGTGTGGATGTGTATGTGTGTGTGTACGTGAGCGCGCGAACCAGTTCTACAAGCATTACGTATACGACAACGAATCTTGTATTTGCATTGGCTCATATTTGTCTAACAAACTGAACTAGGATTGCTGCAACAATGTTAACGGCTGATCAAGAGGATGGAAAAGGGAAAATGGATGTAAATTAGAAAGAGACAGTGACAGGGACTATGTACTCATGTATGCGACGGCAAACAACTTCCGCGGACAAATATGGCGTCACGCAGTCCGTAGTCTTCGTTATTGTAGCAGTTTGCCGCATGGATTGAGTGGTGGCAACTAAAGTGCTCAATGAACGCAACGCGGTTGCACACAGTCGCCCACAGTCAGACAGACGGACACGCACAACACTTCTACCCACACCAATTGTGCACACTCAGACACACAAATACAAATCGTGACAAGTACTTTTGTCACGGCCTGTGGCATTGGCTGTTAGCTCTCGGACGTTTTGCCAGAACGAACTGCAAAATGCGTCAGATAATTTACTGTCCTTACAACGAAGAGTCCTTTCGCTACATTTCACATGCTGAAAGTGTGAAATTGAAATCCTCCAGCAAAGCAAAGCGGCAAGTTGCAGTTTTGCATTTATGTCTTGGTTCCTATAGATTCAATTCTCACTCAACACTGAACTGATAATTAGCGTTCATAATACTAATCAATAAGACACTCGTGCAACCCATAATCTCAATTATAGGACAGTATACAAACAGAAACAAAATATTAAACAGAAAATTTGTATTCAAGCTTGCAAAATTCCAAACTAATCTTACATTTTTGCATGTGAAGAGCTCCAATTTGCACTGAACTGCCAAAAATGTGCAGAAATAATAACAACCTCATGACCATTGCACTATGGGTAAAACTTGTTTGGTTTTGAAATAAAGTCTTTTTTCTTTGTAATGTCTAAAAACTATAAATTAAAATTGTAGATTATTTTAAATTATAGATGCAATTTTTGAACAAGCTTTTCAACGCTTTTTTAAACAAATGGTAAAAGATGCCTTATAAGAAGTGCGTTCTGCCCATAGTGCATTAGGCACTGGAAAACAAACACTAACTTTAAATCCCGCACACACAAAGCTTACAACAGATAGGACCAACAAGTATGCCAAAATGTGTGGCATACTTTTGGGCGTTCGGTGTACGTGTCAAGTTTTAAAAGCCTAATGCCAGGTGCTGTTCAAAGATAATTGCTTAAAATTGCAGGCTAAATTCAAAATTGCTTGCTGTCTTGTATGCTGGGACATGGTTTGTTTCTTTCCTGCATCTGCTGTGTAATTTGGGCATTGATTTTCTGTCCGTTCCTAGCACTCCAATGCATTGAAATGGAGCAAATTGCCATCATATTTGGTATTCAATAGTGTTGGCCACTAGACTTGCTACATTTATGCCCAAACAAACTTGGGTTTCAGTACTTAGAAAGCATAGTACAATTGATTTATGAAGATAATGCTCATTTTAAAGTTTACATTAACTTTTTAAAATATCTAAATGTTTTATTGGAGGTTGTGTATTAATTTGACCTTACTATAATTCGATGTCATAAATTCTTTTGCTTACATACAAAATGTTGTATCGTTAGGTAAAAATAAATAAGGTGATCATATCTATCATCAGTTTACTCAATATTAATTATATATCGAATTTAATTTGATCTAAGAATATAATATAATGATATATGATATAATATTAATATTATTATTGGTCTAGCTACTTCATAGGAATTATTGTCAAGAAATTTAAAATCAGAGCATCTCTTTTATTAATAACTACTTACCAGGCGGCATAAAACGTCTACTTCCGGTGGGTGCTTCCGCATAGGGCAGACCCAGGAACTGATCCACATCACGAAGACCACTGGTCACTTGAAAGCGACGTGTTATCCCTATCAGACGGCCCTGTTTAATTTGTATCTCTTTGGTGTACTGCAGCTTATCAGGGACCACATGACGCCGTTCTGGATGATGGGTGCTTGTTCCGTCACTTTGACCGGAATCGTAGTTAGAAGTTTTTGAAGTTGTTTCTGTTGTTATTGTTGTTTGTAATGGAATGGATTCGATCTCTTCCTCACTGGCTAACAAGTCGGCCAATCGCTCTTTAATATTTTTCTGTAAAATGTCTATTGAAGTTTCGGTCAGATTCGGGAATGACTTATCGTTTGTTGTTAGGGTGGGAACATCCGATTGGGTTTGAGATCGGATTGTTGTTGTTATATCCCCTATAACCGGCAGGTATTCAGACATCGTTTGCCTTGCGGTCTCACGCAATTTCATAGCATTTTCCAGCTCATTTCCGTCGTGAATCTGCTTGATGCCATGCACCACCGTTGGTTCGATTGATTTTTTGCTTTGCAATTGCAGTTGCAATTGCCGTCGCAGTCACTGTCTCTGTCGCTATAGCAGCTGCAGCTGGCATGCCCCAAGAGGCCAGCCCGTGGCAACAATCAGTGCTTAATTGCTTCTGATTGCCGCCAACTGTCAACAAAAATAACCAAAATGTGTCCAAACGAAACTTCATGGCGCCTGCTTTCGTTGATGTTTCTTTTTCTCCTCTTTCTCAGCTTCTCACTGCTTCTTTTCTTTTTATTTTCTTTACCGTTTTAATTTTAATTTCAATTTCAATCTCAGTTTTAATTTTAGTTTTGGAAAAACTTTTCCCTTCACATATTTTTGCGTTACATTTGTCTTTCGATTTGTCCTTTGTCGGTTTTTTCTTTGTTGTTAATTACGTTCCACACCTTCTTCCGATTTTTTCCTTTGTCCCTGATACGGTTGAGTTCTTTATTTATGTTACATTAAGATTTTTCGAATTGTTTCGGCTTCAGTTGTTTTTACACTGCTGCAGAGAAACTTGCATTCCTAAATTTAAAAAAATAACAAGAAAAAATACAAATACAAAACTCAGCAAAAAAAGAAAAAAATACTGTTATCTTCGGCTAGCCAAAGAGTAAATACCCTTGCAGGCTTTCATATAACGTTATTTTGGTTTTAATTCAATTTGGTCAACAGAAAGGGAATGATAGCAAATGCATATTGTGTGAAATTGATTAAAATCGTTTAATAGACAATGAATATTTTCATACTAAGCGTATTAACCGATTGTTCCTATGGCAGCTATATGATAAAATGTATTAAGAAAATATGAATTCACTTTATGAATCTTTATTGATATTTCAATGTTGTACACTTTTACTTTTCTTGTCAGCAATATACATAAGTAAAAGTAAAAGAGGTCGAAAATCTATATTTATGTTGATATGACTGATTTGATTTATTTTTTCACAGAATCCCTAACGATTTACATTAAATTAACTTCTTCGCACAACATCAATTATTAGGACTTGAATACAAGTCACAAATTTTGTGATTTGAACATTTTGTTATATCTGCCAATTACGCTGCAATTTTAAATCGTGGCTGGTCTTTTCAACCATTTACTTTTTATTCAATAAAATAAATTTTAAGATTTATTCCAAGTGCTAGGAGCTCGAGTTCATTATATAAAAATACCAATAAGTTGACTGCATACAAAAATACAATGAACAAACGCGCATCATTCAAGATCTGACACATGCCAAAAGAAACTTGAAAGCTATTTGAAAATTTTAGTGTCAGATTCACATTTTGCTTAGAATAAACAAATGCCAAAAATAGACAATTTCCCATAGCGATTAATCATAAAAATACAAATAAAAATTCAATTAGTTTTTTATGTTCCCTTGGGGACTGCACCCCCTAGATTGGTCTGTTGACACTAAGCAACCTTTGGTAATATATGTATATTACAAAGAAAAGGCAAAGAAAAATAGGAATTCAAGCAGCCATTTAAATGGTTCTCATATTATGAGCAAATCAACACCGAGGAACATGCGACTAACATGTGGACCAGCTTAAAGTATGTTTGTCTTTCAGTGCGTATAGTACGTGTGTGTTTCTTGCTACTTCAAAATAAACACACCGCTCTGAAAGCATTTTTACAAAAACAAATTTAATAAAGCAAGTAAAGAAGTATAAAGAAAAGTAGAGCAAGAAATATTTTGAATAAGAAAGTAAATCACTTGAAAAGTAAGTTTATATGAAGGATAAGACCAGGAGATGCCCTGCAGTAAGGCCTTAATTCAGTTTAATTTACACTTTCAAGACATATTGTTCTCAAAGATTAATCATTAATCTAATAATTAGTCTAATCATTAACTTATGATACGAGTATGTGTAAATTCTACTTAAAACCATTTAATGCAAATGTGTATGAAAAGTGAAGATGGTTATTAGAAACTATATTCCCTTTGCACTACCAAGAAAAGGTATCAAATAGTTCTCGTTTAAGTTTTAGCTTTAGTGAAAATAGAAAAGTTTATTATTTCCATCGTCATTTCCTGCTTTTTAAAGATTTCCTATGTTCCCTCTACCAGCGTCAAAAAATAACAAAATGGAATGCTCGCGACTTTAGAATACCCGTTAATCAGTTTTAATATGTAGTTAATAATGGGGTAGGGTAATATTAAACTGATCAAGAATATATATACCTTATGTGGAATAAGGCATGGCATCATTCGTACATTCCAACGATTACAGTATTAACTTGTACTCTACTAGTAATGGGTATAAACGCATTGTGACAAAAATATAACAGAAAAGCTTTTAGATGTTGTCTTTAATTTATTACATATTTGCTTAACATTTTTGTGTGTAGGGAGATAATGCTAAGGTATATTGGTTAGAATGAATAAATTGACCTTTTTTGATCAATACGCATTGAAAGCTTCTCCAGCACTTAGAAAGCTGCGGCAGTAAAATCATTAAAAAAAGCCTCATAAATTTTCACTTAATGTAGGGGCTAATTGAGTCTGCACTGGCTCATGTTTATTTACACTTTAACTGTGTGTCCCTCTGTCGAATTTGTTGGGTATTTATAGCACACTTTTCGAAATAAAATGGAAAATGGAAAATCATCGCTATTTGTGTTGTTCGACTACAAATTGATATCAGCTGCTACGACTTAATTTGTGAATGTGTGAATCCAAAAATAAAGTAAATAAATAATAAATAGAGGACGCTGACTGCACCATCTATACAAAATTAAATAAATGCAAAGAACTAAAATAAACACTGATTTTGTAAAAATAAACGACGAAATCACTTGTCCACTTTTATCACTTGCAAAAAAATAACCATATAAATTCTGGTTCTAGCATTACAAAGAGCAATTCCTCATTCACTTTCAAATGCGGTTATAGTAAAAAAAGCAAAGTATTTCTGAACTTTATTCGACTCCTCCAATCAAGCCCTTTATTCTGCGTTCTGTCCAGTTTTCTGATATATTTAAGAAATGTTTAATTTTATTTAATAAAGTCAATTACAATAAGGAACTACTTTGTGCATGGAATTTAAAAGACGTATTAAAGGAGATTCCGTTCAAAGTAAATGTGAATACAATAAAAGCTGTCTATAGTCGTTAAAATAAATAAAATTGATTTTAAGTGCGTTTCTGACTGTCACAATATGCTGTCCATAAATGACACGCAGTTGCATTCATGAATAAATGAGAATGCTAAAACAAACAAAAAATGCCAAATCACGGGATTCACAGTTGTCACAATCCACACTCATTGTTCACACACTTATACATAAAGTATGTATTGAGAAAAAACTTTTATTCGACGTAGATTTGATGCGCATTCTGCCAAAATGTCATAAATCATGGGGCGCTCATAAAGGAACGGCGCCGTCAGCACAACCGGAGAAATTTCAGATGCATTGCAATGTAAATGATGTCAAAGAAACCGCAGAATCTACTTTGCCCTGTACTACATTATTAACCACTGTACCACTGACAGGGGCAAGAAATTTGCATAATTAGTATAGAAATGACGACGCATTGAAAGCTGTCACATTTGACACGCGGGACAAGGAATCTTCCCCATAATATAAAACCCAAAGCACAAACAGATACACAAACAACTCTAGAAACAGCAACAAGCTGAATGCTGAGCACTGAATAATAACATGAAATTATCTTTAACTAATTTTAGCTGCCCCGCAAAATTGAAATTCAAAATTAAAAAACAAAACGTATCTGCGAAATACTCGCAAGTTCAACAAACCCCAAAGATGCACTGAAATAATTTAAAATTTGAGATTTATTTTTGGATATGTATTGCAGTTGCATACAACACACAGCTGCACCCAAGTGGGGCGCTCGAAAAAGTGGGCGGCCGGCAAGTAACAGAATGCATAAATCTGGCCCATTATCATGCAAATTAAACGAAGCAAATATTCTCAAATACCCCAAGTACTCGGACAACTATTTTAATGCTAAATTGTTTTTACATAGAATATTTCAGAGATTTTTAAACAAACATGTTGAGCACAGATCTAAAGTAGCCATTCGTTTAAATATTAAATTGAGTTTCTGTGACAATAAGTAACCGAATTTGTTAAAACTCCACAAAATATATTATTTGCAATAATAAGAGACGGGTAAATAAACAGAATAATACAAACAATAAACAATATAATACAAACTTAAAGTAATGTTCTAAAAGCCTTTGAGATATTAGTGTACATATATACAGTGGGTAAGATAGTTAATATAACTGGATCGAAGTTGGATCGAAGACGCATTGATCTAAAAGTTTTGTTTTGTAATTATGTGTGCTTTGAGTGCTTAAACCTTTTAAATATTAGAGACTAACCAGACTTTTCATTATAAATATTATTTAAATTTTTAGATACTATGGAAGTTTTGGTAGTGTTATCCAAATTTAACATTTGAACAGCCTGAATAAAGAATTTATATTACACTTATAAATTATCAGATGAAATTCACTTTTATGTACTAGTATAAATTATATCTCGAATGTAAATCTAAGTGTAAGTATCGAGTTAAATTATTTCAATAATAAACGAATTAAACAGTTATATCACAGCGATTTGTTATTAGCGATCTATAAAATTGTTTGTTTATTTACGTTAATTGCAATTAAGCTGTCCAAATTTGCAGTCCTTCAATACAATTTTTGAATTTTATTTGCAATGAACAAAGATTTTTTCATGTTGTTATTCGATTTTTCAATAATATTATGCATCATCTATTTTGCAATAGACATTTACCAATTTGCGCAACGACTTTTTGCTTGGATTGCTTTTTGTGATTGTGGGCACTTTGATCTAAATTCAGTGAGTAAATTTTTCAATAGCCGAGATCATCTCAGTTTATCTCAACGCGTTGAATATTTGGCAACGATTAAATATTTATCTTGTCACTTGGCATAATTTGCACAAATAAATAAATAGGAATTTGTTGATTATTTTTAACCCGCACACAAGTTGATTGCATAAAAAACTTCCGATTTTCTTTCCATAATGGATATAGGTAATTTCACAGAAACATTTTTATATTTATTTTTGTTTTCGTTTTTATTTTGGTTTCGCTTTAGGGGTCTGACCCTTCATTCCTTTTGCACTTGGCGCACGCGAGTTGACGCTGATTTTGTCCCCCTTTTTCAACTTTTCGTTTATTTATAGCTCGAAAGATGTATCTTCTAGATACATTTCTTAGCGTTCTTATTTCCCAAGATGTTGCACACGTTTCAAATGGGGAGCACATTAACAACACAAGCGGCACGATCGGCGTTCTAGCGACAACTGTTTTGAATTTTGCATCTATTTTGTACTTTTCGGATTTCTCGGATCTGGAGAGAGGCACCGCTCTCTTTGTTGCTCTCTTATTCTCGCTCTTTTGTGTACCGAATTATCTTTACTCGAATCTGTTAAAATATGTATATTGAGACATCTATGCGTCCATATCAGGGCTTATATCGAATAAAAAACTTACGAAGATTTCGCACTCATTAAAACAATAAATAAAATTGAACTCTACGGATTAATACCTTCCCACTTCCTTCTTATTCCTGATCGTTCACTCCCAAGCAATTATCCGTTAGGACAGAACTAAAATAGAGGTAAAGAAGTAGAGAGAATTGTCTATAAAAGATGCTTATCGAATACTTCCTGCTAGAAATCTTTCTCTTAGTATAAGTGCACTGGCGATGAGTGCATCGTGTGCGAAAAATCTGACTTAAAGTCTTAAATCATCTTTACTTTATATGTACGAGCTCTTGTGTTTGCGCAGTTTTTTCTCTGTCGCCGGCCAAATTCACTCAGGTAAGAAACACTTTTTTTTTTACCAAATTTTGCATCCTCCTGAAAAGTTGCAGCCACAGCAGCAGCTAAGTGACTTGTTTGACTTCTTCATTGTGTCTGACTGCCACTTTCGGTCTACTCGGGCATGGGTAAAAGCGTTTACAGGTGATTGCCAACTCCTAAACAGACCTTTTTTTCCTATTTTTCCGCTTTACACATTTTTTGGGATTTGCTTGCTTGACTCCCACGTTAGTCACGCTGTACTGTATTCCTCATACGACACGTGTGCCTTGACACAAAAAACGTCTGCCTCTGTTGGCCTTGGATCTATAGTGACATGCTACAAGTTCGGCTTGTTGGGCTTTTTTTCGCGGGACTGCTTTATAAATGGTTTTGCTCTCTGACATTTTAAAAACCATTCGAGTAGCTAATTTACGACCATCAAAGTGCGTCAATAAATTTACCTTATTTTCTACTTAATTAAATGTGAAGTACTTGTGAATAGGACGATTTGAATAACATTTTTCTTGTTTGCCCAAAATGAAAACTTGTTCGTAGATACAATACATCAACAGAAAATCGAGTTGAATTGACAGCTTAATTTGGAAACTGTAAATTAAAAGTCTAATTCAATTAATCATGTCAAGTTCAAATTACCACAATAATTACAGAAATATTTGCAACTGATAATTTAAAAATTCACTGGGATTGCAAACAACATTTTTAGATGATTGCCCGGTGAAATCTTAAAACTTATGCATAAAACATATTATAAATTATTAAAATAAAGTACAGTTATTGTTCATATAAAATTGTTTTCATAAAAATAAATTTATAAGTTGTAGATTTTTTCTTTATTGAGAGATATCAACCAACGACTTATAAGGAATTAGTTTTAAATGAACTAGAGCACAAAAATGAAGGTCACATCAATAAATTCTCATGAGACATCATTGTAACCTTTTTTTGCAAAAAGCTTTGCTAAATCCGCTTGACATTTTTCATGTTCAACATTGGTTAGCTCATTTAATATAGAGCTGACATTTTTATGACCCTTTCAATTTCTTGCTTCACTAATTCCTTGCCAAGCAATTTGTCCCATTCGGTCTGGGTAGTTGGTCCTGCCTTAAGGGGATTACAATTTGCACCACGGTTACGACCTAATTAACTTCGATTTCTGCGCTGCAGGCATTTACATAATTGCATTTCGTAGCGAATAATTTTTACATGCAACCACCACGCCCCAGCTCAGAGTTAAAGAAACGTGCAAAGCAATGTTAAAATCAAGTTAAAAGTGAAAGTTGCTAAAGAATAGAGCAGAAATTACTGACCAACCCAATATGATCAAAAAACAGTGTAATTGTCTTTTCTGCTATTTTCTCAGTTCAGAGATCTGCGACTGTCGGTGGGTGGGGACATGTACAGCATTGTCACTGGATTTAAAGGAAGCCACACACAACTGAGTGTACATTGCTGAACCAGAGTTAAAAGCTCCCGCACGCTCCCAGGCGGCAATTGAAATGAAAAAAACCAACTTTAATTAAGCAAAGCTATTTTTAAAAAAGAAAATGCTAAAAAATGAGAAAAAAAAACATAAATACAATTTCTCTGTGCGCTGGGAAAAAAAATTGAGACTGACATCTGGAATAAAGGAAAATCTAAATGCAGCCAAACGATTTAATTCAAATGCAGCACGCAAAAGCAAACTAATTTGGTGGTAATTATAGCTGGAATTAGACTGGCTTTTATGAATGCCGTAGAACGCTCTAAAGCTGCCTAAGAAATGAAGATTTTTGGTAAGAACTTTGAGCACTCTACTTGCAACTTGACTTAGCATCTGGCTGCAACTTAAACGATTCAAAGAACTTAGCACAAAATGAACTGAAATAAATTAGTTAAATAAATTATCCAAGAAAAATGTCTTAAAATTTGTTCTACCCAGTCTACTTATATACAAGCACTGCCTCTACTGCGGTAAAGACACACAGGGTCATTCATAACTGACTAAAACTCTAAACAGTTGTACAAAAAATATAAGATTGAGTAAATTGTAATAAAAACTTTGTCAGTAACATTTCTTTATTTGTAAACCTATAAAAATCTTGACGCGATTTATAGTTTTCAATTAAAAAATGTTTATTGACTTTTAAGAAGCCTTTTTCAAATTAACCTTAACACTTAAAAAATGCTGTACATTGAAGTATTTTTTATAATGATATTAAAAATAAGATAAAACGATTAAATAATACAGTCACACATTAGGGTTGTTATCCTGTTTAGTTAGTTAAATAATGTAAATTATGTATGCAAATAAGTAAGAAAGCTTTTCTGAAGACTTGTCTTCATTATGCTTTTAAGTTGAACAACAGACCAAGACTTTTGAAGTTATACTGTTTAACATTAAATTAATTAATTGATTTTATATATTTTTATATAAATCTTTTCATAAGATCTTCTCACCTTTCTTCAAGCTCAGCTTTTTATTTTAAAACTTCCATATTGAATTTGTATTAAAGAAACATAAAGTATATCAAAGAAAATATAACGATCTTCCTAGGGAAAATGTAGTGGGTTATTTTTACTGACATTATAACTAAGCTGAATTTTTGCATACTAGACATTAAATTTGATTTTGAATTGACCGTAGATAATACTTTGTACCTATAGACAAAATGCAACTAATTATTTTTACTAGTGTTTTCATAGATCCTACAAAGAACTGACATATTATTAAAGAGACATTCTGGTTCGTTTTGTGGTCTCTAAGTTAACAGCTGAAAGCGAATGCAAAACGTAAAATAAATTACACTCATTTACACTTGTCGCCCACAAGTTGCAGGAATAAATACTGCGACTGAGTGTGTGTGCGTATATATGTTCTATAAACAAAATCTGAACATAAAGGAAACTAAATGCCGACTAACTCAAAATAAGTTTAGAGTGCGGGAAAACCCTTGAAAAGTTTGGGAATGGACGCTTCAAGTGGGGTGCCGAGTGTTCTACAAAAGTTGCCTTGAAAAACATAAAAAGGAGAACAAATATAAAAAACAAAAAGGATAAAAAAAGCAAAACACGAAGGACTGTCCACTTGTATTAAAGGAAAACGCTGCAGGCATTTTAAGTGTTGTTAATGCTGCTGCGGCTCAGCTTAAAAGTTTTTTTTTTCCAACAGCGTCAGATGGAACAAGTTTTCACAGTTTTTCAGTGCACGTGGCTAGCCACTGGTCCCATGGAGCTGCACGAGCAGCCACCACTCGGGTCATCCCTCACTTTTATGCATTTACGCTCTGGCATAAAATAAAACTGAATAAACAATTGCGAAAAAACCAAAGCAAAAGCGCAAAAACTTGCATTTCATTTCGCCTACGCGTCGGTGCGTTCGTTGTCAGCCTTTTTGCCAGTATCTCCAGTCTTATCACTTTGAAATAAAAATGGAGGACAAATGGGTATGAAAGATTAAGGAGCAGGTCTACAACATAATTGAAGGTATTTAAAAGTGTTTGCAAAACAAAATTGTTACGGTTTTGAGTACCAGATAATATCTTACTGAATTCAAGCTTTAACGAAAAGTTTATTTAAAAAAGTCTACATAAGTAAATATTCTGCTGCAATATTAAGCCGATTTGCATATATATTGTAATGAAGAGGGTAATTATGTATTTTTCTACTTTTCCCACTTTTTGTACTGCTATTTTGCATTAAGATGCCACTTTCCGGTTCTCAATCAGTTTCGTCATTGATGAATATTCCTCTTCGATTTATCACTTTGCATTTGCATTTCATTAACCATTTTGTTCTTATGGCGGTTGGTCATAATTTGCTAATTTTGCAATTCAAGAACGAAATACTTTTGAAAAGTGCAGATTTTTTTTATCAGCTGTAGGAATTTCATTATATCGCTCTTAACGACTGAAAAAGAGACTCGCAAAGATGTGAATAAAAAATTACCATAAATGAACGCCAAAAGATATGCGCATCTGTTCCACATTAAATATGTCATATCCTCTTTCCTGCGCACTCACGCATACACACCCACACTCGCATATACTTAAATAGACGTTGTCGAGCTTATCAGCGACAGGCTTCAGTGCAACAAGGGAAATGAGAGACGCAGACTCTGTTTATGCCACAATCCTTTTGCTGAAGCCAATGTGGAGCTTCGAATTGGGAACATTGCAATAATCTCCGAGTAGCAAAAAGACACAGGAGCAACAGAAACCAAGAGGAACTGCTCCTTGTGTACAAGAAAATTGCAGATTAAAAAGCTCTGTTCATTAAATGAACCCCTTTCCAAAAAGATTTCTCTGTATACACTAACGAAAGATTCAATACGATGAGCAATAAAGATATCTTAAAAGCATTCGATTCTTACATTATTAAATACCTTATTTGTCAGTTTTAAAACTAGTCGTAACAACTTTTGCATACCATGTTTACATCTTTCTATACACCATGTACTTAAAAAGAGTACAGGGGTATTTTAGGCCAGAAGGAGGCGTAGTCAACCCCATAAAGCATGTATGCATATTCTCTATCAGCATCAACAGCCGACTCCGCATATTGATGTCTGTCCGTCTTTTCGTCCATAAGAACAATAAGATCTCAAAGGCTATAGAGCCACCAAATTTAACGCCATATTTAAAATAAAAGTCCATCCATACTGAACACAGATTAAGATTATCTCAAATTTTTTTCACGCCACTACCACCCTAGGAAATTGTTAAATATCATTTTCATAGCGAAACTCACACTTTACATCTTTCTTGCTTATTGAATTCTCAATTGTGAATGACCATTTCTATTTTGAAACGATTTTAGGTAGTCTAAAGATTGCAGCCCTAGGCTGTGTGCTAAGTAACTGTGCTGTCTGTAACTATAAAGGTTTTTAAAAGTTTTCTGCGATTCCCATAATTTTTGAGAAATTAATAACTTCTCAACTGCCTTCTGTATATCTATGTTTTCGTCCTGCCAGCATGGGAGTATGAAGTACAGATCGACTACCACTAAATAGCTGCACTTATTTGTTCTACAGTGTAATGATTTCGAACTTTTTAAGTTTTAGCACACATTTCCTCTATTTTAAAGATACATTATCTAAATCTGTTCTCCAATTAAATTATCTCTGTTCTTTGTTATTTATGAATGATCTGTCTGCAATCAGTCACTACCGGGTGCCGACGACGTTTAACACCGTGTATCGGCTACAAAGTCACTACTAGGAGCTAGGTTACAAGATGATCTTTACAACTTTTAAGTATGGTGTCAGCTAATTTGTCAAATCCTAACTATAGTACATGTAAAGTTATATCCTTCCTTAAGTGAATAACCTTGAAAAACTAGAATCCTTATAGCAACTCTATTCAACGAATTGAGTTGGTCATTCATTTGGATTCTCTTTTGAATCCAAAATTTAAGTTTAATGTTCATGTTTCTTAAGTTGCTAATCGTGTCTTCGGTGCAATATGCTTCAAAAAGCGCTGGTCGAAAGAATTTAACGATCCCTATATAATAAAAACTCTTTACTGTTTACTGTTACGATCTTTTCTTGAAGAAAAGAATCCATCAGGATTGATTCAAATCTGTTCAAAACCAATTACTTCCTTTTGCCATAAAGGGATTAAAATGGAATATTAATTTCTTGTTGCTCGGTGTTATTAGACCACTTTAATGTACCGTTTCGTTAGCATAACAACCGTCCATAATTAACAATTTATTGCTATTGTTGAAAGTATCTAGTTTTTTTACTTCCCTTAGGTGGTGGTAGCCTGTAAGCTAAGATGATATAGTCTTACAAGATAATAATATAAATTTTTAATATAAGTAGGCTAAGTGAATTTGTTTTACATCATTGAATTGATCAGGACAAATGCGTACCAAGATTAATAAAGTTAGCCCCAAACTTGATTTTCTTAAACGAAAGAGCCGGACCAAGCCGAATTTTCTTTACTTTGCCACACCTTCTACTACCTGCGTGACAAAACTATAACACCCACCTAAAGGATATGATGGAAGTCCCTGTAAGAAACAATCGCCGCTTTTATAATTTTCTTAATGAGTCTTATTCATACAAAGTAATTTACTTTAATTTTGTTTTAAATTATAAAATATACTTAACTATTTCACTGCCGTTTAGTTTGTAGGGTATTAAAAAACACTTTTAAATTTGCTGAGTTTGAATCATTTATTTTCCTTTATTTTAGTTGTGTGCACATTGTTGCTGATGCACCGTTTTATACATTGGAGTACTGTTGTCTTAATCGTTGTTGTTGTCTTCATTGTTATTGTTGTTGTCATTGTTGTTTTTCTTTCTCTGCTGTTCTGGTTTGCAGCCTTTTTCTGTTGTAGGTGTGCCCTTGCTGGCTGTGATTGTTGACGTTGCTGGCAAACGTACACTTAAGTGCACTTGAACGTTTTTAATTAAAACGCAATTTTTCAACGAGCGTGAGCAGCTGAATTTGAACTGAGACCGATGTGGAGCTGGAGGTGTAGAATCAAAAATTGCTTTCATAACATGACACTAAAATATGGTAAGTTGTTGAATAAAATATGAACTGTCACTCCAGATTTGCGGCTTTTTACCCGTAAATTGTCTCCGCATTTGCATAATCTACCTCATTTTGAGTATCAAGTATTGGGTAGCAAATCAATGCAGGAAATGCATCTAAGGAACGCATCAATCATCTTTATGGGTACAGTGAAGCTTTCAATATTTACCAGTCAATCAGACCAGTATTGCAAGCCCTCGAGCAGCTGTTGGGGTCGTTTAAGGGGAACTTGTTGTTTCTATGCAACATAATCAACGTCATCATCATCGTCATACAGCCAAACAAGCATTTGCTCCTGCTCCAGATGATGACGATGGTGATGATGACGATGGTGATAATGATGATGATGACAACAAGTGCACAACCCTTTGGCCTCGACAATGAGTTTGCTACGTCTATGGAGAGCTTGTGTCTTGTCTTGCCTTGTCGTTTGCCCAAGGGGACTACGTGCCTCAGCGAACTGAACTGCTTGGTGCTGGCATGCAACATTTAAGCGCAGTAGCTGTACTTGCCACACATGGTACTCAAAATAAACACATATGGTTTTAGATTTGAATGGATTATAGGAATCATTGGTCTACTAAGAATAACTATGTTCTGACAAGAAGAAATTCCTTCTGCTTTCCTTAAGGTATCTGATTGTAGCCCTGAAACTGATAATTCTCACAAACTTAATGTCTACAACATTGTTTATATCATATCACATATTGTTTTCAAGAACACCTAATAGCAGATAGTACTCTGCAAATAATCCTATAACTTTTATAATAATATGAAAAATAAAATTTACTTTAAAAAATTTACCAATGAAACAAAATAATTTCCATTAAAAAGGAATATTTTAATTTTTTTTTTAAATGTGAGGGTATATTGCATTTGTTCAAACGAGTATTGACCGTCAGTAGGCCCGAACGAACGCTGCAATCTCTGAGACTAAAGCCACCCCCTACCACTCAACCTTTTTCATAACACCACAATTTGGAAACTAGTAAAGCTATTGTCACCAAGTTAACACATTATGTGTATAAAAAGTGTCTTTTGTTCGGATCAGGCAAATGTGTATAAGTATAGGAAAACTTCGTGATTTGTGATTTGCATATTTGCGGTTTTAACCAAACTCGCACATTATGTGTGAGGGTTGGTGATTAGACTCGGTATTACAAAATGAACTAAGCATACATGCACATTAGCTGAATTTAACACAGCGACCACTGTATTGTTTAGCTAAACGGATGACCTAGGTTTAAGTCCCATTCGCCCTATTGAAATAGAAAAGCTCTTAATTTTATTTTATTTTCCACCAATAATCACAGAAAACTCACATCTAAGTAATGGGGTCCGTGCATTGACAAGTATGTTCCTTGGTGTTGCTGGACTAGTGATGGCAAAATTAATCATATGATTCACAATAATCGATTATTTTGCTTAAATTTGCGATTAAATATAATCGATTAGGGGCATTCGATTAATCAGATCAATAATCGATTATTCGATAAAAATAATCGCTTGGGTGAGTGAATTTAGGCGCGAACATTACAAGCCAAAGCTCACAGCACAATACAGCACAATACAGCACAATAGCGAAGAAAAGCGAAAAGGTGCCGACATGCAGTAAAGTGTAGAGATATTTTAATAAAGTGAACGACAAAGAGGTTAAATGTAATGGGTGTGGCAAAAAACTTAAAAACTGCAACAACACAACAAATATGTTGCAGCACTTAAAAATAAAGCACGCCAAAGAGTTTGCGTCCCTGAAGGTTAGTATTTCAGCTTTCTTTTATAATAAATATAAATATTTTAATTTGATTGTTTTAAGTCGGCCACGCGCATTGAAGATACCGATGAAAAGGAGATTTGTGTAGCAACGCCCACAGTACAAGACCCAAAGCCAGTGCAAAGCCAACCAAAAATACAAACAACATTTGCAAACCTAAATAGTTTTGCAATTGGTGGCTCTAAGCACGAGGAAATGAATAAAATGATAATGGAATTTATTTTAAAAAAGTAAAAAATAATACCAAAAAAATAAATCTTTGAATGAATACATATGAATGAAAAATACAACTTTTTCTGCTATCTTTGCTATTGTTTGTAATAATCATAAAAAACTAATACTATGAAAATAATCGTTAAATTAATCGATTATCTTCATAATTTACGATTAATCGCGATTAATAATCGCAAGTAAAACAAGTAAGAAAGGCTACAGTCGAGGGTGCCGACTGTAAAAGACCCCGTACTCATACCAATGCCAATCATTGGCTACCAACCTGTGTAATAAGCATTTTTCCATACAAAAAATGAAGAAATGAAGAAGAACCTGATTGATTCCTATTTTATATATGTACATACATACATATATATATATATATATATATATATATATATATATATATATATATATATATATATATATATATATATATATATATATATGTATGTATGTACATATATATATATATATATATATATATGTCCATATACATAATTAGATTTCCTTACATGCCTTGTTTTAAAATTATGTTTTGCGTAAAAACAAATCTCGTATTATAATTCAAAATGAATACTTTTAATTTAATTTGAAATTAAAAATAAAGTTAATAATACTGTCGGCATTATATTAATTAATCCATATTGGAGTATTACAATGGATAGTATTTGCAATAAAACTCTTTGAAACAAAAACATCAGTTTGTAATAGGGATGTGAATTGCCAAGAAAATACCGATATCGTTATTAATTAAAATATCACATTAAATCACATATCGCGTTCGATATCGATATTATCTATAACAGACAATATAGATATCGACATAATGACCAATTGTCGCATTCAATTATACATATCGTATTGAATATCGATATATTACATATCGTATGCATACATGTGCGTGCATCGTCCGTAGGCAGCGCTGTCGATACACAAACAGCGAAAACGTTCGCTCACATGTTTGTATGTTTCTGTCTCGCTTGCACACATGCATTGACATTGCGTGTAATTGTAAACTTTGTTACGTGTCCAGCTCTTTTGTTTATTGTCCGATGTGTATGCAACTTTCAGGATAGTTTGTTATACTCTGTCTCCAAACAAATTTCAAATTACAATACCGTACGATAAGTCCAAATGCCTTAAAAAATGGCATTGAAGTTTGAAAATTATTTCATTCTTGTGGGAAAACGGGGCGTGGCAGTCCAAAAATTTTAATGACAATGCATTTATGCTGTCTCTAGCAACCTACATACCAAAAATGGTATTCCTAAGTGCTACTGAGATATTGTGTTACTGAGATATTCGCTTAAAACATCAATTTTTTCCTAGGTGACCATAGTTTTTTACAATTTGCGGAGGCGGTAAGGGGCGTGACAAAGATTTCAAATAAACTTGATCTGCCTGACATAATGACGGACTTTCATTCTAAATTTGGTGGCTCTAGCTTTTGTAGTTTAAAAGATCCAGGTGTTCATACGGACAGACGGACATTGCTATATCGACTCGGCTGTTGATGCTGATCAAGATTATATATACTTTATGGGGTCTGCCACGCCTCCTTCTGCCTGTTACGCACATTTCGCTTCAGACAAACTTAATAGACCCCTCTACTCTTTTTTAGAGTACGGGGTCTAAAAATAATCCTATGATACAATAATCGATTAATAAATTTTTTTTGCCATCACTATGCTGGACTACTTGAATGTCCTTTTTCGATAGTTAGTCCATAATAAAACAAGTAAGAAAGGCTACAGTCGAGAGAGACGACTGTAATTATCAATTTTCGACCGATTGGTCCTATGGGGGCTTTAGTCTGTAATTGTCCGATCTGGTTCAAATTTTGTAAAAATATATAAAGTCATGATATAGACATAATATGCGATTTTGGTTGCGCTCTACTAACACTCATGTCTTAATACAAAATTCCTATTTTCGACTAGCTATAGGAGCTATAGGATATAATAGTTGTTCAGCATGGAAAGGTTTAATGGAACCATACACACAGCGTGTAAATTTGGACGCAATAGCTCTAGTCATTTTCAAGACATGGTGAAGAAAAAAGATTTTTATAATTTGCGGGGGCAGTGGGAGGCATAGCAAAAATTTGAAATAAATTTAATCTGCCTGACATATAGACGGACTTTCATTCCAAATTTGGTGGATCTAGCTCTTATAGTCTCTGAGATCCAGGTGTTCATACAGACGGACATCGCTATATCGTCTTGACTGTTGATGCTGATCAAGAATATATATATTTTATTTCGTCGGCCGCTCCTTCTTCTGCCTGTTTTTAAGTACGGGTTCTATAAAGATATGTCAATGTTAATTGTAAGTCCATTATACTGACTAACCCAGATATCACAGCTTGAAGTCAATTTAACACTGCTAATGAAATAAAACTCACAGAAATTTCTCCTCAATAAGACTACTTTACAACTGATATGAGTAAAATTTGTTTAAAATCAATGTACGCTATTAAAAACTGTGTTTCTGACTAAAAATATATTATAAAGAATTTGAACAGAAGAGTTGAACCTTGTCTATTGTGCAAATTAAGCAGCTCAGATAGCGATAAACTAAGAATTATTGTTAACAGTTTCGGAAGGAAAATCAATTCTGAATTCCAATTTCAATTATATTCACACAATGCGAGCAGTACAACCTACCACAACAAATCCATTTATTTATAAGACCCGAAATGCGATATTAATTGCATTTCCTTATAGTTACGTATTAAATATTCAGGACCACAACACTAAAGTATGTGCACTCAGTTTGGAATGGGCCATAACAAATTAACAATAAGTAATTGGTGGCTAATGACCAAGAGATGTTGTCAGACTCAGCTTCTCTAGCCCTAAACTTAACACAAGCCATATACTTATTTACTATATGAGGCAACAACATTCAGAGCCAAGAGCAAACACACTTTGGCTAAGCGCCCAACAACAAACTTTTAAGGCAAATCCGAGTTGCCAAATATGGAGAGAAAAAAAACATACAGATGAACATATATATTTTGACATAATTAGCACCCAAGCTGGAGGCTCTAACACCCTAAGAAGCCATCTTTAAAGCGGAAAAAGAAAAAGAAGCCAGCTTGCCGAGCCTCAAATACACTACTATGTGTAATTCGAGCTAGGTATAAAAAATCAAGTCCTGACTTAATAATGCTAAATATTCTGAAATTATAACACAAAGCGAGAAAATTCCATGAATGTGAATGAGCTATCATGCAACATGTCTTTTGCAGACTCTGAACTTTCCTAGTGTCATACAGACTTAAAGACTGAATGTACTCCTAATATGTGATTCACATTGACAGCTATCTGTGTGGCAGTCAGAATGTATGTATGTGTTTGTTTCTGTATATGAAGACGAGAAAATAATACCATCGAGTCTCTGTCTGGTATATAGTATTAAGAGACATGGCCTCGGGCAGACACAAACATGTTCTGTGCAAATGTGTGAAGTCATTTAGAAGCAGAAGATGAGAAGCTGAAAAACATTCTACTTCCAAGAGGCAATTAGAAAATGATTTAATGCAATTTTCGTGCGATTAAAATTTGCGTGCGTGTATTTTAGACACTGCCAAAATAATCAGCAGCATAAATGCGAAGTTGTCCATTGGGAAATATTCATAATTATTCCACTGAAACGTAATTATTTGCTTAACAATTGAAATAAAATTCGTAAATATCAAATTAACCCTTTAAGGCTGCTCTGTTGCCTACTTTTGTGCGTATCGCTTGTGCCTTTCTTCAATAAGACAGTGCAGTGTCGTCCGGTCTGTCTAGTTAATGCCACAACATAACTCAAGTGGCATCCACTGATGCTCAGTTAAGTGGCAAGACAGTTTGCATACTGTTAGTTACAGAGCGCTCAGCCTTTTTACTGTTACTCGCAAACGACGCGTCGTCTGAGAATGCATCATTGTGTGCACTTTTGTGTCTGTGTGTGTAAGCTCCATTTTGTCGAGCATCAGCCATTGGCGTCGCAATCGCATCAGTTGAAGTCGCCTAATGGCTGCTTTGCGGCTTAGCTGTGTTGCAACTGAAAATGGAGCGAGGCGACTAAAAGGGACTTTAGACAGCTCGGAGGTATTTAGAGAGTGCTGCAAGTTTCATTGGAAATATTTTATGCAGTCAACGTCGTGGTAATTGATGTTGACGTCACGACTGCTTCCGTTGGTCAATGATTAAAGACTTCTTAGTACCTTTTTGTGGGAGCTGGGAATTTTAATTTCTAAAGCAGAAAATTTATAATTGCAAACTTTTAGATTCTTAAAGCAGCTTTTGACAAATTTGATTTATGTTGTAATATTTATTCAATTTCTGTTTTATGGAAATATGTTGAAATGGCAAATGCTGTGCTTCCTGCGTTGCTTCCTGCAAAAGGTACGTCCATATTCGCACCCACATGTTGTACATACAAATGGATTTCCCAGTGGGCTTCGCTCGAAACAAAGGCCAAAAATCATTTTCAGATCTGCGGGAAATGCACTGCTAAAACAATTTATGGCCGCAGTTGCATTTTGAAAACCAATTGAGATGTTAATAAATTTGCGCACTGAAGTCGGCAAGCATTGGGGAGCAACGCCCCGTTTTAACATTGTTGCAAAACTCAAAATCAATTTTCAGTGCATTCAACAATGCATTTTGGCAGTGGGAGGAGTTTATGTTTGCTGGCGTACAGTCAGAGCTCTCTATCAATCACTTAACTATTTTCTACTGAAATTTATTTCACCCAAAAACAAGAAAGCAAAACGGCGGAGAGCAAGTGGATTAAATAAAAACAATTGGGCAAGGGCATATGCAAAATTAAAAAAAAAAAAAAATCAGCAAATAAAAATTTCATGCGAAAACTCTGCACGTTTTACATTTACAACTTTTGTGCTGATACTTTTATTTATACCTAACGGGTAGCCTTGTAAAATAGAATATACTGTTTGGATCGAGTGACCTATTGGCTTATAAAGAAAAAGATAAAGATACAAAAGTTTAAGGAAACTCTTATTAAAATTATCAATATTTATCTTTGTATATATTATGTATAAGTATTATACAATATGGAGACGGGTATTTTCATTTCACCAACTAAAATTGGAATTTTTAAATATTTTTACAGCGTTGCTGAAAAAACATACGCCAAAATTGGCTCGCACAGCATTCTTTTTTGCTTTTTAAACTCTCCTTAATTTTTTTTATTTCGCACATTTTGTTATTGTTTAAGAATATATTTTTTATGCAATTTATTCGGTTCTGTTCGGGTTGTTGTTTGTTGGATTTTTGTCAATCTAAAGGCCATTGTTAGACTTTGATATGAACACCAAATATTTTGTTAACGACATTTTGGGCCAACAATAATTGTTTACAGCAAGGATTAGCCCAACTGACTGATTCCTTTTGTTTACAATAGTATTTTAAAATTGAATGGGCTTAAATATTTGTGGTACAAATTGTGTCATACAAATTTCAAAGTTCAAATCTAATTGAGCTATAACTACACAAACAAACCCTTACTGTGTTTAAAACTCTGCCGCCCCCTTAAAAATTATTAAAGCCTAAATGTAATAATTAAGTTGGCTTTCATCACTTCGTTTTTTTATACTCTGTAAGGGCTTGTAGCGGTTGTTCAAACTAATGAAAGCTAAGATTCAAAACATTACAAGTTTGGACAGTAAGACCGTTTTTGCGTCAGGCAGATCACTTTATTGAAAATATTTAGAACGAATTCTAATGTTCCCTACCACGAAAAATGTACAAAATCATTTTCCTAACACCACAACTTTGAAACTATCATAACACATTAGATGGATGGTATCATTCCTGACCATATTAGGTCCGGATCAGATAGCTTGTTCATATAGCTCCCCTACTCCAAATCGTTCGAAAACTGTTGATTAGCATAAGTCACGTAGAGTTTGTTCAGCCAAACTTATATGTATATGTATATAATAATTATATTTATCCATCCAAAATTTAGTCCAAAGCGAAAAATTATATCCATTAGATTACATAGATTACATCGGTCGAAAATAGGTAATTTGTATGCACATTAGCTAGTCCGATAAACATTTTATTAACAAATCCGAGCAAGTCCCTAAACTCTCACAGGGCATCCTAAGGTCGACAGAGCTCGATCGTATTTCAATTCTAACTGTATTTGTTTAAAATGAAATAACTTCAACCAGGAGTGCTACAGGTAAAAATTTAAATTTATACTCAAATTGAATTAAATTGCGCAATAAATTGATCATGTTAAAAAAAAAATTAAATCGCTTCAAATTGCATATTGATAATGTAGTTTTTGCATTATTGCAAAATGTGAGCTTTATATAGATTTCCTCTGTAATATGCAAATTGCCGTGATTTTGCATTTATTAAAAATCGTTGGAAATAATTTTCTAAAAAAAATTGCTTCTAAAGAACTAAAAATACATAATCGAAATGGGAAATTGTGCACACACCAAAAGGGTGAATAGAAACAGAGGAATTGACAGAATTATACGAATTATGCATACCCTCATACCAATTTTAGCTGATGGAAATAGGTACAGTGAAGACATTACTGTCTTTGACAGCGACCACTGTACTCGCTTTGAATCTGCGAGACAGCTTTTGGTTACAATTATGAAATAATGGCGTAGTGAGTGAATAGTCAAACTTTATGACAAAGTGCTGAGGCCAAAGGCACTCAAAAATAAACAGAAAAGAAAAATATTGTTTACCTTTTTTGCGTCATTCGCGGCGACAAAATGAAATCAAAACACGAGCCGTTCACTCAGTTTAAGTACCCCGAGCGTGTCCCGAAGATGTTGTTGCGACCTTAACGCAGAGAGTTGAGAGTTGAGTGTTTGACGATGAAGTTGGGGGATGAGCATACAGGAGCACATAGCATGAGAGTCCCATGGGTTGCTGTGTTATGCTAAATTTAAAGCATGTTGCGGCTGAGATTAGAATAAAGACAAGACGCGTGTTGCTTGTTGTGTGTTGTGTGCTGTGTGTTGTACGTTGTGTGCTGCCAGTGCGCTGTGACATTTTCGCTGCTCCGACTGGGGTGTGCTCCCTACCCCATAGAAAAGACGATTCTGTGGACTAACATCTGGCATGGCATGTCACACGCGTGTGCTCTTTAATTAGCTTATGGACGAGGGGAAGCTGTGGTGTTGAATTCGCAGTAGCAGCACACATGTCAAATGCATTTTGTGGCCAAGTAATGTGCCAAACACATGCACAACACACACACACACACACACACACACACAAACACACTAGTGCACATACACAAGCACTCACATTGTGATCGTGTGTTTACTCAATTTGTCCGCCCAATATGATTGCCCATGCATGTTGTGTTTATGTTTAGACATTGCAGTTTCGGATTGTCCAAATGCTATCCAAATGTTGATTATTTGAAATTGCTCATTGCCGCAGATACTCATGCAAATTCTAAGCCCAACCGGGACCACAAATCAAACACAATTGTCAAAATGCCAAGTTCAAAATTAAACAAACAATTGAGTATTCCCTTGAATTGTCCTTAATATTAACAGTCATCTAAACAAAACATTGATTTGTTAAATATTGACTTTAACAAATCTCTTATTCAATACGTTTTATAAATGTATAACAGACCATCTAAGCCAACCGAAACTATTTCAATACAGTACCTTGCAAGCTTGTACTGCCAGATATAAACACATATTAAGCCTTAAAAATGATCAACTATATTTTATTAAAATCGGTTTTTTCAATCACCAGATATTAAAGAAATTAAATGGTTTTAATAACAAACACGATTCGATTGTAATTCGCTATTATTGACCACTTACCATATTATACATGATTGATCTAAAAGTTGCATCAAATCATCGTCGCTTTGTTAGGTCGATAATTTAAATCTGACTTTTATCTACAAATAATCTTCAAAAACCATCAATTAACGATGCTGACTATCAGAGTGATGGATGAGCTTTCCATAAATTAAATTCAATTGATTTCAAACAGCTGCTATATTCACAGTTATCAAAGAAGACCTTTTTCCATTCTCTCTCTCTATCTCTCTCTCTCTCTCTTCTCTTTCAAATTCTCCCTCCCTTTCGACTCATCGAAACCACAGTAGACACACATGAGGCATTGACCGCACAAGCATACATAACTCACATTTGCAATGGAGTTTCTAGTAGATTCTCCTGGATCATAGCTTTGTTCTACAATGCATTTCATTGGTTTTCGAGTTGCGGAAATTGCAGATAGCTTGAAGCAAATGCATTAATCAAAACTAGATGTTTTTGGTATGTCTTCAAAGGTGTGGCATGTGCATAAATTATTTATTAAGTGTGAGTGCTAAGCTAAAGCCTCTCGAATAATTTCATTCAACACATTTCCCATATCCTTAAACGCTCACAGCTGGTAACCACACACACACACACATACATGCTTAAAGCCTTCTTATCACACATCTTTAACAGCCAAAGATGCACACACATATAGGCACTTCCGTTACCATTTTTCTGGGTATCCCACAGACTTTGTGTTATTGGCAGCAGACACAAAAAGAACTAGATTCTAGCAACCAAATTCAAAATGAGAACGAGGATGAGGATGAGTATGAGAATCCGAATCAGAATCCGTATCCGAATCAGTATCAGAATCAAATTCAGGGCCGGATTCAAGTTGCTTTTGTTGCTGTTTTGGCTTTGCCACAGCGGAGGTTAAATTGTCCGTGAAGGATTTATTTGCTCAAAATTATGATTTATAAGTTCACCAGCCAGTTACACTTACAACTCACACATACACACCAGATGAGTGGCGTTACTCTCCTCCTCTATCCCTCCCTATTTTTCTCTCCATTCGCTCTTTGTCTTCCTTGTTGCTGATGCTACTGGACCCAATTTCTTTGATTGTTTCTGGCCATTGACCTCGATTGGCACTGGGTCACAGACCAGCACTGCCTTGTGGGGCACATCCTTTTCACTCGAATGGAGCCAGAAAAATAACTGGCACAAATCTACAATTGAATTGAGTTACGGTTAGCTTTTAATAGCAGGTACAGATACTTTTTGTTTTAGAAGTGAAAGGCAAGCAGAAAACCAGAATCCAGTGTTGCACCATAATAAATAGCAGGTGATAATTAAAAAGCATTGAAAAGTGCAATCGATGCTTTTAACGACCGTCCATAAAGGGTAACGAACCCGACTAGGATTTATTAAGACATTGAATTAACTCATTTAAGATGCAACCAACCAAGCCACTTTTTGAATCTGTGGCGGACCAAGGAATAAGAAATTGTTGCACAAAGTTTGAACTACGATGAGCTTTAATAAAGAAAAGAAAAACAGCTTTTGTCACTTAACAAGTTTTTTTCAAAGCTTAATAATCAACGTACTTATTATTTGTGCTTAAAGCTGTTATTGTATAAGTGGCAAATATACCAGTATAAGTGTATATGTACATACAAGTGTATCAGTATTCTAAGTAAAGCTTTAAAATAGTATAGCGCCCCATCCTTTCTCCTTTTTCTACTTTTTATGATTCAAAGCTCAACCCACAATTGGTAGACACTGTCTACTAGACAATGTGAAGATACTGCAACCATGACTCACGTGCTAATGAACTGGCTCATTCATCGGATAAAAAATGATTTCCCATTATTTTCAGCTTTAAGTTTGATAGTCGTTTCACTTGATGGTGTAGCCAATTCATAAACCATGCGAACTAAGCTTTCACTGCAAGAATGTTTCGTTAGAGCTTGAAAGCTTTGAAATTGTTGGTAAAGAGTTAAGTAGGAAAGGATTCGACAAAAATTGTTTATTTATTATTCAGCATCCATATAGAGCTTTATCCCATAATATTGATCAATGTTTATATTATGAATATACATCAAGTTTGGTCTGGATCAGGCAACTATATCCTAAATGGTGTGAGCTAGAAAAACCACATTTGGGAACAAACTTTTTTTGTGAGCTGACAATTTTATTTAAGAGTGATTAAAACAAAATAAGATAATCATTTTTGGTAGCAATTGTTTTTTGAAGCCAAGTAGCAGCCTGTTCACGATTATCGTAAGGGCCGGGGGCCAGGGCCCCACCAATTTTTTTTTACCAAATTATATTCTATTTATATGCTTCAAGTAGCATATTTTGATGTTACACATTATCGGCTGTATGTTTATCACAACCGACCGTAGAATACTCTCTGCATTTTATTCCCGTTCATTTTAATACAATCGGTATCCGTGTATATCAATAGGTAGTACTTGCAGAAAAACACGTTGAAGCAAAAACATCAGTTTGTATGCATGCACATATACATTTGACATTATATGTATTCACGTACATATGCATGTGTGAATATGTAATACATATACAATTTTTCTCTTACCATCTCTGAAATCTGTTTGTTCATACGGACAGACAGACGGACATGGCTATATCGGCTCGGCTTGTGATGCTGATCAAGAATATATATACTTTATGGGGTCTGCCACGCCTCCGTCTGCATGTTACATACTTTTCACAAACTCTTGCAGAGAGTATAAAAATTGACCAACGAATGTATTGTACGTTCTTTGTATCGCACCCTTGTGCACTTCTTATTTACTTGTCAATGTTGGTCACTGCTTGATGCGAAGAACGGTCAATTCAAAAACCGGCTCCGTACGACCATGGGACAATACCGATTGATAACTGCTATTCTACGCGGTCTCTCTTCCGAATTCCTTATTACAACTTTTCCTCACAAAAAATTGCGGATAATTAACTATCTACAAAAAATTTTCGCTTTGAATTTATAATTCTCATTAAAATCAAGTACATAAGAATATGATTCTTATAATATTTTATTCTTATCCCTGGCATTATTGAGCTCGTTATTAAGGGCCCCTTAACACTTGGCCCCATGATATTAATATGCTTGATCCGACCCTGCTCAAGTATGCACATCTTGCGTGTGCTAGTCTTGAAGCTTCGCAAACTACAGTACCTATGTATGTAATTATTCATACATTACATTTGCCAAAATTCAATATTGTGAATTGTCTTGGAATGCATAATTCGTTTAACCGGCTGAATTTTTACTTAATTTTTCTTACAGTGTACAATGTTCTGTTTAAATTTGATCACCACAGTTAATGGCACTGTCTTAGATTGATTGCAAAAGGCTATAGTTAACCGGTCCGGACCAAACTTGGTGAGGATAGTTATAATCATGCATACACATAATGCCTGAGTTTGGTTGCCATCGCTCAACTAACACTACATGTCTTATAGCTGTCTCGCTTGCTTGCTCTGCCTGACATATAGACGGACTTTCAATTAATTTTTGGTGGCTCTAGCTCTTGTAGTTTAGAATTTCCAGGACAGATGGACGGCCGGACAACAGACATCTCTATATCGTCTCTGCTGTTGATGCTGGTCAAGAATATATATACTTAATAGCAATTGTTCTCAGAAGCCACTTCGCAACATGGGCAAGCGAGATGAAGCATGCGATATAGAACGATATTTGCTATATCTTCTTGCTTTGTCACGTTTTATTTTGATTCATCTATCGATACCAGTTCTTAACAGTTACTTTAAGTAATTTGTATCGATTAATCGATATTATTGAACTTAAGCTACGATAATTTTTAATCAATTAGTAACTTTGCTCAGCTTTTCTTATATTAGTTCTTTTGTTTGTGGATATTTATTTAAGTGGTTCTGCCTAAATAATACTAACTCATTTGATTTTGTTTAAACGGTTGCAAAAATTGTGCCGCTACAATTAACATTTTCACGGACTTCTTACAGGGTGGCTTACTGTCGGGAGAAACCGTCTGTACTTTCCTTCTTGTTTTAGATATCGAGTTAAAATTATATTTTTAACAATATCGAATTCAAGCACTTCTTTTCACCACACTGCTTCTTCCAAAATCGAGAGTCAACTGAAGTATCTCGCGAGTTCTCCCTTGCCTCCGAAACTAACGGAGCCTCCGGATCCTATACAATTCTTTTTATATCTGTTTCAAAAACAACTTTTTGAGATTATTTCGATTGAAACCAATTTGTACGTTCATGAAGAATACACCTAGGGAAATTTCGGTTTCACATCGATGGAGACTCGACAGTTTGTTGGAATTGTATTGTATATTGTCATTTTACGTCTTTCACAAATCATCCTATACAAGTTTAATAATATTCTCATACCAGACGTTCATAACATTATGTTGCATAAATAATTTGAAACTATGATACGTCGAATACATTTTATAGACTTTTTTAAATCAGGCCAATTATCCAGGAATTGAACAATAATTTCACAAAAATACCTATGAAGCGGATTCAATGAGTTGACGAACAGATTTATTTAACAAAAGCAAGAAAATACATGCAAACATACAATTCTAATAACCCTTATAAATTTGGATATTAGATTAATGTTTAGTTATTTGAGCATCTGTTATAAGTTTGAGATAAATTCAGGCATCGAACTGTGTTGTCATAATATCCAGAGCAGTGCCTCTTTTTTGAAGTACATGGCGAATTGGGTAATAACAAAGCACTGTCGAATATTCATTTGATGAAGCATCCAAGGAGTACGTCTCTAGAAAATGTCGCTGATTTTATTGAATGGACAAGTTAGGAATTTCATGGACGAACAATAAAATCTTATCATTGCCATAATACTTTTCTGGAATAATCCTTAGAACAAAACTCGTCTATTCAACAAAACAAAAAAGAAAACGTTGACCGTCCATTTGCAGTAGCACATAAGCAAGATGGAAGGCGTTGATCTGATGACAGTATAATCGGAACATACAAAATTTTACGGTAAGGCGCCTGGCAAAATTTTGAAATGAATTTTGGTGTCATTAGCAGTTATAGTCTCTGAGATCCAGGTTTTCAAACGAACAGGCAGACGAACGTCGCTATTTCGACTCGACCTATGAAGCTGATCAAGAATATATATACTTTCATGGTGTCGGCCATATCCCCTTCTGCCTTTCACGCACATTTAGCTTCATTCAAACGTAAAAGACCCCTGTACTCTTTTTGAGTATGTGGTCTAAAAATGGTAAGCAGAATGAAATTTAGTCTTCTTCCTTTGTAAGTGTATCTCAAAAGTTGGTTTAAAATTTAGATTAATCTCCAAAAAATCTAAATATCATTTACACATTTATTTAGTAAAAAGTGCAAACTCCAACGTCAACCTTGCTTTTGTTATTTAAATTTCTTCTGTGTAATCGTGATGGGTATTGAACTTGTAAATATTATAGATAAATAAAATATTTTACCAAGTTTACGTAGGCATGTTCGAAACTTTCGAGTTGAAAGGGGCGAGCTGCCCTAAAATTTCCCACCGAGTAAAGCAGAGAAGGAACTTTTTCTCTTTCCCCTAACCGAAAACAGCGGGAATATTTCCCCACTGAAAATATTTTTTTTCGGAAATTGCCATGCGCGCTCTTTGCTCTCAGCGGATTTGTTGCGTTAGTTCTTCCAACGACCGTTTGGCGCCAGTGTACACGAGATGCATACCCCGAAGACTCAGACCGAGCAAACGAAAGGCACGACGCGATTTAAACGAATAAGACTGCGCCTGTTTTTGGCTTTTGGATGTAGCGAAACGACATGTCAGTTCACGTTCGATATTTGTGTTGTTTGGTTACGGTAAACGGGCGCACGTAAGCTTGGTAAATAAACGAGCGCGTCGCGTTTTAAACATTTCTACAATTCTCAGCTCGTGTACGTGCGTACGAGTATACGATTGTATGTGTGTCGACGTGTGTGTTTTGGTGTGTATGTGTGTGTGTACATTGAGGCAAAATCATTCAAGTTGTTGCATTGACACGGTTCGTCTGACCAAAAGCAACGCCCAGATTACAAATTGACACTTTATTTTTGACCTCAGCCAACAAAGTCAACTGCATGTTTTATGGAAATCAGCATCAACTCCTATAACCGCAACCAAGTTAAAGTGTTTGGCATTTGCGTGTACTTGTGCGTGTGAGAGTGTGTGTGCCCGAGTGCGTATCTGCGTGTGTGTACAACGTCACAGGCGACAATAAGTCGCAACTTCCATAGGCGCTGCCTACAATTTGTGCTGCATATGCCACAAAAAGTAAATAATCAAGTAAATAAATAAATAAATTACGCGCCAAGCACAACGGAAGTACGAGAGTAGTCGAAAAAGAAGAAAATACAAGAAGTATTAAAAGAAAAGGAAAGAGAGAGAGAGAGAAAGGGAGAGAAATATAAAATAAGAAATATTGAAGCAAATTTATTTATCCAAAGTGCTTTGTGTTTAGTGCGAAATTCAAGTGAAGTGCGAGACAGTGTAAAAGGAATCCGACAAGAAAAGAATCAAAGTTCAAACTGTGCTGAAAACCAGACTGGAGGACTTAGGATCAAGTACTTGAACTCAAAGCACGTCTATAAAAACGGTAATTGAGTCATAAATCATTTATAATTAAAGTGTTGGCTGCTTTTGTTGCTCATTGGCTCCACGGAATTAAATTTTAAATGGAATTAAAGATATAAACTTTGATTCGAATTTGTATGTTGTTTTTTTGCATGTTAATCTGTCATACAGAGTGAACGGCTAGGAATAAGCCAAATCGATTGGGGCTAAGACTGATTGATTAGCTACAGATTTGTTTGGCAATCACCTACCTGTCCGATGTCGCCTGAAGTGCTTACCTCACATTATCTGACAACTTTCCCCAGTTTGGTGCCAATACATTTACCAAATTGGCAATTTCTTTATGTCCTTGTTGTCTATCATGTGTGGGCCACTTTCTTCCATTGTTGACAGCAGCTGCAGCACAATTAGTTCACATCTCTCAGATTGAGCTGATCTCCGAGTAAACAGTTGCCAACATAACCTTTATTCTCAAGTATTTGTGTGCGTTCATTGTGTCGTTGTTTTTTACTGAACTCATTGACCTACCTGCAATATGTGGAGCAAAGATTAAGAAATCTCCAAGAGGTAAAGGAGGTTTCTAAGGTTCGTAAGAATTTCGGTTGATATCTGAGGAACAATAAAATTAATTTCTTTACAATTTAAATGAGCTTCGTTTATCGTGAATGTTTATAGTATAAAATACATTATGGTTAATGAAAAATTCAGAAATATTTTAAACAATTCCAAAACACATAGATTTCTACTTATTTCTTTTTTAAAACTTAATTGATTTTTGTGATTTTTAAAATCCTAATAAAACTTTACATTTAAAGGTATTTTATCTTTTAAACCATAATAAATTCCAGATATTGCAATTATTTTTCAATAAAAATTAACATAGGTACAAAGCACAAGTAGAATTTTAAAGTTTTTCTGTCAATAAAAAATAACATCAATAAATTATAATCATTTCTAATAACAAAACAACAACAAAACAAAATTGTACATAATTTTAAAATCGAGTGAATTTTTATATGCAAATTCTAACAAAACATATAACACAAACTTGGGTTTAAGTCCTGGTCAAAAAGTATAGATACTTAATTATTATGTAGACACCTTTTTTTAATCTTTAGTCAGACCCTGTAAAATGCCTATTTTATAAGAACTTGTGCCATTAGCAATACAAAATTCACACAGTATCCTGTGTATAATTAATAAATTATATTAAATTTAGCAGAAATGCGCCAAATATAACAACTAAATTTTTACCATTTTTTTATTCTCCTGAGTGAAACATACCTTCATTAATTTTTTGTCTTTTATTAATTTTCGATTGCTTTCTAACAAAATAAATATTCTTCATGACGATAAAGAAGCTCATTGAACGTGTAGCTAAATTCGACTTTTAATTAAATATTTATTTTTATGCGAAAATAATGTGAGGACATTATCAGAGCGAGAACAGGATGTGGAACCCGTGGGCGATGACTATTGTAATTATTTGTTAGGGCGGAAGTGCTCGGTTCAAGAAAAGAACGAATATGGCTCTGGCTGCTTAGTCGCTGTGATTAATAATGCTTAATTGCAAGTATTTGCGAAGCAGTAAGTGCCAGGAAAGAGAGCCCGCAGTGGGGCTTTGGTTTGATTGATTACAACATTTTGTCGCACTAATGCTGAGGGCAGCAGCAACAAGAGCAACACTAATCCTCTTGATAAGTTTTGCGTATACTTAACTTAACACTAAAGATTACTGGCGCTTTGTGGGCCACGCCACGCCCTGCCGCGATCCAACTGGGCGACGCCGAGATTCCTACTCCGCAAATTTCTATACACACTTGAAGGCTAATCAACAATTAATGAGCAATTAATATGCAATTTAGGGGCACAACATTGTCGCCCAGTACCCTTCTCGCTGTGTGTATATATATGGTATGACTAGGTATGTAATCAGGCGAATCTTAAATGCATAATTTAATTCTTTCACTTGCTGTCTGTTCTCTGAACATTGAGCAGATACTCCGTCAATTTAAAACTTTACTAAAATTTAAATTAATTGACAAATAACATTCAAAAAAATTTTACAAAATAAACTTTTAAATATATTTTAATTTCAATTTCATCAAAGCTACATCATAAATATATAGTACCAAAATGCATTATAGATATTTTTAACTTTTTTTAAAATTATTTTATACCCTGTGAGGGTATATTGCGTTTGTTCAAACAAGCCTTGACCGTCTTTGTGTCTGTCCGCCCGTATAAGCGCTGAGATTTCAGAGATGACACAAGCTAGAAACACCAAATTTGCAATTTAAAATACTTTAATGTGTAATGTTTATCACATATTGTGTGTATGGTACCATTATCACTATTTATACAAAGTTTGGTGCGGATCGGACAACTATATCATATAGATTCCATAGGTCAAATCGACCAAAAAAAAGGTCGTTTGTACGAAAATACGGTGTAAGCTAGAAACACCATATTTGCGATACTCTTTTTCATGAGAAGGCAGATCAAGTTTATTTTAAAGTTTTGATACCGTTTTTGCTTCTTCTTCTTTGCTTCTTGCTTTGTTTCGTTTTGATTCATCTATCGTTACTAGTTCTTTATAGTTTAGTTGAGTGACTTTTAATCGATTTATTATACTTATTAATCGATTAATTACTTTGCTCAGCTTTCTTTACACCTGGATATTTTCATCAGTTCATTTTAGTGGTCCCTCCAAAAAATTCCTTTTTTTTTATATTTTTTTAAAGGTTTTAAAAAAAAGTTTTTATTCTTATTTAAATTAAAGAAAGAATTTAAAAATTTAAATTTTAAAAAAAAAAAAAATTTTTTTTTTTTTTTTTTTTTTTTTTTTAAATTTTTTTTTTTTTTTTTTTTTTAATTTTTTTTTTTTTTTTTTTTTTTTTTTTTTTTTTTTTTTTTTTGTTTTTTTTTTTTTTCCTTTCTTTTTTTTTCTTTTTTTCCCTTCTTTTTATTTTTTTTTTTATATAAAAATTTTAAATTTTTATTAAAAAAAAAAATAATAGAAAAATGTAATATAAATTAATAAAAAATAAAAAAAAAAAAAAAAAAAAAAAAAAAAAAAAAAAAAAAAAAATAATTTTTTTTTTTAAAAAAGAAATTTTCTTTTAAATTTAAAATCACAAATACCATTCCTTTCCAATAAAAATAAAAAAAAAATTTAAAATTTTAAAATATATATTTTTAAATTTTTAAAAAAAAAAAAAAAAAAAAAAAAAAAAAAAACATTTTTTTTTTAAAAAAAATTTAAAAAAAAAAAAAAAAAAAAAAAAAAAAAAAAAAAAAAATAAAAAAAAAAAAAAAAAAAAAAAAAAAAAAAAAAAAAAAAAAAAAAAAAAAAAAAAAAAAAAAAAAAAAAAAAAAAAAAAAAAAAAAAAAAAAAAAAAAAAAAAAAAAATAAATTTAATATTTATTTTTTTAATTAATAAAAAAAAATAATTAAAAATAAAAAAAAAAAAAAAAAAAAAAAAAAATATAAAAAAAAAAATAAAAAAAAAAAAAATTTTAATATAATATCCTAACGGAAAAACAACAAAAATTTAAAATTTTTTTTTTTTTTTTTTTTTAAAAATATAAAAAAATAAAAATATAAAATTAAAAAAAAAAAATAAAAAAAAAAAAAAAAAAAAAAAAATAAAAAAAAATAAAAAATTATTTAAAAAAAAAAAAAAAAAAAAAAAAAAAAAAAAAAAAAAAAAAAAAAAAAAAAAAAAAAAAAAAAAAAAGATACCTGAAACTCCGAGGACAAAATTAAATGAAATCTTAAATATATAAGTATAAATTTAATTAATCTTTTAATCTTTGACGAACAGATGTGATTATGAAAATGTGTAAAAAAGGCGAAAATGGACTAACTCTTTGTTAAATATAAATAATATAATATAAAGAATCAATTCGGTTGCTTATTTTGAGCAGCACTTTGTTTAACTTTTTGTATAATTTTAAACTGTACCAACTATTACAAAAATTATGCTCTTTGGTAACAACAAAAATAATACATGCCAGACCTTGTTAAATGTGTACTGGCTCAATGTGTCAGAGATTGTAACCCAAACAAACACGTGCAGGTGAACATTAAATAATGAAGGCCATAAATCATGGCTATAGACCTTGTCAGATGGCTAATACAATACCTTATGATGAAAGTACACGCTAAACACATAGCTAGAGCCAGAGAAAATGCAAAGTTTGGTTAAATCACAGTAGTTAACCAAAGTTTGCGAAATGAATTAACCTCACAGTTTTTCACTCGTAATTTGTATTTGTGTTAATGCCATTAAAAATGAATTAGTAAATATGCGTCACGCTAACGTCTTATATATTTGTATTTGGTTAAAACTAAAAATACTTTTGGAAAATTGTTAATATATTTAGTAAGCTTCAAAAAAGAGCAAATGGAGACATTTTTTTGGAAGCTGAGTTTTATAAGAGAAATATATTTGAAAAGTATAATTATACTTTCATTTCACAAACACTTAAATACATTTTTTTTCAATTTTTTAATAAAATCTAAATTTTTGTTTAAAAAATGTAAACGATACGCTCGAGTCTTCAATAAACGACTTACTTCTGTACATAAAGTCGATTGCTGTTTGTGTAGTTTTTTTCTTTATTGTGCAATTAGCAAAATTTTCTTGTTGAATGCAAAATAAGGGCCAGTCCGTTCCATATGTGGGCGAGGTAAACTGCAGGCTCCTTGTGCATGTAATTGAATATTAATCATTCGCCACCCATGACCATAATTCATACGCCACGTTGGCTCGGGCAGGTAACGAGACTCGTTCGATGTCATAAAGCACTACAAATAAAAATGCTTCTCGATACGTGTATTGCCATATGGGTGTGTGTGTGTGTGTGTGTGTTCTGCAACATTTATGTATTCGACGCAAACGGTTAAAAAACAAACAACAACAATGACAACTACTCATGTCAGTGGCTGCTCGAATGGCATGCACAGCTATAAATAAATTTTCTCATATTTCAGCACATGAACAATAATTAAATTCGTTTATATTGCACATGGGAACTGCTAACCATTTGCATCAGACTCGACGTTGTCTTTATAGTTTTATTTTTCCTCTTTCCTCTGTTGACATTTATAATGGAAATGAATGCTGATGCTGCAGTGTGCCTGCTCCACCACAGAGCATTTTTTTATGCAGACCAATTAATTGTTTTTCTACATGTGGGGCACCAAAAATGTTTTGCAGTTAAGCCAAAAGTTATTACACGATACAACAACGTTTACGATTCTGAAGTTTATGGCATACACTCGTTAAAATCCAGCTTGAACTCTCTTTTTTAGCATTGACAATATTGGAAAATAATTAAGGTGCCATTTGAGCTGCCATTTTCTGCTAATGCCAGCAGGATATTATGGCTTTGCTTTTACAGAATTTTTCAAAAATATATAAAAAATGTTTCTTTATACACATACTATGAAACTCATTATTATTTGTATAGTAATTGAGTAAGTTACAAATAGGTTACTACTAATTTTCGAAAATTGACAACTTGCAATATAAAAAAAATAACATTTTGACTCTTAAAATTTAACAGGTTTTCCGGTGAACATTACTTACCATATTTGAGGAGACAACTTAAGGAATTGATATTTATTTAACTTTTTCAAGGATAAATTAAGTTTTCTGATTAAACTTCTGTGGTATTTTACGAATGTTCGTTTGCGGGAAACCAGGTCATATATCTTTTTGATGCTGCAATTAAGTGAACAGTTTTCTTGCATACATTTGCAGAGTTTCGTTTGATTAAATTAAAATATCGCGCAAGTGTATGATAAATGTTTTTATACCGTTGTGCTGTGGGTATGTTAATAATTCCAATTTTTTAATTATAATATTAAAAAAACGCTCAGACGCATATTGATTTAAATGCTACATTTTATTTAATTTGCATGCGTCACGCATTTCACACACGACAAGTTTTAAATTTCTGACAAGTTGTCAGAGAATTCGCAACGCGGCGCTAAACGGCAATAAAGCTGCCAACCATGAGAGAAGGGGAATGGCAATGCCGCCTAGGGATCATAAAATACCAAAAGCCGGAACTTTGACATCCTCAATTTCAAGCGAAAAATACAGTTCAGAGATGATTGTGTTGTCCTACTGCTAAGCAGATCTTAAATTCCTTAAAAGTGCAGCTTTAACTCCGATTGCTTTACCGCAAACTTTTACAAAGCGCTTTTCCAATTTTCATGGTTTGAATTACTAAATATCAAGCAAAACAGGTTTTCTACTGGACCTAATAATGCCTTAACTTGAAAATGAACAAGCAAGCCCCTACAAAATAATACGACATTTATCTGTCTTCTCATCCTTTTTATTTCCATGTTTGTTTCTCTACCCTCTCACAAATGGTGTTTCCTTAAAGAATTTTAAAATTAAAATTTCTTCAAAATGAAACTCTGTCTCAACGTAGTTAACCTTTGAGTTTTTTGTTGAGGTTCTAAGTGATTTAGTGACGAGTTAATTTACAAATTTCAAAACTCTCTTTAAGACATCATCAAGGGTTCTTTTTTGCACATATTGCTAACTTGTTGAATTGTGTTCTCTGCCTTGACTGTGTCATAAACAAAATCTATAAGTAAATTAGTTGTAAATTAAATTAGTTGTTACATTGTCACCGAGAAATTCTAACGTATCCATTACATGGTGTAAATGTTTGCTTCTCCGTTTAATATTAAAGTATTTGCAAAGAAACATTTGCTGTCGTGTTTGCTAGCCTAAAAGGGGAGCTGGTCTTTCCTATAATTAACCTATTTGTTAAAAATGTTTTTAGACCCCGTACTCTAAAAAAGAGTATAGGGGTCTATTAGGTTTGTCTGAAGCGAAATGTGCGTAACAGGCAGAATGAGGCGTGGCCGACCCCATAAAGTATATATATTCTTGATCAGCATCAACAGCCGAGACGATATAGCAATGTCCGTCTGTCCGTCTGTCCGTCCGTCTGTATGATCACCTAGATCTTTTAAACTACAAGAGCTAGAGCCACCAAATTTGGAATGAAAGTCCGTCTGCTTCGCGAGCAGGTTAAGTTTATTTCAAATCTTTGCCACGCCCCTTACCGCCCCCGCAAATTGCAAAAAACAATTTTCACATCACCATAACTTGAAAACTACTACAGCTAGAGGGACCAAATTCACACATTATGTGTATGTGTACCGCAAAAAAAGTATACTGGTCATGTTTGGTCCGGATCAGACTCCATTTGCGGGAAAAAAGCAGTGCTTACTTAGCGATTTCAATCAAACTCTTACTTTACGTGCACTTCATAACACTTACTATCCTTACCAAATTTGGACAACTATACGCTAAGCTCCCAAAAGTCTAATTGCAAAAAAAATTAATCATTTGCTTAAAAAAGTATTGATTAACTTTAGTAATCTCTACCAAACTGGTCTATAGGAAAGTTTTTAAATTTTCAACATTATTTTAATAAGTAATCCATTTGAATAAGTATGCTCTTTTCTCATTCAAGTCAATAGATTCTCATCTGAATTAAATAAAAGAGGCATATATACGCTGACAGTAACTGGCAGTAGTAACTTTGGATTGCCCCATGCAAAGTTAAATAAGGCAGTTAAGAGCAGGAAGTGCGTGACATGTGGCCACACCCATGGCGCCTTCAATCTGCTCAGGAAAGTTGTCTTTATATATTTTTTGTATTTATGGGTTCATTCAAGTAACAATCTTGCCGCACTTTCCCTGTTAATTTCACTTTCACTGCAGGCATTGCCCTTGCCTGTATCTAATCACTAAGCCGTCAGTGTGGCAATAATAAAAGAGATGACGACTATGATATGCATGTGTGGTAAGCAGTGCTGTAAGAAAAAGAGATTGCTAAAGATAAATGGCATAAGTTAGCGTTGACGCTGCTTGGCCATACCAACTAAATGGTTGTACAGCTAAATGAGAGCACTCGGTACAATAGCAACTCTTGATTTATGTTTATTATGTTGGCCTGTCAATACGAGTAAAACGCCAGACTTAGCACTGTGAGGGGTTCTTCCGTGAAAGACAATGGCGTTGACAGGCTCGACAAGAAAAGAATTATGGCCATTTTTGGAAAGTACAAAAATGGCAATTAATATTCTTCCCATTGCTGATACCTTAACTTTAGTTATTTAGACAGCTATGTAAAACTCTTTCGTGCATACAATTATGCATTCATTTATTCACTTGCTACGAATATTTGAGTGTTTTACGGCGTCCGTTGTCTGCTCGTCGACCTTGAAAGGAACGTCAGCTACTCACTTGATGCTCATTGAGTACAGCCATGATTAATTGAAAATAAACCCAGTCGGCAACAATGAGTAGTACATCATCATAATCATCTTCATCATTCAACAATAAAAATACGAACAGCAAGAATAGCATTCAATACCCATACTCATGCCAACTATTAATATCCATTTGTGTAATGCCAAACAATGCAAATGCACACACAGACAGCAACAGAGACAAAGGAAATGAAATTTTTTGCCGCATGCAATGGCATTGAAGAGTGAATAGTTGATGGTGAATATAAGTAGAGTAAAGGATAAAATAGAGCTGAATCTCATACACATACAAACATATTTATATATATGAGTTGCAATGATTTTTCGCTGAATGAATTCTCGGGCATTGTTGCACATGAATCTCCATAATTACTAAAAATTTTCAGACTGGCTTTTTGAGCGACTCTTAAATATGAACTCAACCTTGAATTCTGCACACAAATTTAAAGCTGCCTTTGTGTGAAAGTGTGTGTGTGTGTTTGTGTAAATTGCGTGGCGACATCGCGTCGTATGCGCAATTTTTATGCAAATTCGCAAACAATACATACAACGGATCATCAAACAAACCCGAAACCATATCCGGATTCAGATTTTGCCTCTTTTAACAGCATGACTGAACTTGTTCCTTTTTTTGCGTTGTGAGAAGGTTTTCTTTTATGTGCAATGTTGTTTGAGTGTGAAAATGCGAGCTTTAAATAAATTAAATATTATATGAATGGAGTGAGTCGGAAAGTCAGGCTCTGAAAGAGATATAATGCCAGTAATCGGCATGATTTTCAATAAGTTAAAAAAAAATCAAATCAGAGCTCGGGAACGCTGTATAGTTGGTCAATGCTTCCAGATTCCTCAAATTTTAAATAGTTTTATGCGTACATTACAGCATGAAAATGGTTTTAGGCTTAAAAGATGATTTGAGATCGTTGGAATTTTATTTGAAGCGCAATTTATACAAAATAGAATTTTCGATAAATGAATAATTTTAATTTATTATACAGTATATGCTTTTATAACTAACAAAATGTAAATATTTTTAAATTGGATTGTTAACTGTGTTCACAGAGTTTATTGTTATATTATAAAATTTACATGTTATATTTACAAAATTGATAATCAATTGATAATTGATTGAAGTTCTCAACTATAAAAGGAAAATCGGTTGATGTACAATGTCAAAAACGCATCATAAGAATCGTAACATTACAAAACAAAAGGCTCAAAACTAAGAGCGAAACTGTGCTAATTTGTTTCTGCACTTGCTGTTTTTTGTTTTTGTGTCACGGTCAGCTGCCAAAATGTAAAGAACAGCGAGTGAGCCACAGAAAGCAGACGGCATGTCAATCAAGCTAGCAAACGAGTGCAAAAAATAGAAAAAATTGTGAACAGAATGTCTTCATTTGGTAGTGACACACACAAGTTCACACATATATGCTACTAAAAGTGTGACTGAAAGAGCGACATTGTATCAAAGGGGAGCAGCAAAGCAAAGAGGACGAGGAAGAAGGGAAAAATGGGGATAATTGTCGGCCCTGTGGGTTGTGCTATGAAAACAAAATTAATGTCAGCTGGCGACCCAACGATGATGTTATCCCCCGGCCTGTTATTTTCCCCCTCTTTAAGGCCTCAGCAGCAGTGCCATGTAACAGCTTTCTTTCATCAAAGCGAATTTAGTTGGACCATTTTTTTGTTTTTGGTTTTTTTTTGTCATTCTGTTCTGACCTTGTTAATGACAAACAATATGCATAGTTTTTGCAACAGACTTTTTTTCATTTATATCATTTGTTTCTTGTGCCATTTTGTCTCGTGAAATGGCTGCTCTGAGGGGTTCGGCACATTCACAGCATCAGGAGGCCCTCAGCAGGCAAGCCAGAAAGTTTCAGGCCTGTAGGCCTCAAGCCTCACTGGTCTGGTCTGGTTCCATTTAATGTTGCGTAATAAAAAACGAAGTCGCTTCACAGTCGACGACTACTGGCAAACTAGCAAACTGGCACTCTGGCAGCAGCGGCAACATAAATAGGAAAACATTATCAACAAAATGCGTCCGAATCGGACAGAGTCTGAGACTGAGGTAAAGACTGAAGCGGAGACGGAGACTGAGACGGTGACTAAGGCGGAGACTGAGGCTGATACAAGGAAGCTTTATGTAACCCCATTGCCTAGTTTGTGTGCCCAACGGTAATGTCAACAAAGCTGGAAGACGCGAAAGTATAAAATGGAGAAGATGGAAGAAAAAAATGGGGAACGTTTGCAACTTGCCTCCATTTTATTTTTAAAGGCACACATTATGCAAAATTTCGTTGCGAGTTTTTATTGGCGTAACAAAAATGTTTTTAATACGCAATGGTCTGGAACCGGAGTGATAAGCTAGAATAATAAATTTCCCCTTCCCACAAAATCTCATTTTCTCCTTCACATGCTTACGGTTGAGATTTTTATAGGGTCCCCGGACAACGGTTCTGCTTGTGGTTGTTGTTGTTCTCTGCACTATTTGATGTTGGCAAATTTATCTCTTAATGTGGGTCACTTTTGAGCTGTTGATTGAGTTCTGCATAGGCTTTGGTCACTTTGGGGCCACAACCATCCCAACTACCTTGGATGCCAACAAAGTTTGTGTGCTTTTAGTCTTCTCGAGTCTTTTAAGAGAATTAAAATATAATGATCAAACATGTATTGGAACTTAAGGCAAATAGTTAGGGCTAAAAATTAGTTTATTGTCCATTTGAATTTGTTAAGTTTATACAATTTATATGTCTGCACAAAAATATATAAGAATATATTTGTCAAAACTAAGTATGATTTGGATTGAATGTTTATATACTATAGTTCCTATGGGGCAAATCGGTCGAAAATTGGTAGTTTATATGAAATGTTATAGTTTAAGTCGACCAATCTCACCCAAAATTATACATTATGTGTATAACATTATAATATATGCCCCTACCAAATTTGGATCATTTTTTATGAAAAAATGGGATCTTGAACGTGGAATGGTGGTCTTTAACAGTTCGCTCACTCGACTGTTACCTTTCTTAATAGCTCATTTTGCCATGTTGAAAAAAGTAAATTATTTAGAAATAAATTTTAAATCCATATTTCTTTATTATTTGATGCTTTTTGCACCTGTTGCACACACAGAATCACAGAAAAAAATGAAAAGCGGGACACAAAAAGAATAAATACAATTATATGCTGCATAGAATATTATTTAGTTTTTCGTGCTGTGCATTTTGCCAGAGCCGTAATTTCATTGCATTCTATTCAACCATAAAATCCTTGAACTTTTAAGTCAGTGTTGGGCTCTAAAGCACTTTAACTGACCCACTTGAGAAATGCTTGTACGACCAAGACCCTTCAAAATGAGTCTCCAAAGAGCGTGGATGGCGTCACGAGTCCTTGTTTCCATCTCAGCTCCTGGCGCCGCCTCTGCCACCGCTGTGGTGGGTCCTTCTTGTGCGCCATTTTATAATAATTGCAAGTGAGACCGCCAAAAAAATAGAATAAAACACATAAACGCGACCCTTAACAACAATATTTCAAGCCAACACAATTTGGCTTTAGAATTTGTGCTGCGGGACGAATTTTGATAAACAAGGGCGTGGCTAGGGGCGTGTTCAGCACTTTTACGAATAGTAATTATGTAAGTGGTACATGTGTCAGAAAGTTATGTTGAAAGAGATGTTTAGAAAATATCATGACTATCGAGAGACGTGTAAAAACAAAACATATCTTGGTTTAACTTCAAAATAACATACAGTAAAAGCTTAATGTGAACAATAAATGAATTAAGAATAAAACATCTGAGAATTTAAATTACATTTTTACACAGTTCTGTCTCTTAATACAGCTATTAAAAAATTCTTTACCAAAGTAAGAATCAAAATTATTTAACGAACTTGAGTCAAGTAAAGAAGTTTAAATTAAATTTAAAGTTAATCGTAATCAATAAATTAACAGATAAGCTTGGTGATAAGCAGGTTCATTAATTTGAATGTTTTGGTGTATTGTGCTTTTTTCTTGAGATAAACCCATCACAAAGAGTGGGGAAGGATACTTTTTCCTTAAATTCTACCGCCTAAAGGCGTTACAAAAAACGTACAGTATATTAGACCACAGCACAGCAGATGTCCAGCAGGGTAGCACATGTAAAGTAACAAAAACATTGATAAGGAATAAAAACGATTGAAACCAGCTTGAAAAATGAAAGAAGCAAAGTAAACAGTAAGACCAAAAACACCACACACATATAGAATGTTTGTCCAACACCGCGTGCGAATACTCGACGTTAGTTCTCTGCAAATTTTACAACATAAATTTTGACAGGCTGGAAGACAAGGCAGAGGCTGCATATTCTTTGAGAACGACAAAACAGGAAACAGGTAATAAAAAAGCTTCAGCTTGAAATGGGACAAAACGTGAAAAACGGGCATAGAAAATATCGTAAGCCATAATAAATGTTGAGCCATGCGTCACTCATACGCCATGTAGCACAGCCAGGTGCCAGACTATGTGAAGTGAGACTTCTGCTCTGTTGTACTGTTATACTGTTGTTTGGCATGTCACGTGTGTACTCGAAATGAATGTCCTCCAGCAAATTGCCAACGTTGACGCGCAGCGCAGCCCATTCTTGCGAGTAGAAATTCAATAAAAACAAATTGATTGCTCTGAAGGATTTGTGAGTGTCCTGCCAAAGAAGGTAAACAACTGGTAAGACGGGGCTACGTTTTTATCTGCTGCTTTATGCTAAGTGCCGCTAGAAAGGTTTTCAGGTTGTGGGCGAAAAAGCCCGAAGGCAGCATCAATTTGGCAACACACGTAGCCAAGATCAATAGCTGGCCAAACCTCGGGCCCGAGAAGCAACTGAGAGGGACTTCCCTTGTCATACGACAAACAGGATTAATGCCAGCTCATTTGACTGCGCCTCGACGGCTGCTTAAATTGACATCTTGATATTGTGATAGACGAAGATAGTTAGCTTTACTTAATGCTTTATATATACCGAAACTCAACACATTTGTTTACATTGCTTGCACACACGGAGAGCTCTGCCATAAATTCGAAAAATTCACTGAACAGCTCAATAGAATGAAGCCCAAAAATGTGCTACTCACGCGCAATTCCATTTTGGGCAGAGACTTTGGTATTTTACGGGGATTTATGTGTTGGCCAAGTTATGGTCTCTGTTGGTCTTGGCATGTGCGTGGTCAAGCGAGCGGCGTGTTGACTTAGCCTTGGCGCGAATAAAACTCATTAAAATCCTTTTTATGGCCAACATAAAAGTCAATTTCGATTTCTTGAGCTGGTCACGCCAAAACATTTGACCTTAAAGGCCCCACTGAAAAGTACGCTTTCTAAACCGACAAATTATTTGCGAGTGCGTTAAAAATGTCACCGTCCCCGGCTGTTAAATATGCTTTTTATGCCACAGATTCATTTTCTTGTGTCGAACTTTGGACTTTCAACGTCTGCCCAGAAGCTCAAGTATGGTGCAGACCCAGCTAAAAGACTCTGAAGCATTAAGTAAGATTCTAATTTAAGAGATACGGACCAAGGGTCTTACAATACGTTCATTTTAGGACAAACTTAATTATTCATTGTCTTTTGGGATACCTCAATTAATATTCGATTTGGATTGTTATTAGAAACTTAAAATAATTAATTTGTATTGATTACTTGAGAATATACTCATACATATGAAAGGATAATGCTTATCTTCGCTTACAAATATAAACTTTGTTTTGTTAACATTCCTTGACCAATAAGCATAGTTTAGTATCTTACACAATAACTCTAATATCACAAGGAGGGCAATATCTTTTTTGTTTTTTCATGTTAATTAAAAAGTCTTATTGGACCTCTTACATTCGGGACAACTTGCTTTAAAGCGTGTATAATAACCAATTATAATGGAGCTTGTTGCCAAATTCGTCAAAATATCTACATCGTCTGGATCAGTTCTTTCTTTTAGAATTGGGGCATTGAATATCCCAGACCACATAATTAGACCCAGCGACACTCAAACCCAAATATCTCCAATAACTCACAAGCACAGGGTCATGTGGAAACCATAAAAATCCATGCAAACATTATTTAAATACGCCGGAAATATGTTACGCAAAAAAAAAGGCAGAAGAAAAACAAAAATGGAGCATCAAAACACAACATCGAAATGCAAAAATCAAATAAATGGCAATTTAATACACTCAACATACTATGTTGTTGTTCTTGTGCGCTCGATAATATTGTTGTTGCTTCAGTTGTTATTCTTTTCAAATTGTTATTGGAATAACATAAATTTGCTGCTCGACGTGTGTTCGCTGTTACTTATTTGAATAAAGCGCCTACCCCGTGACAATAGCAAAGCATGCATAAAAATATACCAATACATACACACACATACACTTGTGGGCAACACAAAGGACAACGACAACAAGATTAGAGGGAGTGGAAACAATTGCTGTGGATTTGAATGCCCGTTCTAAAAGGGTTTTCCAGCACAAAACCAAATTAAATAAAATATAATACAATCACGATAAAAATTTGTTTCTACATTGAGTGAGAGTGTGTTGAATGTGCTATGTGTGTGTTGACATGCGCCTGAATATTTTTTTTGCACATTGGTGTACGCGTAAATTGTTATCGGTAAGCCGATGAATTGAAATAAAAAATCTGGCAAATCAGGTTGCCAAAACAGTTTGTATAGCATACTTATGAGCGCTGGTTTGACTTTCATTTACATTAACATTAACATTTTCACTTCGAGTGTCAAATCAGAGTACATTCCACAGATCACAGACAAAAACAAACTGAGCTCGCGCACAATCAGTTAACGTCAATTAAGGAACGCAATTAGGCAGGTTTGAAGTCACTTGCAAATGCGGGCCAAATCTGATTTAAGCTTTCTACGCATTGCTTTAAGCAGACAGGGTGACCCGTAGGTTTGGTCGATTGCATCTGTACATCGTTGGGACAGACATGTGGAAGTTGCATTTCCGCTTGTGTGTCAAAGTTAAGTTGACTTTGACTCACGATGCTTGGGTAAACATGTCAGTTGCGCGTTGAAGCTGCGATATCTGTAATTGCCATGAGAGTAGGAAGTATTGGTTGTTTTGGCCAAAGTTTATGGCTCTCATGTGGTAATGCAAATGAAGTCTAATTAATTGCAAATTAGTTAATGTTGTTCGTGGCTAAAGTTGGTGGAGCGTTGTGTCAACTTTTTCGCTCAGATAATGATTTAATGAGTTTGCCAAACTAATTAGTTTCACTGAAAGCTGTAGAAGTATTTCTAAATTCAACTTGTCACATTTCAAATAAACGAAAAGCATTACATTTAAGTATTCTATTTATTTTAGACGGATTCCTACTCAATAAAACAATAAAGTTTCCCCTTTTATAACTTGAACTCAAATCCTCTGGCCTAACCCCATTGAGGCAGCCCCCAATAAAACAGCCAGTTGGCACAGCTGTCACAACGGCTAACCCAATATAATCTGAGCTGAGCTTCATGCAACATAAAGTCATAAAAAACAAAAATAACTATTTCTTGCCTCCCAAACCAGTATTATGCTTAATATTGGGCGTCGAGCCTTAAATGCGACATGCGTGCAGAAATCGGGACAGGGCCACGAACGAAATAAAAGTACACACACACACACACGCACACACATACATATACAAACACGCACATACTTACACAGTAACACGCACAGACCTATCGATATCGACATAAAATACTTGTGCTTCAATGTGAACAATAATTTTGAAAATTTATTACACAACTTCAGCATATCGCAATGAAATTTTACGCACTACTTGCTGCAGCAGAAGCACAGAAGAAGCCAAACTTTCGCAATAAGCCAGAAACTGAGTAAAGCTAAGTAAAGGAGCCAAAACAGTAGGTCACATTTTATGATACAACTCACTCAGCGACTTAGACTGAAGTACTAACCTCAACAATGTACGCCGTTGGGTCCTGCCAAGAACCCAAGGAACGTCCTTTCCAAGTCTCGTAAAACTGGGCGCATTTCTGTTATGTTATTTCCTTTGACTAATTTATTTATACAAACTATTTTAATATTTATAAGTTTGATGAATGACAATTTAATTTTAGCAAAATAATAAATGCTTTCATTCGCGTTTTAATAAAGACATTTCTGCTTTTCATAGCGTGTTCGTATATTGGTAATTAAATTTGTTTGTTCACCATCAGATGAATATGGATAAATCTCATATTGTTTATGTGGATGTTATCGCATTTCCCATTAGTTTTCAGTGCAATCAAAACTCCCTCATCAATTAACATTTCGCTATGTCACACAAAAATGTTTCATTAAGTCAGCCCTGCTGATATGCATCAAAGGCATAGCAGATGAAACGCTAAAAGTATAATGATATTTTGCAAGTTTATAGTAAACATATAGCACAACAAATCAATACATTTTTTCGCTCCTGATTTTACAATAAACAGATTTGAATAGTATGAACAAACAGATTTCAGAGATGGTAAGAGCTACAAGTTTGAATTTGATCTCTATCGACTCGATATTAAGTCAGTCAATACAAGAATCTTTTTTTTTCGATGCCACGCCCCGTTCGCCCACAATGAGCAAAAAACTAGACACACCTCGTAAAAAATTGATGTTTTAGGCGAATATCTCAGTAAATATGGCACTTAGGAACACCCATTTTGGTATGTAGGTTCCTAGAGACGGTATAATTGTATTGTCATCAAAAATTTTGGACTGCCACGCCCCCTTTTCTCACAAGAAATAAGATAATTTGCAAACTTCAATGCCGATTTTAAGGCATATGTTCTTATCGTACAGTATTGTTATTTCACATTCGTTTGAAGACAAAATATATTAAACTATCCTGAAAGTTGCATACAAATCGGACTATTAACAAAAGAGCTAGACATGTAAGAAAGTTAATAATTGAATGCAATGTCAATGCATGTGTGCAAGCGAGATAGAATCATACAAACATGTGAGCGAACGTTTTCGCTGCTTGCTAGCGGCAGCGCTTCCCGCGAATGCTGGCTGCGCCAACCAATTGTGTATGTATAACATATACACACATACATATGTGCGTGCATACTTATAATGTCAAATGTATAAGTGTGTGTATACATACAATAAGATGTTTTTGTTTCAACGTGTTTAATTGCAAGTATTATCAACTGGTATCCGAGTATACCGATTATCTTAATATGATCGGAAATAAATTGCAGAGAGTATTCTACGGTCGGGTGTGCTCAACTGTACTTTTCTTTCTTGTTTTTTTATCTATATCAATGGATGGCCTTAAACTGGGATATTTAAGAGACGGCAATTTTGATAAATAAAGAATAGTTAATACGAGTATAATACCGTTATATCAAAATACAAACTATTTTCTTCACAATAATTTTAATAAAGTATTCTAGAGTGTTCTCATTGGAGTATAGATTCAAAAACTTTAATTAATTTGTTCAAGACTTAATAGTATTTATTAATTTTCTTAGAAAATTAACATTTTTTTCGCTTCATCGATATAATAATTTCCACACTGTTAGCCAGCAGCGTTAAGATTTTAAAGCCCGACCAACATGAGTCTTTGGTTTGGGGACAACAAGCATTTCATGTATTTATGTTATGAGCACTTAATGAAGCCACAGTCATTTTAAGATGCCAGCCACATAAAGTCACACGCCCACTTCTTACAGCCAAAGAGCCAGCTGCTGTCGGTTTATTAGCCAATTTAAGAAACAGGCACTGACTGACAACTCCCACACTTTGCACTCATTCCATAATGCGGGCACTTCAGATGTGGTGCGTTTTATGTGCTGCGATGAATTCTGACGGCACTTTTTTGGGCTACCATTCACTTAATGACTCAACCACTCGCATACACACACACACACACACACACACATTTAAACATACTGGGCGCTTGGCACGCCCAAAAAAGTGCAACTCTGTGGCTAAAGACAACGATGTGCCCCACTGTGGTCCGCAGTTAAAACAGTGACAAGTGGCGTTAAAGTGTGTTTGACTTTGGTTTCAGTTTTTGCGGCAGTTTCTCTTATGTCTAGTTGCTTTCTCAGCTATTACAGTTTTGTCTGACGGCACATTAATTATACGACTCGTTGACCGAGCTATTAGTGTGCATTTTTATCAGAAAGATTTACAAAACTTTCTGACACTTTACGCTTTCTTTAAGTGACTCTTCTAAGATAGGTTTGTGCTAATCCCAGGAAAAAGCAGAGAAATCAATATAGATTAGTTAGTTTTTTGTCATAACGCAGCCATTGAGTATACCTTAGTAAAAGTATTTTACATTATAAATTATTATAAATTTGTAAGTCATATTCCCTTTTATTTTGAAGCAAATTGTGAACATAAGAAAGAAAGCCACAGGACTGCAAGGACAGTTGGCAAATGCAAATTAGTTGGTCAACATAATATGCAGCCACATTTCATGCATGCCTGGGTCTTTCTAAAATGCTAACAGAGCCCTACAACATTTTCCCAACCATAGGAATAAGATAATGCAAATTTTCAAACCGCAGCTGCTGTTGCAACTGTAATATTATCTATGCCCTCCTACTTCCTGTGGTTAATTCTCTGGCTTTTGTTTAGATTTGAAACTTGTTCACTAAAAGCCAAGTTAAAATCTCATACTATGTGAATGGTCTCAGTTTAAGAAGAATTTTTAATTGCCGATGAATAAAAACATTTATTATTTTGTTTGACGCGTTGAAGCTGTAAAACAACAAACATGTTATACATAAAAAAGTAATAGGAAGCTGCAGCATTTTGCAAGCTTTTCAAAAAGTGCAAATAATTTAATTATTTTGTTTATTGGTCTACATACGCCTGAAAATCTGTCGATTTTTTTTTACCATAAAAAAAAAAGAAAAAGTTTTTATAAATGTTAAATGTTCCAGTCTCAAATACTTGTTCTTTTATTACGAACTCGAAATTTATTAACTATATTTTTTTGAGTAGTCCACAGATTTCGGCTAAATTCTACTTCTAGCTATCGGTTAATTAAATATAATGTATTTGATAATGTGGAAATGGAAATGTGGAAATGCGTCAATTGCTCTATTAAAATCATCTCAAAACGATTAAAGTCCTCTGAAGATCAGAATGACCCACTGTCTTCCGAATTAAGCTAGATCGATTCAAGTAGTAGGAAATTAAAAACATTTTTTGTTTATCTCGTTTTAACATCAAGAACTTTTATTATTCTTAGTATCATTTTATATAGTCTTACTAGTTAAGAAGTCCCGAAGTTTGTTCTGCACTGGCAAAGTTGATTGTGCAAATAAAATTCAGCAACAACATTTAATGCGAGGTTATTAGAAAGCAAAAATATATAATTATAGTATAAATACAAATTTTGAGTAAAATATATATTATATTAGGTTAAGGAATATCTTAAATTTGTCACACCTTGGACGGTTTGAATTTCGTGTGAGTTACTAATGTATATATTTGTTTTACAGATTCATCCTTAATCACAATTGTGTTTACAAGTTGACAAGAGTATTAATGAATTCATGTGTAAGTGGTTGTATTTATTTACATATATATATATAGATATATTGTATGCATACATAACTCGCCAAGTATTTGCTTTACTTAATGTTTCAAAGACGGCATTTCGCACTTCGAGGTTACTCGACTGTTCCAATACATGCATGAATAATATCATTTATTATTATTGAATAATTGAATAAGCAAAGCAAGCATCACACATTCAAAGAATACAAACATGCACAAACCTATACAAACACATTCATCTATAATATATGCATATACACATGCTGAAACAGCTAAATTTATAATGCATTGCGGTTGCCTTGGCTGCCTCTGGTAGCTCGGCTACAGTTGCGGCTAATGAGGTTGCCATCCCAAAAGAGGGTCCATTGTTCACACGTGTCTTACACCTGAACCACTTCCTGCACCTGGGACTTGGACATTGGTTGGCTTATGCAGTTCTGGCCTGATCCAAGTTGGCTCTCAAAAGATTCCATTCCATTAGAGTGCAGCTTTTTCGACACAAACGCCCGAGGCGACTTAATGTCTGTCCATTATGAAGTAAATCTGAGCTGACTATACTTATATCTTTTACTATTTATGAACTCTCCCATCTTCACACACACACAAACACGAGTACTCTCTCACACACCCAGAAACGCTTCCACATAATTGAATATTTAAGTTGTGTGGAAGTGTATTTTTGAATGCCCTTGTTATCGTAATATTACACTATATACACACAGCTGTCAGTATGTATATATTTTCATTGCATTAGGATAATTTACATAGTTGCGTTAAGCTTTTGATGTATTTTTAATGAAGTTCATTTTCAGCTCAGTTGAGCAGATTATTACCTTAAACTATCATAGAGATGGACATGTTATTAAAACTTTTGATGACTTAATTTGACTGTTATCAATAACGCTGAGCATATTCGAATCAGCTCGAAGCCTTAACTTTAACTTGTTTCTCGGTTTCAGTTCAGAATATAATCTCCGGGAGCGAAAGATAAAGCTTTAAATGTAGCAAAATCAGGTCAAGTCATATGATGGCTTTAGGTATGCCGCAGTGTAACCCCAGCATCATGGAGACAATCCACATTTGTTGTTGTTCCATTTTTGTTGATACTTATTTTCAAACGGGTTTTGGGGACGCATATATAATAAGCAGCTGCAATTCTCGTATTATGCAAATGTTTGTAGGATAAACCCGAAAAGTGTTAAATATTTATGCGGCGTGCTCGTGCAAATGTGACAAATATTATAATTTCAATACTGATTCAAATGCACGGCAACAACGTCCACAGTTAGAGAAACAGCAGCCTGGCAAAGACCAGTTGATTAAATGGATAAGTGGACCTAATGTATTCACTGGCTTAAAGCCGTTTTGTGTTTCTGTACGTCCACCTCTGCAGAGTCCTAGGGCTCTAAATTCTGCACCTGTTACCAACTCTGCTTTGTTGTGCGGTCAGGTAACAATCATCAGAGTTCTTGGCGTTGTGCGTGCCTCACATGCAAATTCTATTAGGATTCTAGCCTGGGGCGTGTCTGCGCCTTAATTATGCTGCAAACTTGCCCCGACGCACACTTAACCCAGTTCTGCCCCCGATCCTGGCTTGGACTGGCTCTATTTTGTGGCAATGTCATTTATAAACGTATCCTTGGCGCACAATTAGCAAAAGTTGCTGCAGGTATTTTATGCACAACTTGACAACAACAACGGCAAAGACAGGTACAACAGCAGAATAACTATCTCTGTTTCTCTCTCTCTTACTCACTCACTGTCTCTCTCTCACTCAGTTTCTCTTTTTTCCTATCTATTCTTCTATCTTTTCGCTGTGCGCTTCCCCTTCTGTTTGTCACATAATGAAACTTGATTTAGCGACAGCAAAAAGTCACGTACAACGGTGCGTATTAGTGCCAACTTTGTTAGCAAGCACTTGACTGACTATTCCATAATAAATAGCAAAAAGCAAAGAGAAAACTAGTAAGAAATGCTATAAACGAGCGAGCCAACTGAAAGAGATCCCATACTCATTCTATTCCACGCTTTTCCAAACATGTTTCCAGTTTTCATATAATATGGGCTATAGAAGCAACAGGATATGGTTGTCCGATCTAGACAAAATTTCGTGAGAGTTTCTGGAATCATAAAAATTGCTAGAAGCGAAATGTGCATAACAGGCAGAAGGAGACATGGCTGACATGGGGTATATAGATACATTGTTTATCAGCGTCAACAGCTTTCTATCCGTATAAACATCTGCATTTTGTTTAAAAAGCATTTTGTTTCGGTCGGTAAAAGCCAACTGTTTTCTACATCTTCTATAGAACTCAATTCTTTTGGTCCAAATCGAACATTGAAAGCTAGTGATGTTCGCATACAAGTTTCATAAGGTTTTCCGTCGATTTCCATCAATTTTCTTATGGTCTGCACAAATTTGATTGGATTAATGCGGCTGGACTGACCATAAAGTCTTTAGTCGTAATAGACTGACAGACATTCATACTTTCGAGTACCCGCAGATGACGATGTTACGGCTAGGGCTGCGTAAATTATATCCACATGAATGCGTGTGCTTTGGCATCCCTCGTTACTTGTGTGTTGTTGTCTGGCGTAATTGCTACACGGGTTTCAAGCTAATAGAATTAGAACATAAACTGCTTCATTGTTGGAGTGGATACATACTGACCACACAAACTCACACATTAGTCCTTAGCTATAACAAAGCGTTTTTATGACGCGAATTGGTCGTCATGAAAATTGCCGCTTTTGTGAGTGTCCGCTATGAAATTGCACAATTATTTAGCATATAAGTGTGTGTCTCTGTGTGTGTGTGTTCGTGTGTAGTATATAAGCGTGTTCGTAGGCATAACTTTGGTGGTCAAGCGCCTGCCACAGCATTTAAAACAAAACACATTCGAAATGACGGAATTATAGCCTTAGTTGAACACTGCAGGTGCGGACGTATCGTTGGGAAATATTGCGGACATTTGCTCTTTATGGCTTTCGACCGTTTTCTGCTGGACCTCAGAAACAACGCGTTACAATACGTGCTCCAAAGCGGTTTTTTTAGACCCCGTACATAAAATGAGTACAAAGTACAAATGAGTATGGTTTGTCAGAAGCGACATGTGCCTAGCTTCCAGATGGAGGCCCTTCCAACACCGGCAACCCATTTTTCATGTGCATGACAAGGGCTAAAAGAAAATATCCACCGGTGCAGTTCTTATAATTTTTATTGGCAGAAAGATTATTATATGTAACCTATTCTAAGAAATCTGTGGTTTGTAGAGACCTCTATTTTGATTATCTGATGTCATTGGGCTGTGCAAATATACAACAAGGCAGTAGAAAATTGTGAGTTAATGATAAAATGCTGGTAACGTAACAGAGCAGAGGATGGTATCGATAATTCAAGAATGCAGAATATATAGAACTTTTGGCATTTTTTCTTTATCTTAACTTAACAAATGTTAAAATATTATATTATATTAACAAATAAATAAATATATTGTCCACGAGCAAAAAAAAAAAAAACAATTATAAGAAAACTGAGCAAATTAACTAATCGTTTAATCAGTATCGCGACTTTAGCTCATTATATCGATTAATCGATAAAAAGCCACTCAGATGAACTATAAAGAACTGGTAACAATAGATGAATCAAAACAGAGCAAAGCAAGAAGAAGCAAGAACGCTCGACATCGCTTGTACTGTCTCGCTTGCAATTGCTAATAAAAATTATTATCTTTTTATACTCTCTGCAAGCCGAGTCGATATAGCCATGTCCGTCTATCCATCTCTCTGTCTGTATGAAAAAACAGATTTCAATGGTAACTGAATCCAATGAACGCAACATGCATGACTGCAAGGGTATTTAATCTTCGGCGAGCCGAAGATAACCTTTCTTTCTTGTTATAATTAAAATTAATTCTTTATTTTTATTATTTAAATTAATTCTTTATTTTTATACCCTTGCAGAGGGTATATTAATTTTGTCACGAAGTTTGTAACGCATTGAAGGAGGCATCTCCGACCCCATAAAGTATATATATTCTTGATCAGCATCAACAGGCGAGTCGATATAGCCATGTCCGTCTGTCTGTCCGTCTGTTTCTATGCGAACTAGTCTCTCAGTTTTAAAGCTATCTTGATGAAACTTGGTACAGATGTGTATTCTCTCTGCAGGCAGATCATTTGTTAAAATCGGCCGGATCGGATGACTATATCATATAGCTCCCATAGGAACAATCGGTTGAAAAAAAATTTTTTTTGGAGCTATTTCAACCAAATTAAGCCTATATGCATTTAGTAACAAATCCTATGTGCAAAATGATGAAAATGCCTAGTATGAAAATTTTCAATTTTGAATTTGGTCAGTATCAACTCGATATTAAGTCAGTAAACAGACAGACAGAAACATACAAACATGTGAGCGAAAGTTTTTGCTGCTTGTGTAGCGGCAGCGCTGCCCGCGGACGCTGGCCGTGCCGACCACTGGTAAATACATACTTACATATGTACATATATATGTATGAATGTAAAAAAAAAAATAAAAAAGTTAACCTAATACAAAAATGAAACACGTTAAGACACACACGAAAATACAATTACGTAAAGATTTTCTCTGTGTATTTTCACATATTGAAATAACAATATGACATCTAAAAAATTCTGTTAATATAGATATAAAGAACAACAACAAGACTTGCAGGAATGAGCACTTTCTCAATGCTGTACGAGTATTTGGTTATGTAATACCGTCAATGGCACTGCAAAAATTTAGCTAAAGCAAAAATGGTAACACAATAACCTGCCGAAAATGAGAGCAAAACGACCCAAAGCCTAATAAACGAAGAACTGGCAAAAGCGAAAAAATCCGAGAAGGAATAAAAGTAAAAAAAGCTAAAAAAAAAAAAAAAAAAACACCGAGATCCTACAGACATACATGTATGTATGTACCTAACAGCTGAACGGTCTCTTTGCCCGGGGGAATTAAATGGTCGGTTGCGGTCTTAGTGCCAGGGTGGTTGGTGCCAGAGGCATCAAAATGGAGGAGAATAATTATTGTGAAAATTCAAACAATTTTACGAAAATATAAGCAAACAACAGGACCATTTGCTTAACAGGTGCCTGTCAGGGTACATTTTAAAATGAAAGCGCACTGTTAACTAACAAATAAAAAGAAAAACTCTAGTCTAGGTTCTTTAAGAAAGTAAAAATACAGTGCTGCTCAACTGAATATGTTTGAAATAAATTTAATTAACATATAAATGGTAACGCCTTTGACTGGATTTAAATTTAATGCTTCAAATAATTTTTTTTTCTTTCAGAAACGGAACAATTAAATTCTTAATTTGGTTTGGTTTTTTGATTTAATTTCGGTTTGGTCATTGAAACTAATTTTAAATATAACATAAAAATTAAATTTATAGACACTTTTTAACTTAAGTAATAAATTATTAAAGTTTTGTATACTTTAGTATTTGGAATGACCGCAATTATTTTGAATTACTCCAAATACACAAGATGGAAGAGACTTATAAAATTCAGTAATTTTACTAAGTGAAATTGTTGACCAGGTCGGTTTAATTGCTTCAACTAAGTTAGAAGTTTCGGTAAGTTGTCTTCCAGCTTCATATACTCCACTAGACAAAAGTCCGCGGATGTTTTTATACTCTCTGCAAGAGAGAGTATATTGTGTTTGTGAAAAGTATGTAACAGGCAGAAGGAGGCGTGGCAGACCCCATAAAGTATATATATTCTTGATCAGCATCACAAGCCGAGTCGATATAGCCATGTCCGTCTGTCCGTCTGTCCGTCTGTCTGTCCGTCTGTCCGTCTGTCCGTCTGTCCGTCTGTCCGTCCGTATGAACAAACAGATTTCAGAGATGGTAAGAGCTACAAGTTTGAATTTGGTCTCTATCGACTCGATATTAAGTCAGTCAATACAAGAATCTTTTTTTTTTTCGATGCCACGCCCCGTTCGCCCACAATGAGCAAAAAACTAGAAACAACTCGTAAAAAATTTATGTTTTAGGCGAATATCTCAGTAACTATGGCACTTAGGAACACCCATTTTGGTATGTAGGTTCCTAGAGACGGTATAATTGTATTGTCATCAAAAATTTTGGACTGCCACGCCCCCTTTTCTCACAAGAAATTAGATAATTTGCAAACTTCAATGCCGATTTTAAGGCATATGTTCTTATCGTACAGTATTGTTATTTCGCATTCGTTTGAAGACAAAACATATTAAACTATCCTGAAAGTTGCATCTAAATCGGACAATAAACAAAAGAGCTAGACATGTAAGAAAGTTTATAATTGAACGCAATGCCAATGCATGTGTGCAAGCGAGATAGAAACATACAAACATGTGAGCGAACGTTTTCGCTGCTTGCGTAGCTTAGCGGCAGCGCTGCCCGCGAATGCTGGCTGTGCCAACCAATTGTGAATGTATAACATATACACACATACATATGTGCGTGCATACATATAATGTTAAGTGTGTTTGTGTGTGTATACATACAATCAGATGTTTTTGTTTCAACGTGTTTTGTTGCAAGTATCAATTGATATACCCGGATATCGATTTTATTAAGATGATCGGGAATAAAATGCAGAGAGTATTCTACGGTCGGGCGTGCTCGACTGTACTTTTCTTTCTTGTTAATGATATTTAAGAGGGAAGAGCGGAACTAAAATTTGTCAAAAAGAAAACTTTAAAAATTTTAAAGGTTAAATCACAGACCTGCTAAAAATGTAAATACAAAAGAAAGTAACCAGAAAAACAAATTTAATATTTAATTGCCTGAACATTAAGACCTTAACTGATAAGTTTTGTGTTTTCTTTGTCCATAAACGTACATGTAAATCGAAATATTTATTGTAATTTCTATTTTATTTATCTATATATTGAAAATGTATACAATAATAGAATATATTTTATTCAGCTCATTGTAAAAAATATGGATTACAAACACACAAAATCGATGTTCTTACTGTTATTTACGTTCTGTTCAGTTGACCTAAGATTAACAAAATAAAAATAAAATTTTTTAAGACTAATATTCTTGGTTTAAGAATCTGCTGTCTTAAAAAAGTGGGCTCGTTATACTGCTCACAAGCGTAAACATAAATTCGTTTACTACGTTGGACAGTGTTACACTTGCACTTAGACATACATTATTATATTTAGAGCGTGAAAAATCACCGACACTTGCGCGTCTTTGGGTTGTTAGCCGACGGCATCTGTTGCCATCGCCATCGCCATCGACATCACCATCGCCTTCGTGTCGTTTTCGTTGTCGTTGGGTAACGCTTCAAGCAGAGTGAACACTCTGCAACCTACAATTGTGCCACATTCTGTTAGTGTGGTAGGATGTTATGGGGTGGGCATGGTGTTTGATATGCACTAACAAGATTCGACATTTGAACGAGAATAATCCATCAGCGGGAAGCGAGTATCAAAGTGGATTAAGAAAAAATGTGTGTTTTTACTTCAACATCAGTTTCACATCGACAGGCACTGCTCCAGTATTTCCTTTTTGTTCGTTTTTTCTTTTAAAATCACATTTAATGTGCGGCATTTGCGTTTGGTATTTGCTACGCGACTGTTTTCCATTATTCACAATGGAATGAAAGTTCAATTATTTGATTTGACAGGCTGGCAGCACCAGACAGATGATAGAACCCTGAGAGTCAGGATAACTGTGTATAAGGGGATCGATTTGGCCAGATTTATACTCACAACACAACTCAAGTACAAAGTAGGAGTTTTTATGATGTACGTTCACTTGACTGCACAGTCTATGTGTAATTTGTTCGCATTCATATGAGAAGTAAGTACGTTGGTAAAAATTGTTTTCTTTAACTTTTTAGCAAGTATGTTGTAAAATTAAGGTTTTATAATATTAAACAGAACTTAACTCAGGACACAGACAAAACTTCTTACAAAGCTTATAAATAATTAATAAATTCACGAACATTTCACTCTGCAATTATGTGATTTCTTATAAATTTCGACTAAGTTCTCAATCGCAAAATGAGGAACGAGGATATTCAATGGAATATAGTGTTTTTTGTTGTTCAATTTTGGATTGCGTTGTAAGTGACAACGGGAAAATGATTTTGATGGCTTTGATTTTGGTGTTTCGTTACGATGAACCCTATAAACAAAGTACTCAGCCTTCATATAGACCACAAGCCATAACATACGCATTTGGGGCCACACATCAATTTAAATCCCATCCCAAAAACAGCATATTGAACCTACCTTTTGGTGAGTGCGGTGCGAGTGAATCGTTGTGGCGGTGGTTCTAGACGCTGTTCTACTCTCATACAGTTAACAACACATTTTAATGAGTTCTCGTCTCGTATAGTCGTATGTTGAAACTGCGTGGCAAATAATGCCGCCCATCTGTGGGATCAACAGTCAGCCATAATTTGCTTTCCCTTGGCTTTTCTAGTTGTTTGAATTTGTTGGGACTGTTGTTTCAGTGTGGTTTGGGGGGGGACTTTGTATATTTTGTTTGTTTTGTGGGCGATAAGTGGTTGACAATAGATATGACCCAATACTAACAAATGCTGCAAACATGGTGGAAGTTGAAACAACTTTACAATTGGCAGTTAAATGAAATAAAATCGTGACTTCGATACAAATACAATTCACAAAGAGAATGATTTTAAAATGTTAAGCAAAAACTAAACCATCCTTTAAAGTATTTAATTGAACGTGTCTTAAGTTTCGAACTAATTCCTCAACTGCGAAAATTGTCTTCGAGCTTGTACACTAAATACTAGACCCCTACGTCTGTTAGCTTTCTCTGCAGATTGCCATCAATATGTCATGACGTCTTCAGTAAACCAGTAAGCTAGTAAGCCCAGCCAATGCAATCGCCTAGTGTGAGAACCAATTTGCAACTGCTAAATGCGCGCCAGAAACAGAAGCTCAACAAAAAGAAACAAAAGCATAGTCAACTTTAGTGATTTTGCTAGTAACAAAGCTTGTGAATGTGCCAATTTCAGACGGGTTGTGAGGAAGGGCGGAAGGGCGAAAGGGAGGAAGGCTCCAACCGGAGCCATCAGCATACAGTGAACACAGTCGACAGTCGACACAGAGGATACTCAAGCTGAAGGAGGAGGCAAACGCAGAAAAGTGAGCTACAAATTGCAGCACTTGTATCAAGATACAGTCAAAAACAGGCAAAAAGTCAACGACAGCCAGTTCGTGCAGGATGTTTGAAAGGAGGACATGGCAAGAGTACGTGTACATATGTATATGTATATGTGTATATGTATGTATGCATGGGGAGTTCTCCCTCTTAGCATTTGCATAGGTACGAACGGCATCTAGATGAAATTGTATCTCTCTCCATTTAAATGCTCGTGTGAGTGAGCTTTTGTGTGTTTGTTATCGTGGTATGTTTTTGATTCTCTTTGCTTAAGGACTTTTGTTCTATAGATATTGAAATGCTTGGATCACTGTCAAGAGTCCAAACAGAAAATTTAGTACTAAAGAATACCAAAAAAAATCAAATCACCAATGAGGAACGTCCAAATGAATGAAATTCTGTCGCAACGAATTGACTCAACATGAAAGTGAATTTAAATGACTTATATAATTTCAATAAGAAACTTTTCTTTAATTTGAAAAAATATCTTAAACATTAAAGTTTCACGAGCCTTTTAACATTTGCCTTTATTATCCTCTATTTAATTTGATGTAAGCTCCGTTCATTCAGCGTGTAAAATGCTCATGTTGCGCATACGCCAAGTCTTACGCTTTCTTTTGTGTTGCCTGTTATCCCATAATGTTTTCTGCCAGCGAAACTAATTAAAATATGCAAAACTTGCCAAAATACTTAAAAACATTACTTGCACATAAACTTGTGTGTCTGAATACATACACCAGTTTAAGCTTGTGTATAAATGTGTGTTTGTTTGAATGTGCTTATATGTACAGATGTTTGTTTGCTAAACTGTAGAAAATGCAAACGCAGGTTGTGCACTTTTTGCAATTTTCCACTCAACAGACTTTCGCGTTATTTGCCGTCAGGTATCTTTTCTCCTTTTCGCTTGTTGTAGGATATGTGATTGGGCGAATTGAAGATAAAATAAGAGTTACTTTAAGAGCTAAACTGCTATATTTACGAGCTTAATTTACCCACACTCAAATGTCGTGTTTTAAGACACGTTGTCTTGAAAACTTTTCTTACTATTTTCTATCTGCATTTTCTTCTTCCAGGTGGGTGCAACACATTCAAACATTTAAGTAAAGTAACAGAAATATCCGTAGGTATAAAATTTACTTTTCCGAAAATGAGAAAACAGAAAAAATAATCTATTGCTAAACCAATTGAAGTGATAATGGTGCACTAAGAAACAATTCGCTATTAAAGTCGAAAATCTATAGACAAGACGAGTTGTGTACTTGGTTCAACAACAACTGGTATTGAAATATAGTGGAGAAGGCTTTCAACGTTTTTGTCATCCAATCTCTCTTAAATTTTGATCAATGATACAACTAAAAAAAAATATTCTTAAATTGTCTAATATATATTTATATATTTGACATTAGTATTTAAGTGTATTTTCTACTGTTTTCTTTGTAATCATAAAATAAAATGTAGTCCGCCCAGTTAGGTAAGCCAAAACTGTCGAAAGCGAGACTAACTTAAAAGTCGAAAGTCAAGCGTTGTTTTTGGTAAAGTTTTTTAATAACTTTTTCGTTGGTTGTGCTTTCGAACAAGAGACATAGGGCAAACAAATAAAAAAACTATACAACAACTTTAGCAGCAAATTGGCGTACAAGTTATATTCCGGCAAAAACACCAATTAAAAAGATTTATTTTATGGTAAGAAACACATTTAATATAGTAAAACTTTGCACAGGTTTTTTTTTAAAGGTAAATAGAAATCTGCAAGACAGGCAATGGTCATAACCTTCACACAGTTGCAAATACGGGGCAAAATAGCTAAATTTGAGGCTGCCCTTCCGACTGCCAATAATTTAATTGAATGTGGCAATTGAGCTGCCGTGCCGCTGGTTATTGGTTAGCTAGTAATTAAAGCCAAGCCAGAAACAACAGAAACAGGGAAAGTGGGATAGAGAGACATTCAAATTAAGTCAAAATGTTTAGGCCTTAGCTTGTCTACTGCCTCTACAGGCTGTCAAACCAGCAGGCCACTTGACGCCTAATGACCAGTTTAATGAGACCCTTCGCAGCGCGAAAGAGAGGGGCCTTCAGAGGAAGTGGGGGAAGGAGTTTTCCGTAAAGAGACGCGCGCGCGCCTTAATGTCCAAAACATTTGCCAGGGAAATGGCCTAAGCAAAGGACAGGAGTGAGTGAGAAGCGCCAGCCGATTACCTTTTCGGGCCGTTAATTAAGTTTTGGGGTAGCTAAATGTTATGGCCAAGTTTTCTATTACCGAGTCGGGCACACGTCCCTTAATGAGACACGTAGGCGTATGAGTAACGCATAAATAGGCTGCTCAGGTGCTCAGCAAGTTGGCAACGTGACAACGTACATTTTGGCCAAAGGGGCGTATGTGTAGTTACCAAATGCTACAAGTGAAACTTGATAAAACTAAAGAACATGCGACTTCAAACAGATCTCAAACATACTCATATTCGACAAATTTTCAGCTCATAAGAGCACGAGCTCCCAAAATTTCTCTTCACTTCCCATTCCTGGCTGTAAATTTCTCAGCGTTTTTCTGTTGCTGTAAAGAACTTTCAGCGACAGAAACTTTTTGCACACGAGATCCAAATGTAGCGTAGCTGAGGGTGAGGGAAAACAACTGAAATCGAAAATTGTTTACCAAGCGAAGCGCTTAGCTAAATGTCTTCCGTGCCAGTTCTTCAACTCTCCTCCACTGGGAGGAAGTTGTTAGAACGTCTATGGGCGTGCGTGTGAGTGTTTATGTGTCTGTGTGTTGTTGTGTGTGCTTATTGTTGTTGTTGTTGGCTTGAAGCTGAGCTGAACTGAGCAGGTGCAGCGCTTGTTTAGCCATAAAAAGCAACGACAAGTGCAAATGCCCCAGAACCACCATAACCAGAAGCAGACCGTGCGCCATCGAAATTCCCAATCCAAATCCCATTCCCATTCCCATTCCCTATTCCAGTCCCAGCTGTCGTTGCTCGTATTTACATGCAGACAATATGAAGCAGCAGTATATGTTTATAACATCCGCAAATTGTTGAAGATAACAATTATTGTGCATTGAGAGCAAAGGCAAACACCAGAAGCTTCCACAGACCGAATCGAGTAGTACAAGTATCTTTCTCTGCCTGTGTGTGTATACATGTGTGTGAGTTTGTGTGTGATTGTATGTGAGTGCAAATGTTGCTTGTTAGACTTGTGGCATAGTCGGAAATGGCAGTTTACAGAAACATACAGAGAGCCACAGCCATACAAAAGCCAAGCCCAAATAGCATGGAGATTTGCCATTAGATACCAGCTTTACTTTTGCGGTTAAACACTTGAAAACGTTGTAAATTCAACAGCATGACATTGCCAGGAGTCTCAGCACAGGTTTTTCCACTACTCCAAACTTATTGTACAGGTGTTTCTCATTAGAGTGGTAAAGTTTGTTGCAGGTGTCCAGAGCTTTGTAGACAGAAGATTAAATTATTTCAACCGACAATTTTATGAAATTAACATGTGTATATTTCTAAGATAGAATTATTTGCTATCAGTTAACCAAGAAGTAAACAATTTCACCAATTAAAAGAAATTCTTATGTAATTTGTGAACAATAAATAATGTAAGGAAGCTTTTTACTATCTTGACAAAATAAAATTAATTTTAGCAAACTGCTGAAATTTTAATCATATATTTTCTAAGTTTAATAAGCTAAAAGCGAACTTGAATATTTTTAATACAAAGAGAAATAAATTATATGCATATTAATTTAATAAATTTATTTTCTTGAGGATTAAAGAATAATATTCACTGCAAATATCCAAACTTTGACTTTTTATTTATTAAGATTGGAATACTTAACGCTTTAAAGGAAATAATACAAGTAAGAAAGGCTACAGTCGAGCGAGCTGACTGTAAAAGACCCCGTACTCCTTCTAGTGTGCGTTTTTCCATACAAGTCAACAATATTCGACCGATTTGTCCAATGGGAGCTAAAGGCTATAGTTGTCCGATCCGACTCAACTTGATGAGGACAGTTATAATAGTGAATTTAGTCTCTCTAGCTCTATTCGTTTTCAAGTAATGGTAATGTAAAAATAGTTTTTTACAATTTGTCGGGGCGGTAGGGGGCGTGGCAAAAATTTGAAATAAACTTAATCTGCCTGACATATAAACGGAGTTTCATTCCAAATTTGTGTCTCTAGCTCTTGTAGTTTAAAAGATCCAGGTTCATACTGACGGACGGACAGACAGACAGACGGACAGACAGACATCGGTATATCGTCTCGGCTGTTGATGCTGATCAAGAATATATATACTTAATGGGTTCGGAAAACCCTTCTTCTGCCTGTTTCGCACATTTTGCTTCAGACAAACCCAATAGACCCTATACTCTTTTTTAGAGTATAGGTTCTAATAAAGGAAACAACACGTTAGATGTGCATAATTATTTACTGTTAACAATTCTGTCTTCATTTATCCCTTTGGTAATAAAACATTTAATAATCTGACTTGTAATGAAATAATAATACAAAAAATAATAAAAATGTGCTAAATTAAAATAAGTAAATAGTAAAACATAAAATCAAAATATTATATATTTCACTAGTTTGCATTTTAATAAGCTTTGAATTTGATATACTAATTTGTTAAATCCATTTATTGAAAATTTTGTCAACTTCTAACCAACGTTCCACAACATTTTAATATTTTGACTTGTTATGGTCTTCACTTTTCATTGTTAGACATTTACTTTATATATGTTATTTGGGCATCTATTATAAACTAGTACGAAAACCTACCCCAAAGCAAGACGACTGTAAAAGACCCAGTACTCATACTTGGGAGAAATTTTCCAAACAAACAACTCATTTTTGATCAATTTGTCCTATGGAAGCTATAGGACATGGCAGTTTGATCGGAACCAAACTGGGTATAGATTGTTATAATCACGCTATACATATAATGTGTGTTGCGATTGCTCAACTCACACTGCATGTTTTCATAAGAGTTGCCTGTTTTCGACCGATTTATCCTATAAAAACTATTGGGTATAGTTCTCCGGATCATACTTGGTACGAATAGTAATAATAAATCGTTCCAAATATGGTTTCTCTAGCTCTGATAGTCTCCGAAATCAATGTGCTCATACTGTCGGACGGAAAAACGGACATCGGTATATCGACTCGGCTGTTGATGCTAATTGACCTTTGTAATATTTTTGAGAACGGGGTCCAAAAAACGGTTTTCAGAATTGTCTTGGCCAAAAGTATTTGTATTAAATGAGAGAATAGAGACGAAGCGTACAAAATGGCTGCCAGAACACACACAAGCTCACAGACATATACATACACAGTGATTGGAAATTTGGTAGGGTGGAATACTGTCGTTCTGTCATATCGTAGAAACGCCCTCATTGAGTAAACATTGAGTCAACACTTCCGCTGGGATAACATCAACATGGCGCCAACATTATGGAGGACCAAAAAAGACAGCCAAAACAGATAAACCAGTTGAGATAAGATGCGAGCTAGCAGTCAAGAGAAAAGAGAGAGAGAGAGAGAGAGAGAGAGAGAGGGAGTGATAGAGCAGGCAGCCAGCAGCTAACTGATGAAATCGAAATGCTTAGTTTTTGGCCAGCAATTTTTACCCAATAAATTATTTTATCTACAAAGTCAAAGACATACAAACAAAGCTTACAAACGGCATTCTCCCGCAGTAAGCAACCGTTTTGTGCCACGTGGCATAAAAGCAAATTAGAGCCACATCGGGGCACAAAATGTTTGCTAGTTTACTGTTTATAAAAATGGCATTAAAATGCTCGGCAACAATAATCACAATACCACTACAAGCAAAACTAAATAAAACAAGAACAGTATAAAAGACAAGTAAGAAAGGCTACAGTCGAGCTAGCCGACTGTAAAAGACCCCGTACTCATAGTATTTGCAATAAAACACTTTGAAACAAAACCATCAGTTTGTAATAGGGATGCAAATCGCCAAGAAAATGCCGATATCGATATTAATTAAAATATCACATCAAATCAAATATCGATATTGTCAACAACTGAATTCAAATACGATATATCGCTATAGATATAGACATAATGACCAAATACCGCAAGCGATATTATATCGCATTTATAATTACTATGGTATTGAATATCGATATATAATAAATCGTATAGTATGCATACATGTGCGTGCATCGTCCGCAAGCAGTGCAGTCGCTACACAAGCAGTGCAGTCGCTACACAAGCAGTGAAACGTTTGCTTTGACGTTGCGTGTAATTGTAAACTTTGTTACGTGTCTAGCTCTTTTGTTTATTGTCCGATTTGTATGCAACTTTCAGGATAGTTTGTGATACTTTGTCTCCAAACGAATTTGAAATTACAATACCGTACGATAAGTGCAAATGCCTTAAAAATGGCATTGAAGTTTGAAAATTATTTCATTCTTGTAGGAAAACGGGGCGTGGCAGTCCAAAAATTTTAATGACAATGCATTTATGCTGTCTCTAGCAACCTCCATACCAAAAACGGTACTCCTAAGTGCTATAGTTACTGAGATATTCGCTTAAAACATCAATTTTTTCCTAGGTGACCATAGTTTTTTACAATTTGCGGGGGCGGTAAGGGGCGTGCCAAAGATTTGAAATAAACTTGATCTGCCTGACATAAAGACGGACTTTCAATTTAAATTTGGTGGCTCTAGCTTTTGTAGTTTAAAAGATCCAGGTGTTCATACGGACAGACGGACGGACGGACAGACGGACAGACGGACATTGCTATATCGTCTCGGCTGTTGATGCTGATCAAGAATATATATACTTTATGGGGTCGGCCACGCCTTCTTCTGCCTGTTACGCACATTTCGCTTCAGACAAACTTAATAGACCCCTCTACTCTTTTTTAGAGTACGGGGTCTAAAAATTAATTGAGGGGAGTGCTTTAAATACATTAAAGAATGTGGATATGTTTAATTGAGATATTGACGTTCTATACTAATTATAATAAACTCAAAGAAGTAAATTATTAAAACTATAGTGACTAAAACGTTTGATAACAATGTTAAGCAAATTCAAAGCTTTCATTACGGTTCAGGATTAATAGAGAAGATGGTATGATTTTGCATAAACCCTGACCAAATTCGGTTTCAATTATGTAACACATCATGAAAGTCTGGAGAAAATTAGTAATTCAACTTTTCTTTATATAATGTATATATCATTCCGAATACCTTAATTTATTTTATAGGATTTGGAAATCTTTTACTGTAGGATTCCTCGAATTATATTCTATTGAAGTCAAAACAAATGAATTTGAGAACAAAGAGTTTTTGAATAAATATATATGTTACACAAGGACCGATTGGAAGCTTTACTGAAATGTTGACATTTAATCGTAATTAGTGTCTGACTATAGCAACGGTTGGATTGGAATAATATAGTGACTGCATATAAAACCAAGTTGTTTTTCGATAGTTTGCCTCCCAAAATGTTATATATAATTGGTTAGTCGTGTTTGGCATATAATCCCAACGCAGAGTAATAGCATTATTGAAATGCTCTTTGCAAATATATGAAAATTGATGCAAACATTCATTGTTTGAAAATAAACATAACGTAAATTTAATTAAGTTGAAGCCAAAAGTTCTATGTCTTACTATCAGCATGTTGAGTAGTATTTCGCCTTGGGCACTACGAAGTTATTATTTTATCAAGTCTTTTATGTGTTGTTAGTGACGTTGCTAGGATAGAGTGCTTGTTATTATACCCGTTACTCGTAGAGTAAAAGGGTATATTGTATTCGTTGCAATGTATGTAACAGGGAAAAGGAGACATGGCAGACCCCATAAAGTATATATATTCTTGATCAGCATGACAAGCCGAGTCGATATAGCCATGTCCGTCTGTCCGTCTGTCCGTCCGTCCGTCCGTCCGTCTGTCCGTCTGTCCGTCTGTCCGTCTGTGTGAACAAAAGGATCTCAGAGACTATAAGAGCTAGAAAGGCCCGAGTGGTCGCAAACGAAAGATAAAATGCCCAAGCAGTACAAGTTTGCTTTTGTTTTTTGACACGCCCACTTTAGGGCGTTCTATGTGCATACAAAGGTAAAAACAGGTAAAAATAGCATGTTTTAATATAGAAAACTTTTTTGTTAGTAATGCTATCTAAACCAAATTGACACAGAAAGTACACGTCTAGGGATTACGTATACTGACCAAGTTTGATCCAAATCGGACAACTATATCATATAGCTCCCATAGGGACAATCGGTGAAAAATACGCTCCAAATATGAATTTATATGAATAACTTTTGCGTTGGCCAACCAATCGAAGTGAAACTTACACAGAATATATCTGTCAATAATATAAACATATCGACTAAGTTTGATCCAAATCGGACAACTATATCATATAGCTCCCATAGGGACAATCGGTCAAAAAAACGCTCCAAATATGAATTTATATGAATAACTTTTGCGTTGGCCAACCAATCGAAGTGAAACTTACACAGAATATATCTGTCAATAATATTAACATATTGACTAAGTTTCATCCAAATCGGACGACTATATCGTATAGCTACCATAGGGACGATCGGTCAAAAATACGCTGTAAATATGATTTTGTATGAAAATTTTCTGCGTTTCTCAAGTCATCTGAATTAAAATCAATAGGGTCGATTACCTAACCGATTGCAATATTATTAATATTATTAATAATATATTATATTGTTAATAATATAATTAAACTGAGTAACGGGTATCCTAAAGTCGCGAGGCGACTATAGCATTCTTTCTTGTTTTTAGGTCTCATGTCTTGTGTGCTTTTGTCGACGCCATTGACGTCGATTATTTGCTTTTTCTATTTTCTTTTGCTGTCTTGGTTCGGTCTTTTACGTAATGCTATAATGTAGCTTTAATATTGTTATGGCGCAATTCGCAAGGAAAACCAACAACTGATTTTTGCGATTCGTATGGGATACTCCGCATAATGAATTCAATTTGTGTTTGCCTAAAATGCAAAAACGCAAGAAAGAAAGCATTGTCAATTGGGAAAGGGGCGTTTTGCAATGTGAAAACTGGGAAATCATTTGCCAATTTTAAGCTATAATTTATTTCAGCATTTGCTTTTAAAATTTGTTAGCCGCGAGCGTACAATTTATGCCAGGCAGCTCACAAGCGCAGAGAGATTTGCTTATGTATGTATGTGTGTGTGTGTGTATGAGTTTATACGAGCTACATGCAAAATCACAGGAAAATTAATTTTCCTTACATTCGCTTTGGCACAATCACAAGCTCAATTGTGCGCGAAATTTATTGCTCAGCTAATGTTTGGCCCAAGGATAAAATTGGTGTTTAAGTTCTGTATAAATTATGCTTTGATGTAAAGCTCTGATTAAATTGAAATTGCATTTTCCAAAATTTATACATATATGCAAAATACGAATTTAAGCAACGTTAATGAGTGTCAATTAAATCCAGTTGCCTTTGAGCAGAAACTTCCGCATTGCAGTCGACTAACCGAACAAATTGATTAATTTCATGCATTGCTTAAGTGCATTTTAAATGGATTTGATTAAATTAATTATTAATCAAAGAGAACGAGATTAGCAACAGCGTCTTCAATAATTTGAGTTTTCTCAGTATAACATATTTATTAAGTAACTTAGAGTCGTTAGATGTCAGTAGCTCGGCAATTAGTCAAGTTTGTTAGAACGACCATGATTTTAATTCACTGGATTGAAATATTCATCAACACGGCTAAAGGCCCTAAGTGTTTAATGATAACTTATTGCTTAACTTATATCTTAATTAGAAATCTACAAGATAGCTTAAAGGGCTTGACTGCTTTCACAGCTGCATTACATTCTAAGTTATTTGACCATAAAATTGACAAACATTTATTTCTGCATATTTTTCGAATTCTTTTGGTTTTTAACTCTTTCTTCTACGTTCAGCATACTTTAGTGCTCGCTTTTAGCTGCCTATGTATCTCCTAATTAGAATAAAATTGTTGTTGTTCATTTAAAAGCTGTTGTTGTTATGAAGTATTATTGTTTTTCCATTTACTACTCACTTAAAAATTAAAAGACGCGGCGAGCTGACAGCAGCAAACTACAAACTACAAAGTACAGATAGAAAGCTGTGTCTGTGCTCAGAGCTCAACTCAGTCTGGAGTAAAGTATTTTCTTAGAGAAATTCAAAGCAGTCAAAAGCCATGTGATGACTGACAACAACAAAAAATTAGTAGAGCGAAAAAATAGAGGAAAATAAATAATTATAAGCCATTGTTGGCAGCGAACATAATAACAGCGGAAAAGGAGCAGCATATATAAGCTGGAGTGGAGATCTTTTTTACCCTAATGCTTAAATCAAGTACCAAAGCACTCTATAAAGTGCAGCATATTTAAGTAATTTTATCAAGCGTCTGTGACATGCAAAATGCATTTCAACTAGTTATAAAGTCACATTATTTGCCATCAAATTCAATGCTCGATGCTAAAGTTCTTTCTTCCTCTCCGTTTAAAAGTGCACTCGCTGTTTCTTTCGCATTTTCTTTACGCAAATTTCACAAATTTTTACATAAATCTGCATGAAAAACGACTTGCTCCGGGTAAAGTTCTTTTTTTCGACTTCTTCTGTTATCAAGCATTTCATGAGGAACTATAATTTTTCCGCAATGCTGTCTCTTCATCTTTTGCGCGTTTTTATTTTGTAGTAGTACAATTTTGCTAGGGTGAAAATGCAAATATATATAGTTAGACCCCGTATTGAAAAAGAAAACAGGAGTCTATTAGGTTTGTCAGGAGCGAAATATGCGTTACAGGCAAAGAGAAGTGCTTACGACCCTGTTAAGTGTATATAAATTCATGATCAGCATCAACAGCCGAGACGATATAGCAATGTCCGTTCGTATGAATACTTGAATCTCACAGACATAAATGCTATAGCCGAGTTTTGAATGAAAGTACGTTTACTTGTCGAGCAGATCAATTTTATTTCAATTTTTGTCACTCCTCGTACCGCCCATTGTACTAGCATAATGTTCGTTCTGTAAATTGTAAAGAACGTTTCCCATAATACCACACTTGGAAACCAAATTTACATATTATGTGTATGGTACCATTGTCACTATCCCTACCAAGTTTGGTCCGGGTTGGATAATTATATTCTCTAGCTCTCATAAGTCCAAATGAGAGCGGGGTCTTTTACAGTCGGCTAGCTCTGCTTCAACCTTTTTACTAGTTATATCTTGCAACATTTTTCCACTTATGAGATTTTTCGGAAAAGAATTTAAAGCAGCTACTAAAATATTCCGTCGAAAATTATTAATATATAAAAAAAATTAAACAATTTGATAATGGCATCAATGACTTTATTGCAGGGAAATAAATTAAATTGTTTGGTATTTCAATGACTTTAAACTTAAAAAGCAAACAGTTTTATTTACATTTGACAACAACAACAACAATATTCCCATTCGATTCATATTTCCGACTTAATTCATCTCTATGGAAACTTGCTTTGGCATAAAAACTGATTTAATTTCCCGTAAATATACGTTGCATACCGATCAGTTGATATAAAAAAATTTCATTTGTGCTTTATAAAAGTTTATTTTCATTTCTTTTTCTTTTCCTTATGTTCTGCTTTAAAAACAATACAAAACACAGCGTTTACGAAGGTTGCTCGTCCTTTTAACGGTTGTATCTGTACGAGTGTATGTTTGTGAACGTGTATGTGTGTGTGAGTATTTGTTTCGTATGATATATGCGCATTGTGCTCAAGAGTATTTTCGGATTGTATTTTGTTGCTGCCTCCGGGAGAAGTTCCTTTTTCTGTGTGCTCTAAATATTTCTGCATATACACATGGTTGCATTTTCGTTGTGCCATTACAATTTGGCTTAATCATTTCAGAGGGGGAAATGCGTGGCTTATTTCGCGAGCTGTACTTGCCACAACGTTGCATATAAGAACCACAAATGAATTATGTTTACGCTACGCATTTATTATTGTGTTTTTCTTATTTGTGCAGAGAGCATTTCTCATACAAAGACTTTAATTTACCAGAGTTTCCTTCTCAATTGTAAGCAGGTTGTGGTCAATCCATAAGTAAGGAATAAACAAATATATCTATGGCGTTAAATTCGATTCGAAGTCCTTCCATCGCAGTAATGAAACATCCTCTTAATTGTCAGAGACATTGTACACTTTTCGTAATTTAGTTGCGATACTTAAGCAGTTTAAGCCACGTCGCGACGTCGGTTTGGCGGCCCTAAAGACAAATTAATGACTTTCAGCCAGAGTCACGGACCTGGACCTGGACCTGGACCTTTACTCAACGCAATCGTTTTCTTTTCCTAAGAACGCTATATCCTGTCTGGATGGCGCCGGAATTTATATCACAAAGGCTTGGCCAAGGCGGAAATTACTAAAAAATGCGAGGAGAGTTGCAAACTCAAGTTATTTTCCACAATTACACGCACTGCTGATGTTGTTGTTTGTTGTTGGTTTAACGATTTTGCAGACTTCATCTTGTCGCGTTCTTATCGCGTTTTGATTTTTAATTAAAGCTCAAATTAAATGTGTTTTGCAAAATGGAATTTTTGTTTCACACACATAGTTAAATTAGGCTCACAAACAAATAGTCTATCCAATTATCTCTTGGCTTAAGCACAATTTAAATGGCCAACACATGAGGTCCAACAAATTGATAAAGTTATTTTAAGTTTGCAACTTGTTTTCAAACTTCTGAACAAATTTTCGTTATATCTTATTATAAATAAGCTGAAACTTCTGCAGAAACAAAAATAGTCCTTAAAATACATTACACCATATAAATACATTACAACAAGTAAGAAAGGCTACAGTCGAGCGAGCCGACTGTAAAAGACCCCGTACTCATTCTAGTGCGCGTTTTACCATACAAATAAGTAGTTTTCGAACGATTTGTCCTATGGGAGCTATAGGCTATAGTTGTCCGATCCGGACCAAACTTAATGAGGATAGTTATAATGGTACCATACACATAATGTGTTAGTTTGGTTGCAATCGCTCAACTAAAACTTCATGTCTCCATACAAATCACCCATTTTCGACCGATTTGTCCTATGGGAGCTATAGGCTATAGTTGTCCGATCCGGACCAAACTTAATGAGGATAGTTATAATGGTACCATACACATAATGTGTTAGTTTGGTTGCAATCGCTCAACTAAAACTTCATGTCTCCATACAAATCACCCATTTTCGACCGATTTGTCCTATGGGAGCTATAGGCTATAGTTGTCCGATCCGGACCAAACTTGGTGAGGACAGTTATAATGGTACCATACACATAATGTGTTAGTTTGGTTGCAATCGCTCAACTAAAACTTCATGTCTCCATACAAATCACAAATTTTCGACCGATTTGTCCTATGGGAGCTATAGGCTATAGTTTTCCGATCCGGACCAAACTTGGTGAGGATAGTTATAATGGTACAATACACATAATGTGTGAATTTGGTCTCCCTAGCTCTAGTCGTTTTCAAGTTATGGTGATGTGAAAATAGTTTTTTACAATTTGCGGGGGCGATAAGGGGCGTGGCAAAGATTTGAAATAAACTTGATCTGCTCGCGAAGCAGACGGACTTTCATTCCAAATTTGGCGGCTCTAGCTCTTGTAGTTTAAAAGATCTAGGTGATCATACAGACGGACGGACAGACGGACAGACAGACAGACGGACAGACGGACAGACGGACATCGCTATATCGTCTCGGCTGTTGATGCTGATCAAGAATATATATACTTTATGGGGTCGGAAAAGGCTCCTTCTGCCTGTTACGCACATTTCGCTTCAGACAAACTTAATAGACCCCTATACTCTTTTTTAGAGTACGGGGTCTAAAAAGTTAGATCTAACAAGTCAACAAGCTGCATTGGTCGAGCTGACTGTAAATGAGCCCTTACTTTTGCCGATGCTGCACTAACCACTGGTTACTGGTTAATTCGTCATATGGTATCTGCATGATATACAAATCTAATTATAATCTAATTAGCTCAGGATACATAAAAGCAAACCAAACGCATAAAAGATGAGTAGTGTTGAAATTTTTCATTGAAACTTTGACCTAAGGGAATTATTTGATGTCCAATTCTGATCAAATTTAATACGGAAACATCCATAAGTGTGCTTGAGATAGTTCCATTTGTTAACAAGTTTTGTATGTTTTGTAATAAGTTTTCTTTAATGAGCACTTTAATGATACGAGGTCTCTTACAGTCAACTCGCTCGACTGTAGCCTTTCTTAGTACTTTTCTCTTAAAAACCTAAATAGCTCCATTCAATTTTGAAAAGCTAAGGTTAGCCAAATAATTATTTGACTCTTTATAACAATATACTTTCTAAGAGCAAGTAAAAAGTGACAACTTAATACTGTCATCTTAACTCATTTACAATAACCAAATAAGCTCACACCACAGATTGTAGGCCAACAGGGCGTATGATTTACAACATTTCCAGGATGTCCCCCGTGTGAAAACAGCAGTGTAAAGGCAGAACCAGCTGTAATCTATCTCCCAATGAGGCACGCACTTGATTTATTTGTTGTTGCTACAACAAAGTATTCAAAACAAAGTATACTGAAGCGGTTCTGCCAGTTGTTTACTTATGCGGCTACACATTTTGGGACTAGGCAGTATGCCTGGGGCAAAGTGTTAGCAGAAAATTCACTTGTATTTGCATAAATAAATTAAAAATCAACTTCCATACTGTAGACGCCCACTCAAAATGGTTTGGCGTTAATAAAATAAGGAAACAGCTCAATTTCCACGGAATCAATTATTTCAACTAGTCAGGGTTGCCGCAGTACTTAAGGATCTCCCTTTTTGGGGGAGGCGAACTAAATACTTTGTTAATGATGTGCATAAAAATTGTCTTACACTTGAGGGCGCATTCTAATTGAAAAGGTTGTGCGTCGACTTACTCAAATTATTAAGTGATTCGAAAACATCACAAGGGAGTGTGTTAATAACGCCAAAAGGGTTTCTTTGCATAGACTAAAGTATAACTTATTATTTAAAACTCCTTAAATAATTAAATTAAGCTTATTAATTGATAATGTTTTAATAAATCTTATTGAAAGTAAAGTATTAAAAGTAAAAGTATTACTGCGAATTGTATCACACTTTAAGATTCTGATGATATTTAACTCGGGCATACTATTTAATGGGTCAAAAAAAGTTACGTTCAATAAATACATGTCGCCCAAGTCGGCTACTTATTATGCATTTAAAGGGCGCGTGTTTGAGCGCGTCACTTTATTAATCATAGTTCAAGTATCATATAAAAACAAACGTCTCACACAGCATATTTTAATTCCTAGACCCTTTTATTCCTGACTCATTTTAGCTATGCGACAGCAGCTGCTTGAAAAGCCAACGATGGCAGCGCGTTGAGCACGTGAGAGCCCTGAAAAAATGTGCTCGTCCGCTCGCATGACAATTGTAGCGTGCAGGCATTCAGACAACCTAGGAGCAGCGTCAGACAGCGCAGTTAAGCGCAGCGCACGTGAAGTGTGTGCCAAGAACTTAAGTCATACATAGAGAGAAAGGAAAAGAGATCTGGTCCTACTAACACATGCTTTGAGGAAAGGCTTACCACCTGAAGGAAGGCGCAGACAACCCGAAAAGTCATAGAGCAACGCAGAGAATAACTAAGTGAGTATACACAACATTTTCGACCGAAAGATAACTGAAAGTCAGACTGACAGACAGATAGACAAAGGGCACACATATAGACTAAGAATTCGTTTGAGACACGTACGAATAGGTTATAAAAGATACATAGTGTGGACTATAAGAGGTGCCACAAAAAAGTTCTTAGAGATGCCAAAGCACAATGTAAACCTTACTTAAATATATGTGTTTATTTTAAATTGAAATCATTAAATAAAATAGTACACATGTGCCTTTTGTAAAATAATTAATAAATTTGCTATCCGAACTTAATTTCTCTTCATGCAAACATTCCAGTTGGTATTGTTTTAAAACTAAAACTCATGCATTGGCTAGCATTCTTAGACAAGCAATGTTAGGCATTATAAAGGCCATAGTTGCAGGGGAATGCAGTCAACTGGTCCAGCTCTTCTGTCTCACATATGCAAAATGCCAACTGAAAATGCCATTGTGGCTGCTTCCATTGTGCTTGACGACAGCAAGAAGGGCAAGGACAGTGGCTCAAGTGCAAACAAGGTAATGTTTTCACACACAAAAAAAAAAAAAAAATTGAAAGTAGTAGAAGCAGGGAAGAAAAGACAATGTCCCCGACCGTTTAATACCCTGTTGCAGTCGCGTTTGCTCTTGATTTCAGTTAATTCTGTTTTTGACTTCAGATTCTTTATTTACCCATGTTTGTCGTAAGTCCACTCTGCTTTGGAACAAGATCAGTCGTAATATATTTCATAAAATCAGAAATGTTCCCTACTGTCTATTGCGTACTTGGACAAAAATATATCATGGCCTTAGCCCTCCGTATGAAAACAAAAACCAGAAAAAAGAAAATGAAAATGAAAGAGAAGAGTACACACAAAGCCAGAGAGTAGATATAAAGACAACACAACGCCGCTAGCAAGGCTTGTTTTGCACAAGAGCTACTTCTATGATGATCTCAAAATGGCATTGCATACTTTTTTGGGCACATCTAGTGTGCTTCAGGCGCATTTTGCAAACTTTCTCGAGCAAAGGCTGAAGAAGAGTATAACAGAATTTAAGTAACAAGGAGAATATTAAATCTAATAAAACTACAAATGTTTGTTTGGCTTAAAGCCTTCATTTTATTTAAATCGTAAAATTCATTCATTTTTTCGTTTATGTTAAAATATTCCCAAATAATATGGTTCACTGGTGTGCAATTTTTATTTTTACAGTTAGCTTCAGCTGCCATTTAAATATGAAATGGATACACGCCTTTAATTAAAAACCAAAAAACGAAAATCTTTTCAAACTGAAACAAGCGCAACTGAATAAACCGGAAAAATAAGGACACGCCACAAACACACGCCACAAGCGATATTGTGGTTCGATTGTTCGACAAGCAAAAACTGCAGCACTTAAAATCATTCAACAGCAGCAACAATATTGCTACATCGCCATTTTGACCAATATTAATAATGGTAATGTTGCTGCAATTCAAGCGACAACTGCCCGCAGTAGCAACAGCAGCAACAACAGTATTGAGAAAGAGAAGAAAACTCCGTGGTACAGCCAGGCAGCTGCTTCTGTTGTTTCTGCTGGTGTTGCATGTATGCGGCGGCCACGGAGCTGGAGTCAGCTACAACCCTGGAGGCAGCATATCTGGCAACTTAAGTGCCACGCAGCGTGGCCATGCGGCAACAAGTAGCAGCGGAGGACTTGTATTGATCGGTTCCAGCAGCGCCACGGGCAACAGCGGAAATGCGGCCACCTCCAGTTCGGTGCCCTCATTATCGCTCACTTCATCGTCATCGTCATCGTCATCATCCTCATCGCCTTCGGCCTCGTCATCTGCATTTGTAACGTCAAGCAGCAGCAGTTCGTCATCATCGGCGTCAAGCGGCAACCGCAATAGTAGATTAACTAGCAGCAACAACAGCAACAACAACTACAATAACAACAGTAACAACAACATAAATCATGATCAATTACCCGCACAGCTCTCATCGCGCATCATCCACACACGCAACGGCGCCATCTCGGGCGTAATTGTCCAATTAGATGGACGGCATTTGGATCCGGTTGAGGCGTATCGCGGAATACCCTACGCCTCGCCCCCTGTCGGCAATTTGCGTTTCATGCCCCCCGTTTCTGCAGCCATGTGGTCCGGCGTCAAAAAGGCGGACAGGTAAGAACTCCCTCTACTGCTCCACCACCCTCACCCCCTCCACCCACAAGTTCAATCTAGATTTTTAATGGTGCCTTGGGGTCATGTATGTGTGCATGCAAATGCTCCATGTCTATGGCTTATCCTGTCCTAGGCAACAAGCCGTCTTTAAAAACTCGTCAACATAAATTTCAAGTTTCCGGAAGTGCTGGGTATAAAGTTTATGAGCTGACGCGCTTCTTTGTTATTCATACGACCTATGGGACGGGATTACGTACTCGTAACTAGAGGCCACTAACAAGCGAAAACAAGTGCATTATGCTTAAATAAATGGGAAGGATATGTGCATAAATACAATTTCAAAGTCTAAACACATTATAATAATATAAAAATCAATGAAAGTGATTAATTAAATGTGTTTATTTACAATACAGTCAATAGTTTATTCGGTAGTTGTCACAAGAAATAAATATGTCACATTATGGGAATGAATGGTTATACTCTAACATAATCGAGCTCCCAATTTCTTAGACCCAAAGTAAGCAAAATAAAATTAAACATCCTATTTTTTTAGGAATTACTGTTTTTTATAGGACTTTTAAAGATTTTTAAGATAAGACCAAGTTTTTTATTAAGTTAGTGCGTGCTATTTTGAATATTATTTACAAAATCAAAGACTTGTTTATATTGTTTCATTAATTTTTGGTGTACTTACCATAACAAAGCTTATTATGCTCAAGGGAGAAAGTCAAGATTTAAGGAAAAAAGTGAAATTCAAGCTCAATTCAAATGCGCTGTCAATTTAACAGCGTTAAATCATTTTCAGTTACTTGAGCTGCCCGCGGTGATGAAAAGGGTTTCATTCGAGGCACTGTCGCGTACTCGAAATACATAAAATGATCAAAATGCCATAACTCAAGAGCCTGTGGCAAGCCAGGCCACTCAAGAGGGTCGCCAGAAGTTGCTTGTTGCTCAACAATTGTCACCTCAATTAACTTGCTCATTATTATGGAGTATACAGACCGATCCCGGGTTGAAGTTGAGTACACAAGAGTCAGGCCAAAGTCAAAATGCGAAAATACTAATAAAAATGCTACCGACTTACAAGCACACACAATGGAAATAATAATGATAATACGCGACGTAATTACAAAAAAAGAGAAGAAAAAGTCAAAGGTCAGCAGACTCGACGGGCTTCCGCTTGAAATGTTTCACAAATTAAATATTTACGTTGCCGCCAGGCAGCAGCTGTGCGACACTTGAATAACAGCAACAACAACAACAATGGGCTACAACAAGCCGAGCATCTAATTTACAAACGCTCCCAAGTGGCAAATCATTATTCACAAAGATTCCCAGAACACGGTTGTCCTGCAGCCACATTGTTTGCTTTTGTAGAAGGGTGCCTCAAAGTTGTCCTCTCCTCGTTTCTTATCTTTTACATACCCTAACTAATGGTACTACAATAAAGCCAAAAACCATGTAACAATGCCTCAAAATGATCAGTTAATTTCAATAATAAATGTTATCTCAGATTTTGACTTCGGTTCTTTACAGAAACTTTATCAGATTAATTAGTTTGATTAAAGGATAATTCGATTTCTAAATAGTATTCCAATTTGCCATAAATCTTGCTCATTTAAGCCAGGTTTTAAATAGATTCATATTGAACAGAATATTGTATCTTACTCAGAGTAACTACGTTTTGCGTAGACTTCATGGCATCTTTTTCGCCTTTGAATTTGGCTAACAAAAAAGGGCACAAAAAAGGTTCGAAATCCGCGTCCCGTAAATAAACATAATTTTTCAAGTTCTGTTTCAAGGTACCCTGATGAATGACACAGTCTCAGAACTGTGGCACCTGCTGCTTCCCTTGGATCTCGAATTTGGGCTGACATCAACGCAATTGCAGACAATCTTGGTTTGTCAGACTCCCTGAGTGTCCCCTGATTGTCTGGCACTGTCCTTAATATGGGCAGAGGAGGACAGAGGGGAACAGAGGTTTTATTTGTCAAGCCACATTGCTGTGAGCCTGTTGACGGCTCAACCCTCAGGTTGGCAGGCCAATAAACTCCTTGAGTAATGTTCAAAACATTTTTCGGCACGTCAGCGTAATAAAGTCGTTTCGACCATCGACTGGCAGACATTCAAGGTACCAAAGATCATTAGCCGGCTTTACAGTTATATTCGAAAATTAATGTGTTTGAGAAATCTTGTACATTCTCAGCAATTTACACGGACAACATTAAATGGTATAGGAAAATGAGTTTTCCAGATTTTAAGTATGAATTAAGTGAGGTTCAATAAACAGACAACTGGTATAAACAATTATATCTTTGTAGGTATCAGTTAATTCAGAGAAAATAATGAAATTCTATTGTAAGTACAGTGAAAGGGTAATTATGCCAAAGAATGTTTCTAATAAATAATAACACAAAGACTATTTAAATTCACAAAGTTTAAATAATAAAATTCTATTGCAAACTGATAGGCCCACACTTGAAAATTTAAATCCATTTACATATGTTAGGTAATATATTTATTAGGTAAGTAGTTGGGAAAGTTGAGTGTTGACTTATATTAATATTTAACTAGTACAGAAAGCTCCAAGGAACATTTTTCCCACTAATAACAACTTTCAGAGTCCTTAAATATTTTTTATTCTTAACCCACCAATGCTCGAGCTCTTGAAGCTTTGACAGTCCACGCGTGTCACCACCAAGAGCAGCATCCACAAAGTACCCACCTTTCCACCCTTCCACTTTTCTCCCTTTCTCTGTTTCTTACTTTCCCGCACATTCACGCTCTTCACCCTTTAGTTGGGCAAAGTCGATGTTTTTGTTGTTGTTTTAAAATAAATTTTCCAACCACTTTGCACTTTGGCTGTCATAAAGCTTTTGCTTTTGGCGTAAGGATTATGAAATACAAGCGGATTATTAGGGAAACGAGCAGAGAAAGAGGCAGAGGAAGAGGATGAGGCTCAGGACTTAGACTGGATTCTCTCCTATGTTAACTGGTCTCTGCTTATTAAACTTCAAGCCAAGTCATCGTCGAGGTGAAAAAATGGCAATAAAGTGAGAGTTTTATGCATGGCGCTTAAGCGTTTTAATCAAAATGGAAAAGCTGCTTGCAAAAAACTCCACGTAACGATTTTCCTAATAAAAAGCGCATTAATGAGTGTTCCGCTTGAAGCCACTAGCTGTTGCTGCTTGTGGCCTCTAAATACGATTGCTCTTGAAGGCCAGAAGTTGTATAAAGTGGAAGAATGGGGAATAAAAAATATACAAAATAAAAGATGGCTTCCATCATTAAAAACGTTAATTCCAATTTAAAGCTCGAGAGCAGCCAACTAGAGGGAAAGAGTGAGTTAGAACGAAGGGGTAGATGGAAGTACCATCAGCGCAGCACCCGGTGGTTCTGCATAAATTGTTGTGGCGGCTTGCCCAAGGTGCCTGGTTTTCCCTCTCGGATTTTCCATGCCTGCTGCTGTTGCCCGTTGTAAATGAAATTGCGAAAATTCATTTTAAATTGGATTTTATTTAATTTGACTGCGGCAAGAAAGCTTTATGCGTGCTGCCACCGCCGTAGTCACCGCTATAGCCACCGCCATAACCACCGCCATAACCGCCCAGTGGGGTGTATCAAAAATTGTAGAATGGGCGAGACTGCAAATCTAATTTGTAAGCAGCTACCTGCCACCCAGAGTAGACGACGACAGATTTCTGCCTCGATGCCCACAGGTAAAATTAATCTATTTTGCTTGACGTGGTCGCAGTGTCGCATATCATTTTCGGTCGGCTGCCAAACCACACTCTCCCTACTCCCAATACTCCCTCCCTTGCTTCAACAAAAATTTTTTGCCTTGTCAATTTTCCCACTCTTAGCCCATCCACGCCTGTCTCCCTTTCCCTCTTAGTTGTGCATGCATTTTTCCACCTGACTGAGATTATGCTTCTGTTTGATGTATTTAAGCGAAGGCAAAAAGTGCTCTGAGTGCTTACCTTAGTCGTCCTGCTCCAATACTCCATAGCAAAGAAGTATCTGAAGCAGATACCGCAGTTTACCGTTTGTTTACAGATAATTGTGCGTGCCCCACAACACCAGCTGATCCACCAGCCTCTAGCAACCTCTTCGTACCTCATGTAGATTATGCCGCCACACCCACACACAGAAACACTAACACATACACACGCACACCTTCTTTCGCGAGTTTTCAGAATTTCAATTGCATGCGTCTCCATATTTTGGACGTGTCCTTCGACCAGTGTCCTGTATTCCATGACCACCTCGACCTGTTTGCTTCTCGCCAAGTGATTTATATGCGTAGCATGTTTTTTGTGCAGGGTCAGAAAACTAAAAATTGTTTGTTTTCCTTAGAATAAATTTACGCGCTGTTTGAGCTTGTGGAACACGTAAAGCGATAAGAGACTAGCTGACTAAATGGAAAAAAAATGTTATTTAGTATGTTAATATTAAAAACGAGTGTTTTAAGATACTCTATATTCTTACGGCAATGAGCGCGATTATTGCGGGAAAACCCCATTTTTTGTATCAGTCTTTAAATCTTTAAACTCATCTGTGGAAAGTCATTTTAATCGATGTGCCAAAAAATAAGTCTTACGTCACGAATACATTCCGTTCAGTAAATTTTTGACTTCTCGTGTTTGTTAAGCTAAATTTTCAATCAATTTCGGGAAAACATTTAGTTGATTTAGTTAATTAAACCTGAAGAAAATCAAGTATTTTGTTCCCACTAGTAAATCAAGCTGTAAACATTAAGGATGTACATGTGTTTAATTTTCCATTATTGGATATAAAGAAGTATTGTTATTTATATTTCATATTATATAAAATTTGTTTTTTATTTCACTGACTCAGACACTTTTTATAACAATTTCAACTGGAAAGAACTGATAGTAAGCAAAGTTGATGTTATTACCCGAGTACACTTTTTGCGAGAGTAGTTTATTTGCTTTAATTAAGCTAAGGCAAATAAAAATTCTAACTTTTTAGTGTTCGTTTCCCTAAGCAGTTATCGATGGTTATAAAGTCCAGAGAAGCAGCTCAGTTACGCAGTTTACAACTCCTGCTCCTTGCTCAACTTCCACCCATTTGCTCAGTCCAATTTATTAGGCTAATTCCCTCTGCCATTGCCCCTACCATAGCCAGCTCTTATCAGTACAACTTCAACCTCTGCTGGTGAGCACACAAAAGTCACATAAACAAGATCGCTGCCACTTGAAAACTGAACACATTTCGTTGCTTGGAGGTCGCATTAAAAATTCAAAATGTGGCTTTTACGAGCTTCAGCTGAGAATTTTGTAGGATTGACCTGGACGATAGGGGCTTTGGTGGAAGGGGCTTGTCACCTGCCGGATGTTGGAAGTCAACATTAACAATACAACTAGCCCTCTCAACCGGGCGTCATTTAAACTTTTCACTTTCATTACTTATTTTTAATATTTTTCAAACTGAAATTTCTCTTATCCGGACGGAGTTGTCGAATCAGCTCAGTGTTCATGGTTGCCCCTCCACTGCCATTAAGCTGGCAATATGAAGCCGAAAATTAAACTTTTATTACCTCCCTTATTGTTTTGCTATAAAATTAATGATTATCATGGCAATTGTCCGGCCACCACAAGCATCCATTAAACGTGGGTCATGGGGTCACCTAGTGGTCATTTCGCCAGTTTCAGAGAGGCGTTTCAAATACAAAAATATAATAAAAATTAAATATACTCAGCAGCACAAACAATGCCAGAAAGCAACAGCAGCAACAAAACGAAAAGTAAAGGAAAATTAAATAAAATAAATTCTCGTTCCGCAATGTCATTAATGTTTATGTTTCATTCTTGGTTGGGGTCCTCCCTAATGGACCCAAGCTCAAGCAGATAAAGCGGAACCAACATTTTTTAATGTATCTATTGATTTTTGCCAACGACATTTTGATGTACCAAAAGGGATGTGCCACTTTATGAGTTGACGGCATCCGAAAAAGAACAAAAGGGAAAGCGAAACAGTTAACCGAAAAATTAATCGGGTTCTTGGACTCAAAATACATTAATAGTAGCCAAGTTAGCCAGCAGTGGTTCAGATCAGTCAAACGATTAAGAAGTCGATAGTTGAGTAACTTGATATTTTTGTAACAAAATGTGATTTATTATCATGACATGAAACTTAATTCATGAGAGAGGTAGTTTTGTAACTGCACTTATTAAAAAAATCATTTATTGTTATGAGATTTTATGTAGGAACTCTGAATAAAGAGCATGAATATCATTATTACCTTGTAATCAGAACCTTTACAAATAAAATCAAAAGATGTGATATTCATGCATACAACATTTGTATTTAGTCCTTGCCTGCAATTGGCCTACTCACAAAAACTGAAACCTCACTCAATCTGAGCCCCGAAGCTACTTAGTTTGGTGCCCGTCACACTGGAGATTAAAAATAAATAATGCGAGAAAACTAAAGGCGAGTTCAAGGAAACTGTCAAAGAAAACTGAAGTGCTGCCAGTGTCAGTCATAAACGAGTGCAAGGCCAAAATGGCAGTAGCTTGTCATAGCCAGAGTATTACAGAATTGCATAGAAGTGCAACAAATTCACAATAAAGAAATGGGATAGAGAACGTCAAGCTAAATCGAAAACCATTTTGCCAGCTGGAAATAAGCTTTGCCAAAAAGGGGGTCAAATAAATGAAAGCGCAAACTTTGGGCGCAAATCAAAAAGTTATTATAGCCCAAGGACAATCAGGCCGAAAGAGTCCTCAGAATGTAAAATCGTTGACGTTGACTTGAAGTTGACTGCGGCAAAGATTACACAATTCTAGCAAATTAATCTGTTTATAACGACAGACAAAAGGTCTGGCATAAAAATAAGCCAGTTTCAGAAACTTTTTGAAACCTTTTTCTGAACAACAACAAAAAAACAAAAATACAAAAACAAAATGTCAGCGAAAAAGTTTTGCATTTAACCAATATTTTTTGTCAATTTTCTTGATTCTCTTACAGATTTAGTCCGGTTTGCCCACAACGTTTGCCGGACATCCACAATGAGACGGCGGCTCTGGAGCGCATGCCCAAGGGTCGGTTGGAGTATCTGAAGCGATTACTGCCCTATCTGCAAAATCAATCAGAGGATTGTCTTTATCTAAATATTTATGTCCCCATACAAGGTGAGTGTGCGAGTGAGAGGCTTAAGTCCGAGTGTGTATGTATGTACAATATTTTTCTTCTCTACCAACGCCTAAAACCGAAAAAAATGCCGCACATGCTCCCTCTTTAGTTATCCATCTCTTTTGCGAAAGGCCTAGACATTTTTCAGTCTTGTTTATTTAGCACTTTGCAAGGCATTTGAATAAATTGGCAAGCGGTAAAGAACGCAAACGGTTTGGGTATCTTGTTTCAATTTTTCTTCAGCTTTTCCCAACCGCCCCTTAATCCCCAAAGGCCGCTCTCTGGCGACTGTGTTGAAAAAGGGTCAGCTTTGGCGAAGTTTTAAATTTTTGCCTTTTTTTACACATCTCTTCTTCTTTTTGCCAGCTTTTCTCCCTATCCATAACGCGCAAATGGACAAATGTTTCGACATTTTTCAAATGCCAAGGAATTCTCGAAGCTGTTTGGCAAGCAAAAAATAAAAGCTAAAGAACCAAACACAAAGTGGCCAAATTTATGCAAAAAGCGTATAAACGATTGTCTGCCTGTCTGTCATATTGTCTGTGTGGACATTTTATCCATTGTCGCGATTCTTCCTCCGTTTATTTGTTTTTTTTTTTTTTTTTTTGCAATTTGACAATAGTAGATTAATGGTTGATTTTTTTAAGACAATATATTTGATCTTGAGATACTAAAGATTAATTGTGTTTGGTTGAAGCAAATAATAATATAAAGTTGTTATGCAAAATTATATCTAAAAGCTGTCACGAATATATAATTGTTAATTAATAAATTAAATTAAATTCTAAGGAAAAATAAAATTATATCAAGTATTAAGGTACAGGCTCTTCCGACCGTAAGATACTCCCTAGCAGAAGATATGGAGTTATTTAGACATCTATAAAATTGTTTCAACACAATTATTGCAACCATTCAAGCAAAATCAAATGAATTAGATTTATTAAGATGAAAACACTTAAATAAAATATCGTCCACAACCAAATATATATTATAAGACAAAATGAGCAAAATTCAATTCAAATTCATTGATAACAAGAACAAACGGTTATCTTCGGCTCCCCGAATATTAAGTACCCTTGCAGTCATGTATATTGCGTTCATTTGGATTCAGTTACCAATTGTTCCTATGAAAGCTTTATGTTATAGTAGTCCGATTGGGATGAAATTTGGTCAGTATATAATCGCAAGTCTGTATTGCGTGAATTTGGTTGAAATCGCTCGATCGACACTGAAAATTTCATACTAAGCGTTTCAGCATTTTCAACCGATTGTTCCTATGAAAACTATATGATATAGTAGTCCGATTTGGATGAAATTTGGTTTGAATGCATATTGGCTTAATTAGGTTGAGATAGCTAAAAAAAAATTTTTTTCAGCCGATTGTTCCTATGGGAGCTATGAGATATAGTTATCCGATTTTAACATATGAACTGGGTGCAGAGAGAATACACATCTGCACCAAGTTTCATCAAGATAGCTTTAAAACTGAGAGACAAGTTCGGATAGAAACAGACGGACATGGCTATATCGACCTGGCTCTTGATGCTGATCAGGAATATATATAATTTGTGGGGTCTGCCACGCCTCCTTCTGCCTGTTACGCACATTTTCGCGTCTGACAAACCTCTACTCTTTTTAGAGTACGGGGTCTAAAAAAGTAGAGGGGTCTTTTGAGCGATTGCAACCAAACTAACACATTATGTGTATGGTTCCATTATAAAAATCCTCACCAAGTTTAATCGAGATCGGACAACTATAGCCTTTAGCTCCTATAGGACTAATCGGTCAAAGATTGGGAATTTGTATGGAAAAACGCACACTAGAATGAGTACGGGGTCTTTTACAGTTGGCTCGTCTAATAAATTTGCATGCTCATAAAGAGTCAATTTTGCAAATGTGGTGTATCTAGCTTACACCCTTTTTTTCCCCTGTGATGGTATATTGCGTTTGTTCAAAGAAGCCTTGACCGTCTGTCCGTCCGTATGAACGCTGAGATATCAGGATGGCAAAAGCTAGAAACACTAAATTTGGGACATAGACTACTTTAATGCACAGGTAGATCAAGCTCCACTTATGTATATTTTTGCCACTCCTCCTACCGCCCCCGCAAACTGTAAAAAACATTTTCATAAGCCCATAACTTGGAAACTATAATACCTATCGCGACCAAACTCACATTATGTGTATCATTATAACTATTCATACCTAATTTGGTCCGGTCGGAAAACTATATCCTATAGCTTCCATAGGCCATTTGGAATACAGACTGTTTTTCATGAGCAGGCGGATCAAGTTTATTTTAAAGCTTTAATACCACGTCCCCTTCACGTAAGTAAGAAACACAGATTATAAATTTGATTAGCATTCTGATGCTATGTGCAAGCGAGACAGAGCGTGCTATATTGAGCATTTTTGCTTCTTTCTCTTTGCTTCTTCTTGCTATGTGTTACTTTGATTCATCTATCGTTACCAGTTCTTTATAGTTCATTTGAGTGAGTTTTTATCGATTAATCGATATGAGCTAAAGTTGCGATACTAATTAAGCGATTAGTTACTTTGCTCAGCTTTTCTTATAGTAATAGCAATCATAGCAAAAATTATGTCGTAACAATTTACATTCATAACGGACTTCTTACAGGGTATATTACGGTCGGGAGAGCCCGACTCTATTTATCTTCTTGTTATATTATCTGCAAGAGTATATTGGGTTTGTGTAAAGTATGTAACAGTATGTAACATCTATGAAGATATAAATATTCTTGATCAGCATCAACAGCCGAGTCGATGTTGCGATGTCCGTCCGTCTGTCTGTCTGTCTGATAAACTTTTACTATCTTTTCTGTAACATGTCCGAACATAGAAAACACCGGTAATTAATCAAAAATAACTCAAATTCGTAATAAATTCGATTAATTTAACGTAAATTAAAAAAGGAAACATTTGTGAAGGTAAAGCAAAGAAACTGCCGAAGATTTCCATTGCCTGAGCAGCTGCCAGGCCGTCAGTCAGGCATTCAATCACTCAGTGCATCTGGAACAGAGCTGCAATGTCCGGTGCTCGACATGCCTGTAAATTACATTTTAATTAAAACGCACAGAGGAAAACAGCATCCGTAAGAGAGAAAGAGAAAGAGACTGACTGAAATGAACAAAAGCAGAGCAAACTTAATGAAAGTTGTCAGCCGCAGTCTTTGGCTGCAACACCTGCCAAAGCTGACCGACTACTAACACGAACAAGTTCACATCGGAAAATCGCGTAATGTTCCCTATTTCTAGCTAATTCAGTTGTCTATCAAGCACGGAATTTAATTCAGAGTTTAGACGTTCAGCACTTGGCATTCTCTTAGCCGCCAAACTGAATATGTCTGTCCGTCAGACTTCAGACAAGCTGCATTTACCATGATTTTATGTCTGACAGACATTATCAGCCATGCCTTTTAGTCAGTGTTTAAATGTTTGTTAATTCGCTATGTAAGCTGTATTGGAGCTTTATAAAACCATTCGACTATATTACCATCTTTATATTTACTTCGAAATAGGAAAACTCTTTAATTTGCTGAAAATGGTCAGCGTTTACTAGAACATTATTTTATTTAATTTTAATTGTTACTTGAAAACAATCAATAAAACGTAAGATAAAGTCCATAAATTTTCTATAACATTTTTCGTCCAATAAGCGATTATTTCTTGTCGTTTCCAGGACAAAAACATCCAATTAAACGAGCTTTTATTGATACCATGCGGACAAAAAGCAAAAGGTGTAACTGACTCGAAGAAATTGTCGACGCACATTTTAAACTGAGCATGAAAAATGTATAAAATAATCGTCAAGAGTCGTTGAAGTATGACAAAATTTACATTTGTCTGCAATTTGTCTTCGATGGCAGCCACTTTGCAATATTCCAAGTATGGGTATTTGCTAAAAGGATCAGCCTAGACACTTTGTGTGGGTAACCAGGTGGCCAGGTGACCCGTCTTCAAGTGTTGTCTTGCTGAGTTGCAAGATTTGATGTGAAATTATGACAAATTGTTCAATGACTGGCCCCAAGGGTTCGTAACTTTTTTGCCTTTTCTGTTGAGTACCAAGGACAGCTAATTGAGCCTTGAGCTCTGTGAGTGGCAACTGAAAAGGAAAATTAAATGTCTGGCTTCTTAATTGGATGGCCAATAACATTTAACGTTATGACCGAATGTATTGCTCTTCTGCTTATCAGTTCTTAGACTTTTGTTTATTTGATTGTTTGAAATAAGAGTCCAAACAGCAATAAGTCGTTAAAAGAACAATAAAAAGTCTACATACATATATGCTTAAGGTCAAACCTAACGCCTACGTAGCAACCTTTCTGAGTCTGGAAATCAGCCTCTGGAGATTATAAATCTTAAAACGGTAGCAATTTATAAATTTTTGACAGTTTAATGCAAATTGCTGGCGCAACAAAACCAAACACTTAATGAGCATTTTGACGAAGAGAAGCCGAACCAGTTGCTACCTTCTCTGATGCTACCTTTAACGCAAATAAATCATTATTTATTTGGATGTCATGTCTAAAAGAATTGCCAGATAAATTGGCGAAGAATAAAAAAATAACAGAAAGCCAAGAGGAAAGAAAGTAAAAAAATCCACGCTTAATGTCAAAATTAATGAATTTTTGCAGATGAGGCTACCTACTCGAATGCGTGAATATGCCATGTAAAAGTTGAAATTATTTTTTTATTGCCTTACATACGTTCACCACAAAGGCATTTACGCGGGTGCGGAAAGTTCTTAATAAATCCCTTATGCCATTTACATAGCATACTTTTGTGGGCTGAACACTCGACACGCTACAACAGAACACGGAACGACACGACCCTACAGACTCGACTTTGTTTGGCTTAGCTTGGCTCGGACATGCAGCTAGTTTAATCTACTTGGACATGACAATAAAATTTATATCATCTTTCATTTTTGCCTGCTTAGTGAAGTCCTTTCTCGCCTCTGTGGTTTTTATTTGCTTTTTGCTTTCGCCCTTGCTTTTGCTCTTACTTTTGCCCTAGCCTCATTTCTCCCAACCTATTTTATTTTATTCGCCAGCTTTTTTATGGTTTTTTTGCTCTTGTTGTTGTGTCGGTTGGCATTTTCTTTTAAATCTTGAGCTTGTTCGCGCAGCCAACTCAAAAATATATATAAGTATAGAAAATAAAGAATAATAATAATAAAAACCAGAAAATGCCACATTAAGCATGATTTGCTGCTTTTTAAGGCAAAGTCCATTGGACGGCCAATATCAGTCGCTTTTGAATCCTGAAGGACTTTACATTCGGTTAGTCTGAGAAAGACCCTTCTCCGCCTCTACTGTCCTCTCCTGCTCACTTTTAGTTGGCTTTGTGCGTTCGTGTACAATATTTCAAGTTTATCAGCTGTTTGCATGTTGGCAATATTTTGTGCTTAACTGACTTTAGCCAGGGCAACCAAACAAATGAGCCACCATTGTGTGGCGTTTAGAGAAATTAATGTAATGTCATAATTTCTAATCTGTAGCATTTCCATGCGATTAACATTTCTTTGCATCACTTAATGGCGCATTATAAGCAATGTCCGTTGGCCAATAACCTTCTATTGAGAATCCATTGAGATTTATGTGCCAATGACTTACATACGTGACCTTCATGGCACCGAACAATTGCAACATTTTCACACTCATGTACGCCCAGAAAAAATAAAGCCGTAATGCAATTGGGCCATATCTAAACAAAAGCTCCAATATCCTACGCCTCTTCCACTCCCTCTCATATAAATCAATGAGCCAATCAAGTGCCGGCAATCAGTAAAGTTTAAGCGCGTGTGCCGAACAAATAATCGTAACACTCATACGCACTGTGTGAAGCGGCAGTCGCAATAAACTGATATACGACAACAGCATGTGATAACAATTTCCTGGGAATATATATTCAGACAATGGCTTTCTTATGAAGCAGTTCCTTGCATTAGTTCTAGATACAATATAAGTTTGTTACTACAGCCAGAATCCACTACTCAGTGGGATTTTATTAACAGATACGATTAATGCATGTTTCTAAGATTATAAACTGGTTTCAATAGATACATAAATGAAAGCTATAAGTCTATAAGACGAACTGTCAAGTTAATCATGAAAAACATCTATAAGAGTAAAGACAGAAATATTAAAAGAAGAGACCTCTTATTCATTTGATTTATTTAGTTCATGTCAACATGTTATATTAACTTTAATAGGGATAAAATAATTATAATATTTTTAAGTAAATACTCGAAAGGTCAAAAAGGATATACTCCTCAATCAGAAATCGTTATAAAAATTTGAGTGTAAACAACCCAATGTGTATATCGGCATATACCGGCACGGCTTCATGTAGCACTCCAAAATTCCCAAAGCAGACATGTGTCAAACAACAGCACAGATTAAAATATGAATCAAATTGGCGAGTGTTTCAATGTATCTGTTATGCAACACACTACGCTGTGGCTACGATGATAACGGAAACGGAAATCGATGCACAATCTGCGTGTTGCATACGGAAATGGAAAAGTTGGTCAGAAACACAAAAAAACATAAAAACAAATACATGTGTATGTAAATATTCTCCCAAATCTTTACGCTTGTCCAACAATGACAAAAGTAAGGCAATAAAAAAGAAAAAGAAAAAAGAAGCACTACTAAACTTTTTACTTTAGCTGCAAAAACTTTTGAAGCCAGATATTTCAGGTGGCTCAGATTGTTTATTGATTAGTTGTTCATGAAAGGCAGTGGAAATGTCGAGTGCGTTCTGGTTTTGTACTTGCTTATCTGAATTTTTGAAGAAATTATAAAATTAAACTTCTGTTCGTTAAAAACTTGGACATCTTAAGATTAAAGGTAAATTGTTGAAAGTTCAGAAAAATCTTTAAGCAATGACTCATTTGTCAACCGTTGAAAGACAGGAGTAGCCAAGCTTCTTGTTGAATTTTTAATTCTCATCAAAGCTAGATTGAGATTATTTTAAGCCTCAAATGCTGAGCATGGTCAATGCTAATGACGTAATAAATATTTGAGCTCTACAGTAACACAGTGTATAAATTCTGGAAGCAAAATCCAGTGTGTCCGAAAGAGAAGAGAGCAACCAAAAAGTTTATTATCTAAGCTAATTAAAAAGGCAATTTAAATGCAAACTAAGTGAACTACGAGATCCAAAATTTTCAACTTTATTAATAAACCGCTATGCCGTTTGGGCAGGGCTGAATTTCTTGGGCGGCCCTAATGGCTTGCAGTGGAAATGAAATTGGCAAGTATAAATTTGAATCCTTCTTTAAATCTAACTAGTAATTCTTCACAAAATCAGACATACCAGAATTCCTTTCTTTGTTTGATAAAGCTTACTTCAGTGTAACATTTTAACGGATTTTCCCTTATAAATAATAAATATAGAATTTATTACAACAACCAATTAAAATTAACTGGATTAAGACTTAATGCTCAATGTAGAAAGCAAAAGCTCAGCTCTTTTTTTCAAGGGCCTCTTACCAAGGACTTAGTTCCATCAACTTTAGATAACGCAGTGTGGAATAAAATTATTATTTAAATATATTTTCAATAGTTAGTATATAGTAATATAAGGAATATTTTGGAATATTTTCAAAACTATAATGGCAGTTATTAAAAAATATGTGTCGAAAATTATATATCGAATATAAGAAACCATAGTCATAACTCAACGGGTCATACAAATAACTGTGAACAATTTGCTGTAGAACAAGAAAGAAAGGTTATCTTCGGCTCGCCGAAAATTAAATACCCTTGCAGTCATGCATGTTGCGTTCATTGGATTCAGTTACTAGTGGTTCCTATGGATGCTGTATGATATAGTAGTGCAATTTAGATGAGATTTGGTCAGTATTTAGGGAATAATAGCAAATGACTAGTGCGTGAATTTAGCTGAAATCGCTTAATAGACATTAAAAGCTTTCATACTAAGCCTTTGAACCGATTATTCCTATGGCAGCTATATGATATAGTGGTTCGATCCGAATGAAATTCGGTCAACAGCTGGGGAATGATAACAAATGCTTATGGCGTGAGTTTGGTTGAAATCGCTCAATCGACACTGAAAATTTTTATACTAAGCATTTTCAGCATTTCCAACCGATTGTTCCTATGGCAGCTATATGATATAGTGGTTCGATTCGGATGAAATTTGGTTTGCACATGGGATTTGGTACTAAATGCATATAGGATTAATTTGGTTGAAATATCTAAAAAAAAATTTTTTTTTCAACCGATTGTTTCTATGGGAGCTATATGATATAGTCATCCGATCCGGCCGATTTTAACAAATGATCTGCCTGCAGAGAGAACACACACCTGTACCAAGTTTCATCAAGAAAGCTTTAAAACTGAGAGACTAGTTCGCATAGAAACAGACTGACAGACAGACTGACATGGCTATATTGACTCGCCTGTTGATGCTGATCAAGAATATATATACTTTATGGGGTCGGAGATGCCTCCTTCAATGCGTTACAAACTTCGTGACAAAATTAATATACCCTCTGCAAGGGTATAAAAATCTCAAATATTCTGGAAAATACTTTAACTTTTTTTACAAAAGACGTTTATTTGTATGCATAAATAATATCACAAACTATGCATACTCCTACATAAATTCAGCAAATTTGTTCTTAAAAGAGCATTTTTTATGTGTTACTGCCTATAAGGATTTAAAAACTCGAGGCACATCCAACACATCATTCTAACAAAGACATGGCATAAAATATGCATTAAAAATTTGTCAAACACAAGCCAAATGGCCGAAAAGTTCACCTTTTCAATGGCCACTTGACCCAGAAAGTATCCAAACATACTAACACAGTTACTCACTCTTACGAAGGGACGAAGCATTGAATTGAAATTGCGCATTAAATACGAGCCAGAAGAATGTCCTTTCAACCTGGGGTGAGACGGCTGTGTGAGGTCCTTTTCCAAGAAATTGATAAGTCAAACTTCATAATTGGACGTGCTAGGAGTGCAGAGCACAATGTTCACATTCCTTAATGCTCCATTTATTCTTTAAACTATCCACAACAACAAATCCGATCTCCATCGCATACTTCCCTCCAAAAAAGCCTCAATTAAGTGACGAAAAATGACTGGAAAATGAAAAATGTGTTCAAATTGAAATGGAAAACTCACAGAAGCCATAACAAATGTAAGCAAAACTAACCAAATATACTACGGCGGAATAAAGTAAGCCACTTCCATCCCGACATGCACTTGAAGCGTTACCATATTGGCTCTCCCTTCCTTAAGGTTTACATACTCTCTCATTAGCTTCTTTCCTCTCACTTATTTCATGGCTTGCTTTTCCGGCAGCCCGTGTCTGTGCACTTAGCATGTCTCAGTCTAATTACAAGGCGTTACTGACTGCCATTTTGCATGTCATGTGTGCATTAAGTAGTCGCCATGTGCTAGCAATATCTAAAGGCATCTTGGGTCCAAAAAGAACAACGAAACCTTAAAATGGAACTCGACTTAAAATTTGAACAGTATGCAATTTCAATTTGAAGTAAAACACAACTGAATTGCGTTGAGTGATGTCGAATTAGTTTTTAGGAACTCAACCAAAGCTAGAACTAAAATAATTGAACTTGAAAAAAAAATGTGAAACTAGATTTTGGATTAGTGAAAAATTTTTATTAAAAATCAGCTAAAATTATTATTTGTTTTAATTGTTTCGTATTACAACTTTGTAGTTATGCTCTTTTCAGATCAAAATGAGCTCAGTATTATATAAAATTCAGGTTAATGTGATTTCTAGAGCTCTTTAAGGCTACCAGTTTTAAGCTGTTTTCAAGAGCTAATACACATACCGAAGTATTCGCCAATACTGACACAATCATTTGCACACCATTAAGTCCATGTGAATGGGACACTCACACACATGTACCTATACAGACACAAACAGTGTCATTTATTACCTTCCGTATACTTGACTGCCAAACTGCCAGGGAACATATACAATATTTCATTATAAATTACACACGACTTACGTCAATTTGTTTTGGTGGCCGGCAAAGTGAAGTTGGCTGCAAAAAGAAAAACCGACAGGAATCTCATAAGTAAGCCGTAACACAAACACCCACACACACATATATGCTGGGGGTTTAACACCCGCCTACAAACAACATTTGAGGGTTCAGTTTATTAGACAGAGCCAGCAAAAACGGAAGTGGCCATAATTTACTCACTAAGCCATAACAAAAATGGCCAAGCACAAGACAACACAATACAAGAGTCAGGACAGACACAAAATAGTTTGGTGAAACAAGGAGGAGGAAAGGGGAGGAGTTTGTATTCGTGGCTGTGCAAAACTAAATTTATCAATCAAACAAGCAAGGAACGCTCTTCGAATAGTTGTAGCAAATGGACAAGAGAAAAAATTCAACTTGACGGCTATTAATATTTGACAATTTCCTGCCTCTGGATTGATGATAGCCGCGAGACATGTGGCACGTGGCGTATGATTTGATATTTGCTTATTTGCGTATATTATGTATACCGCATTATTGATGAGCATACCATATGCGAGCTATCAATTATGACAACAAAACAAGAAAAGAAACCTTCGATCCCTCCACAAAACGTCATTAAAGTGCCACGTATAAAAATAGTATACACTCGCCCTGCCCCGTCAGCTGCCACAGTGTGAGCGCATTTATCGCTCACACAAATCCAATGCACCACAAAAGGGAATGTATAATGACAGAATACAGAATTGTGTTCAAAATGTAACTGGAGCGCAATTATGTGGCACATTTTGCCAACATAAACGGCAGCTCACTGATGGATCGAATCGCTGGTGCCAAGTAACATAAGATGGGAAAACTATTAAGCTAGAAAAAAGGTGCTAAAGTACTTGCTACGGCTTCGATTGCAAAAGCTGGCTGATAGAACAGGGAAAGGCAAGGCAGGGCAGTCAACCAATTTCTACTTACATTTCTCTTTTTACTTGCTGCAATTTTCTTAAGCAGTTTTACGCCTGAACGCTGACATAATGCTGTTAACCGATAATACGTTGAAATTGAAAAGTGGAGCACAGGCCAACCAGGCCACACAGTCAAAGCAGTCGTGGCAGTCGTAGTTGGAGCCACACAAAATCTCTTACGACAAATTGCATATTTCAATTTGCAACAACATTGGAACCAGTTGGGAACCCTGGAACAAACTGAGTTTCCATATCTTGAAAAGGTTTTTCCTTTCTCCTTTTTCGCATTCCGTTTTTTACCTTTTTTGGACCTTCACTATGGATGTAAAGGTCTTTTTTTTAGGAGTCAGGTGTCTGCCGCATATTGGTTTGGTTAAAATGTGCTCACACTTTTCCGAATATGCAAAAAGTAGATGCAGAACCTAAAGAAGGAGGAGAATCGGCAGAAGAGCAGTAGCTTTGCCTGCGGTAAGTTGAGCCAGAGTTAAGCTGATGCATGGGTTAAACTGTAAAATGTATTAAGATTAAGTGGCATTCAGCTGCCAGTAGCCAGTTGCTTTCACAGCTGCTACTAGTATCAGTTAATATAGTGCTCTACCACCCAGAGTAAGACGTCTGCATTATGTATACGCAGCGTGTGTAACCAGCCAGAGCACCTGGCTTAATGTTGATTCTTCTGTTAGCAAACGTGTCCAACTACCCAGAATATAATATAAATTGGTGTGAAAAACGACATTTTTATTTTTTAAACGATCTAATACTTCAACTCTGAGCCACTGATGGCATAGGAACACAAATCAACTGTTTTTAAAATAAAAACTGCACTCAATTACCTGGACTATAAACTTTTTAAATGTGAAAGCATGTCCTTTACTTTTCTTACACCTTTAACATCGATTGGGAAGTGACATTTAAAGAGCAGTTAGACAGGAACGATACGTTTGCGCACAGTCAGCATTGAACAAGCTTGAAAATAGCAAAATCGTAAAATGTGAATTAAATGCCACGGTCTCCAAGCATTTCCTAGGTGCGAATTTACACTCTTGATGATTTTTGCCAATAGCAAAAACCATCGCTGTGTGAATCGCACATTTCATAGAGATGACGTATGCTGGAGGGGCTTGGAAATATGTTGAGAACGTGTCTGTTAGTCATCATAATATTTTACATTTTTATGAAGTGCGAGACAGCGTTGAGGACTGAGCAATAAAAATCTTATTTTGAAGGTTATAAAAGTGCAAAAACTCAACCAAAAGAATCAAAGGGACCAAAAAAAAGTTTTGAAGCACTTTCCATGTTCACTTCGCCTTGCTTTTGCCAGTTGCCATTTGCTGGCCGTTTTAATGTTTCTTTCTTCGCTTTATTATTATTATTATTATTTTTAATGATTTATCGGCATTTAAATGTGGCATGAACAAAGGGGGGCAAGCGGGACAAGTGGCGCATCGTTAACTTTTTGTGCGCCTAATTTAATGCAACAATTTTTTTTTCTTCATACTTTGCTTTACCAATCTTCTCTCTCTCCTTCTCTATCTATCTCTCTCTCTCCTCTCTCTCTCTCGCTCTCTCTCTCTCTCTCTCTCTCTCTCTATCAGACACACTTATTCTCTCACTTTTTTATATTTCTTTGGCGTTATCAACGGAGCAGCTGAAAATTTTTGTTTGTATGTGTGTGTATGAGTCTGTGTACATAAATGTAAATTGAGTTTGGCGGGTAAAGTACTTTGTAATTTATGGCGTGCAATATGCGTAAGGAGTCACGTGATAACTTTATACACCCACAAACTCTCTCTCGCTCTGCTCCTCTCTCTCTTCCTTTCGCTTTGGTTTTCCTCGGTTTTCTCTGAAAAACACTCATTATTTTTTTATAAGAGTGTGTGTGCGTGTGGTTTTATTTATGACAGTTTAGCCGCGTTTTCCATGACGAAATAATAATTTTGAGCCCTCTCTCTCTCTCTTTCTTTCTCCCCTCTCTATCGTTTTTTACTTTGCTTTTCCTTTCTCGCTTACTTTGGCAGCCATTTTGGCATTTTGTTTGTTTCCTGCGGTTCATATGCTTATATGATAAGTACGTGCAATATATTAAACGGTGCAAAATTTGCGTGTTGGGCGGATTAACATTATCAAGCTTGGCATTTGTATTGAGATTACTTGAGATTATATGGCTCATTTACAGCTCAACCTTTGGGACTTTGACGACATATTTTTCTTATTAAAGAAAAACAATTGAAGCCTTTATCAGTTTTTACCCATTTCATCAATTTCAGCAGTTATCTTATCTTCGGCATCTAAGTAAATCAATGATTTTGCTATGTTTAGTGAAAGACATTTGTCGATCTTACTGTTAAAATAGAAAAAGTTTTTTAATAAAACTTGTTAAGCATTTCAAATTGTGGGTAAAGTACGGATAGTTAATCATACGGCTTGTTAAAAAAAAATGGCGTGGGTTTTGCCAAGTCCGACAACTTTGCTTTGTTACAAAATTTAAATTAAAGAGTCCCTACGGAATTAAAACAGGATCAAACGGAGAGGCCAGCCTAGAGGAGGGATGGTGGCTACATACTAACTGATTAAAAGAAATTATTGTCCTTTCACACTAGTGATACCTTTCGGGGTCCATGATGTACTTTGGCCCCTTGCGCTCTTTACCCACCCAACCATTGGATTTTCTGCGCTTTATATATTTCTGAAAATCCCCAAATACAAAACTACATTTAACTACGTCCTCAAGTCATCAGGAAAACACAAAAGTTCAATTCATTATAAGCTTCATTTTTATTCAAACAATGGAACAGATCGTTTGGATTTTTCTTGACGTTTTTCTAAGAAACCCATGCATAAGGAATACTATCGCCCATGGTATAATTCATAATACTTAACTAGCAATACTATACAATTTTGTTACAATCTTTTCTAAAACGTGCTGAGAATTTGTCTAATTTGATTCAGGTTTATGTCTAAATTCATCTTTAAAGGATTATCTTTACGTTTGTTCTTTTATCTCTCGTTATGAGTAGATTGCAGGCATTTTTAAATATCATAATAACAGTGGACAAAAAGTAGGCTTATTGCTAGTAATAGAAAATTTAAATAATATTTTTCATTATAATTATTAGTTATTTACTTCAAAAAAAAAAAAATTCAATTTTTTTTCCAATTAGTTATATTTAGAATATTGTAATTGATTTACGTTAAAAGGTTGCCAGTAGCGAAAGAGAATAAGATACAGGAAGAAAATATTTGTATATATATTACTACTTTCATTTAACTTTTTAAATTCTTTATTTAATTTTTGTTTTATTTATTTTTTTTTTTTTTTTTTCTTATAGCCAGCAATAATTAATTTGCTCGTTAATTTAAGTTATCTTATTGAGAGGACAATAACAGCTTGTATTATATCTGGTGTTACTTTAATTATTTGGGGGCTATTTTGTATGTATGTTTAACTGTATGTGATAATGTATGTACTCAACCAATGTAGGGTATAAAAGCTTTACACAGCTGTTATTGATACAATCATAAGCATTTGCAAACACTGATTTCTGTGCGGTCACCAGCTCAGCTTCGATCAAAGCTTTTATCCGTTTCGGATAAAAGACTTGGAAAGTGTATGTGAGCGAGCGACAGCTACAGTGAACACTAAATAGGTATGTCCGACTCACCAGAATTTTCCAAGAAGGCCTTCCAGAATTCTGTGCAGGTGTGTGTATTGGTGTTATGTGATTGTTGTGCTAGGTGTGAATGGGTTAGTGTGTGTTTGTGTAAACGAGTATTAATTTAAATGTAGGTATTTAGCACGATTATATTTTTTCTTTGGAAAGCAGTAATAAAGTTTTCTTTAAAGATTTATTTTTTTTTCTTTTCTTTCTTCTTCTTTACTAAATGGGCACCCTACAAATTTCTAGGCAATCTTTTATTCGTTTTTCTCTTTTTTTTTTCTGTTCTTTAAATTTACTTTACGTGACGTCACAGCAATCTGCAACTCATTAAATCAAATTATGAATCAAATTACCAAATGCACAACTCTTTTACACACATGTTCCTAAAGTTTCCTATCACAAATCAAAATAACACATTTTGCGCAGCTTTCGTAAGTCAATCCTCCAGAATCAGGGCCGAGATGTACAACGATGCCTTTAGGGGCTTCCAGGTTTCAGCACCGAGGCCTCCCGGGCTTATAAAAGCGACGGAACAAGCAAAATCAGCCGATGGCCAATGTAGGACCACAACGGGCCCACTACGACGTAGCCAAGAGTGTAACCGTGGGGTGCTGTGCTGGCCACTTTGAGTATTGACTCAAGTTCTCGATCCAAGAAGGATCCGATTCAATTGCTTCAGCAAGATTGTTCCCTCAATGCGGTATGGTTTTGCCGTTCGTCTGAGTGTTGGATCTCCAACGCATAGCACGTACGTCAATCAGTGCACCCACTACGATGTAACCAACACAATGTAGCCGTGGGGCTCCTCTTGCCAGTTGTAGCACTGACGCAAGGTTGGGGACTCGATGTAGATTCGGTTCGGTTGCTTCAGCCGGCCACGGATATCTTAATCCGGGAGAGCAGTGCATTTACTTGAAGGCAAGATGAGGCTGGGGCTGAAGAGCCAATATCCAGAGATTTAGGTTGGAGGTTAGGTACCTCAAGCAGGTTAGGTAAAGCCTTGCTTTATTTGCTGATACTAGAAAACACGTCTAGCGTGACCTGCAGACAAAACAAGAGATCGATCGAACCAAAACCACGAGTCTCATTTCCTGGCTTGGTAAAATAAAAGCTCTTTTTGTGACAGCTCTTGTCTAAAAATGCAACTATGCAGAAAAGTTTTCTTCTAAGCAGCTAATAAGAGAAAGCTTTCTTATCAGTGATCTGGCAACATACAAACCTAACGAAAGTTATCCCATTTAAATTCAAATTAACGGCTCAACAGACATTTATTATTATCTCTAAAGAACGGTCTGCGATAATAACGTATGACTGTGTATGATTCTTTTTCGACTATTACATTCTAAACTAAAGTTTTTCTTAAAAGGAAACAGCCCACTGTAGAGTAAGGCTATTTAGGGTCAAATGTTGATGATTCAGAATACATAATGAATAATGAAGCTTCGAACAGTTATACAAACTGTAGTTCTTGTTTAAGCTGAGTATGTTGAGAGTAATACTTAAGAACAAATTTAACCGTGCCCCATTCCCATAGATATAAAAGAAGAAAAAATCGACGGAGAGCTAAAAGCAATTCAAACATCAAAAAGTTTTTACTAAATTTGGGTGGGGGAGGGGAGGGGGTATATTCAGTTAAATAAACGCATGTAATATATGACATAGGCAAACTTTTGCATTAAATTTGCTCAAAAGTTGAAAGTAAACCGAAACTTTCAATGACTTTTCCATTCAACAGTCCATTCACCTACACACTTGTACACACATATGATTACACTCACATTTGTACAAATAAGTCAAACACTGAACAACAAAATTTGTTTGTTATTCCTTTGACCAAAGTTAGTACAACTGAGTTGAAAGTAAAAGAAATGCTTGTATATGTTTACAAACAAATATAAAGGGCAGACTTACTTCTTATAACTAACTATAAACATCAGTAAACGGTGAGACTGTAAACTGTAAAGAAAAACATTCAAAATTCTAGCTTTAAAAATTAAATAAAAGTATATATATACACATATATAATGATTATTTATTTTATTTCTTTAATATGTTTAAGGACAACTTGAAAATGGAAATTTGGGAAAGTTAAACATGATATGCATATAATGCATTAGTTAGGCTGAGACAGCGCAAAAAGCACTACAGTGACCTATGGGACCTATACAATAAAGTTGTCAAATCCAAACAAAGCTAGTTAGTTTTAAACAGTACCACACACATAACGTGTAAATTTAATAGCTTTCAAAGTTTTCAAATTATTGTGCTTTAAAAAAGGTTCTTAAACAATTTTCGAGGGTGTGGCAAAGATTTGAATTAAAATTGATCTGCGTGCAGTAAAGATGGTCCACCTATTGTTTTCTCCAAGATACAGGTTCTCATACGGACAGACGGACAATACTATATCCACTCGGCTGTTGATGCTGATCAAAAATATGATTACTGGGCTGAAAAACATCAACCATTTTAAAAAAGAATTATGGGTAAAAATCGAAAAATGCACAAGTAAAGTAAAAGTAATAAACTTAAAAACTGAAAATGCACTTTATACAGTGAGCAGAGTCTGAAGTCATCCCTGTTTTCGTCTGTCCAGGTCTGTCTTCCTGTGTTGTCAGTGTGAACCAGAAACTTAAGCTTTAGTGCAGAAAGGCGAAGCATAATAAAAATTCTACCGTGACCGTAACTGTGTCAGCTAAAAACTCAAACTCCAATTTTAGTGCACATTTTTCAGGCGAAGTCTTCCAAAAAGAGCAGAGTGAAGCTTAAATCGAACACATAAAATGAGACCCTGCTGAAAGCTTACAATTTATTAAATCGATAAAAATAAAGAACCCAAGCACTTTTCATCTTAAATTTTTCATCTTCATGTTTTCGGAAAATGTTATTTTAAGTCAACCTTTAAAAAAGACTTGTGGAAGTGTTTTTGGGTTGATTAGACTGAAAAAGATGAAAAAACGGGTACTCTGGCTTACCGAAGAATAATTACACTTGCAGCCATGCATATTGTGTTAATTTGGATTAAAATTTTAAAAAATTGATACCATTTTATACCCAGAATTTCTATTTTACCTAGTTGATATAGTAATCCGATCTAGATGAAATTTGGTTAGCAGCTGGGGAACGATCGCAAAAGCATACTTCATGAATTCGATTGAAATCACTCAATAGAAAATAAAAATTTTCAATGAAAACATTTTCTGCCGCCTGATCATTTGGCAGCTATATGATAAAGCCATCCGACTTTATCATATGAACTGAATGCAGTGAGAATAAACATTTGTACCAAATTCCACAAAGAAAGCTTTAAAAGTGAGATACTTGTTCGCATGGAAAAAATAACAGACGGACGGACAGACTCAATCGGCTGGTGATGCTGATACTTATATATATATATATATATACTTAATGGGGTCTGCCACGCCTCCTGCCATGCGTTATAACCTTCGTGATTTGAAACCTTTGATTTGAAAACATCATATACTGATTGAGAATATTTGTAATTATTAAATTATAATTCTTATGGCTGGAGCCTGGAGCTACAATTTCTCTTAATGAACTATTATAAATCACTTTTTAAATCGAAAAGTGTGACTAACAAATATATAAAAGCGACCACTAAAACAAAAACTAATTGTTTAATATTAAGCGAGGTATACTGTATAACTTTGTTGTGAATAAAAACATTTGCTTAAAAGTAATCAGAGTAAAGGAAAGTGGAAAGTAGTACTTTTAGTCTTAAGATTTTATATGAAATAGGTTTTCTCAAAAAAAGACAACTCGAATATGAAAGAAACAAAATTGTCGACAAAACAATAACTGCAAAATATTGATTTTCTGCTAGTTATAGACTGCAGGTCGTTCAATTGAATGAGTCTTTGACATACTTTCTTAAGGCAGTCAGGAAAAAGGACAAGTTTCAATCACTTTACAATGAAATGAATAGTGTACAGAATATTTCAATGAAAATTAAGAAAAATTAAATTTGTGTATATAAACTATTCAATTATTTAGAGAGCTAAACTGCCGGTACATTAAATTTATAATAAAGCTTACCGGAAGTATTTTTATGTGTATGCAGATTTAGGCCACAAATATGATTAAATTTATGCCAGTCGAAAATAACACGAAATTTGACAGCTTGCCTACTGCAAAGACATGCCCCTGGGTGGCAAGAAGGATGCAATTTAAGCATTCCACCCACAACTTGCTATAGCAGGAAAACAGTGTTTACATTTTGACAGTCACTGTTCACTGATTTACCCCGACGCCCTTTTGGTCTTTGCCCTCTGCCCTGAAAGCGAGCGCAAGAAAATAGCAACTGGCAATTGGTAAACGGAAGCCCAGCTCAACATCCTGCTAGTTGGTGGGTAGATAGGCTCGAGAGGGACAAAGAGGGGGACGACACGCGTACATGTGAATTAAAACATGTTCAAGTTATTAACAGGCCCCGAAAGTCGCATTTGTTCTTGCCAGTTTTCTGTTGTCTTCCCATTTGTATTCCACTCCCCCAGCCCCCACTATATCTTTGCATTTATTTGTACAAAATATTTACATTTTCTGAAATTATGCGGCAAACTTGGCGGGGGCAAGAAACTATTTGACAAGTTTTTAGGCAACATTGAAGACAGTTGTCGCTTCTTGATGCGCATTGGGTGGGCGGGACAGCACATGGGCGGTGCAACTTTTTCCCTCTAAATCTGTGTATGTGTGTGTTCTGACTTTTCGGAACTGCCATAAAGTTTTCTGGTAAGTAGCACCCACGGGTGCAGCGACATGCAAACAGTACACAGACGTCACCATACTGCCAGACCCGGAATGTTGAAATGGCATCAAAAACTTTTAACCAGGGTTTCGCGCTACGAGCTCCGGGCAACGGGCTAGGGGCTTCTGTCTTCGGGTACTGCGGGGAGAAACATGAGAAGTAGGGACTAAGCAAGACAAGTTTTAAATGGTGTTTGCATGTAGCGTGGTTACTAAACCTTTGCCCTCAAATTACCGTAATTTCTCGCCTCATTTGTAAAGCGAATCAAATAATTTATTTACAACCCAGTAGGAATGGCAGCAAAAAAAGAAAGTGTTTGTTTTTCTTTTACGCTGTACAAAGCTGACAGTAACTTGACATTGATTGGATCGGAAAATCAATATGTTTTGGGAAGTATTATATCTGAATTTAATTAAATTAATAATGAAGTACCAAAGTACTGAGACAAACATGACTTTTGCTTCAGTTCAGCTTAAATAAACAACATTGATAGAATTATTGAAGGTTTCAATAGTACAATAATTGGTAACATTCATTCAAGTGTCTTTTCGGATTGTACTAAAATTGTTAGAGCTGTAACAAAAATTAATTACAATTTTAGAGCCATAAGGCTTAATTATATTTTGGAACAACAAAACAATCCTTTCGGAACAGTTGTCCTTAGAGATAGCACAGCTTGTAGAGGAAACAACAAAATATATTAGGTATATAGGGAAGCCGATAATGACATGAGTTTGTTCCTCAAAGCTTTCCAAATCGAATAATTTTTAGTTTTATTTTCAAAGATATTTATCTGTTAAATCCTTAAGCTATCTTTAGATATAGCCAATAATCAAATGATAAATTTAACCATTTAAAGTAGGTTTTGACTTCATACAATGATAGGTTTCATATCTTAGGAAATGAAATGAAACCACCAACTATGTATAAAGTTTTTTTATAGCTCTGGGATTTTTATGTGGGCGCAACTCTGTTACCGTGTGTATGACTCTGTGGCTTAAACCAAGTCATTAAGCTGCCAGTTGGCACTTGGCAGCTGGGAAACGCGTTACCGAATGGAGCTCATTGCGAGGTGTGAATCTGACTCAGAGTTGCGACCTAAAATAGATATTGACATTGGATTCACTCCGCTGATGATTCCGTGACGAGCAATAGAGAAGGAGATATAAACATCGGGAGCAATAGAGACAGAGAAAGGTGCATATGGGTTAAGCAAGTAGATGTGGAAGGCTGAGTTTGTGGCATTCATTGTCTGTGACTCGTGTCATTGTTGGCGCTATTTATAAAAGTCAGTGACACAGTAACTCGCTTTTCTTGCCCTGGCATGGTGCTCGTATTGCCACTTCTAACTCTTGCCGCCTTCCCAGCAACGGCCACAACCCCAGCCCCTTTTCTCCCACTTTCTCCTCTCATCCACCACAACTCTTTTTCCGCTTTGATAAGCAAGTTCTTTTGTTCCACTATATACTATATATACGCTCAAAATAAAAGCAAGAAAAGAGAGTGGAAAAAAAATCAGTTTTATATATAGGCACCGAGAATTCATACAGAAATTCCTTTTGTTATTTTTATTGTTGGTGCCTTTGTTCGAGCTGCCATGTGGCAAGGATGACTTGTGCAGATACATGCACTCAGCTACAGATACTGGGATATGTATCTGCCAAAGATGCTGCAACGGTCTGCACCAGATACATTTTTGAAACTACGATGAATGAATTTTGAGTGCAATTTTATACTTTTAGATAAATTTAATTTGTGCAAAACCTTTAAAAGGAATAACAAAAGGCATTTTAAATTTATGCAAGCCTTTTTGTATTGCGTAAATCTTCATCTATTTTTGAATTACTAATCCTATGTATCTACTCAATTTTTCTGCACTTCTGGAAATGTTTTCTCTATCCGGATTGATTTCGTTGTTTCCTACGAATGAAACATACTCAACTTAGACACGTGGCCAGGCTAAAAGGAAAGTGCTTTAAGCCATCGATGACTTTGCCACTTCAGCCTCTTTTTATACTCTCTGCAAGAGAGAGTATATTGGGTTTGTGCAAAAAAAAAAGTATGTAACAGGCAGAAGGAGGCGTGGCAGACCCCATAAAGTATATATATTCTTGATCAGCATCACAAGCCGAGTCGATATAGCCATGTCCGTCTGTCCGTCTGTCCGTCTGTCTGTCCGTCTGTCCGTCTGTCCGTCTGTCCGTATGAACAAACAGATTTCAGAGACGGTAAGAGCTACAAGTTTGAATTTGGTCTCTATCGACTCGATATTAAGTCAGTCAATACAAGAATCTTTTTTTTTCGATGCCACGCCCCGTTCGCCCACAATGAGCAAAAACTAGAAACACCTCGTAAAAAATTGATGTTTTAGGTGAATATCTCAGTAACTATGGCACTTAGGAACACCCATTTTGGTACGCAGGTTCCTAGAGACGGCATAATTGTATTGTCATCAAAAATTTTGGACTGCCACGCCCCTTTTCCCACAAGAAATAAAATAATTTGCAAACTTCAATGCCGATTTTAAGGCATATGTTCTTATCGTACAGTATTGTTATTTCACATTCGTTTGAAGACAAAATATATTAAACTATCCTGAAAGTTGCATATAAATCGGACTATAAACAAAAGAGCTATCCATGTAAGAAAGTTAATAATTGAACGCAATGTCAATGCATGTGTGCAAGCGAGACAGAAGCATACAAACATGTGAGCGAACGTTTTCGCTGCTTTCTAGCGGCAGCGCTGCTCGCAGACGCTGGCCGTGCCGACCAAAATTCTATTTTTGACAAAATAGTTATCCAGCTAGGAAGTTAAGCCTTTTTTATATGTATGGTTTGGGCAAGAAACTTTCAAGTGTCGTGATGGCGTTGCAGGTTAAGTGCTTGGTCGGCGAACGCGAGACGTGGGTTCGAGTCGCGGTTGCACATTTAGTAATAAAAATATTTTTTTTATCAAAACTCTTTTTAAAATTTTTTTCAATTGTTTATAAATAATTTGTTAATAAACAATTTTTTTCGATAATGCAACACATTTAAACAACACAATAAAATATTCTTTTTGATGACGGACCAGGAGTCGAACCCACGACTTCCCGTTCATCGATCGAATACTAATCATTCGCGCCACCGCATCACTTGGAAATTTTCGGCTTAAAACCATAGATATCTCTATAAAAGAGGCTTAACTTCCTAGCTGACCGTCTTTCAACGTCTTTTACAGCAAGTACTATCAGTTGATATTCTCGGATACTGATTTTATTAAAATGATCGGGAATAAAAGGCAGAGAGTATTCTACGGTCGGGCGTGCTCGACTGTACTTTTCTTTCTTGTTGGGCTTGGCTTTTTAGAAAGAGATGTTTCTTTCCCATTTTGGGTTTAGACACTCATTTGTCTTTCCTTTTGTGGCAACCAAATCCTCACAAGGCGTAGTTTACCTAGACTTTTATCTCTTCATCCTAGACAATGGAGCAACCCTTTTAGTTATTTGGTTATTTTCCATAGACATTCATGTCAATATTGATTAATGGCCAGCGGGTTAAATTCAAGCGTTCCCTTTTAAGGGATGGAAGGGCTTGACATCGTGCATTTAAATGCAAATTACTGAGTATTATTATTCGAAATATCCTAAATTCAATAGCCATAAAATGCAGCCACCATTACAAACAGTTGAGCTCTCCACAGGAAAATTGTATTTATTTATTTCTTGTTTTGATTTTAACTTTCGCAAATTCCATTGCGTCGTTCCAATTTATTTGTCCTGCAGTTATCTGCAATTGAAAACTTGCGTACAACAATCAACATATTTATTCTATTTTTTATCTCTAATTATTTTCAGTGGGTTCTCGGGACTCAACGGGCAGTGGCAGCAATTCCGGCAGCACGTCTTCGTCCTCATCGTCATCATCATCGGCCTCATCGGCAGGTCCTGCCAAGTATCCAGTTCTAGTATTTGTGCACGGCGAATCATACGAGTGGAATAGTGGAAATCCCTATGACGGTTCTGTCCTAGCTAGCTATGGCCAGATATTGGTGGTCACCATAAACTACCGCCTCGGAGTATTAGGCAAGTGTTTCGAATACAGCTAAAGCTAATTCTAATTAATATGCCCGATCCAATGTTCACTTTTAAACCACTACACATTTTGCACATCCGTTGACTGCAGCAACAGCATTAGCAGCAGCAACTACAGTTAAATCTCGCATAAGAGGACACCAACCAACGAGCATATTTTGTCTAGTTAAAGATAGAGATTTATGATAAAGATAGAGAGAAAAATATCAGAGAAAAATTATCTGCGAAAGAGTGGCGTCCGCTTATAAGGGGTGTCCGTTAAAAGAGGCGTCACTGTTCCTGGTTAACTGCATAATCTAAATGACTTTATTCCAGTGTAAAAAGAAAATAAATTTAGTACAGTGGAAATACCATAGGAAAATACTGCAATGGTTTAAGCCCCGCAAAATATTCAAACTTTGATTATTTGTGAAAAAATTTTATTAATTATAAATTCAACTTTTAAATTGATTAAAATAAGTAATGTGCCCGAAAATAAACTATTTCGGTATTTGCCACACTGTTCAATTTAAAATGCACTTTGAATAAAAGTGACCTAATTTTCTGGTGGCATCTTCTATGAATTCTATTGCTGATGCGGAAACGGATGTGCTGACATCATGATTTGTACGCGTGACTGTACACGTATTTACATGTGCCAGACATTTTAAATGGAGAGACACGATTAAATTTTCATTTTGAACCACACGGCGGCTAATCGATGCGCAAGAAAATACTGATAAATTATGTTGCCATTTGCCCAATTGGGCATTTGTGCCACAAATATTTTCAGGCTTTCTAAATGCCAACACGGATCGCTATTCAAAGCTGCCGGCCAATTACGGGCTAATGGACATCATTGCGGCCTTGCACTGGCTAAAGGAGAACATTGCAGCCTTTGGCGGGGATGCAAACAGCATCACACTGGCAGGACATGGCACTGGTGCAGCCTGTGTTCACTTTTTGATATCATCCATGGCAGTGCCTGAGGGTAAGTGCAAAAAGATATGACACACACCCAGAGTGCCCATCAACCACAAGGTCGACACTTGCAGGTCTTCTTTTTAATCGCGCCATTCTTATGTCCGGCTCGGGTCTGGCGCCCTGGTCTTTGGTCAGCAACCCTGCCAAGTATGCAGCCATTGTGGCACATCATGTCAACTGTGCCTCCGACTTGCCACATGCTCATCTGATGAAATGCCTGAGGGAAAAGACTCTTGAGCAGCTACTCAGTGTGCCCATACGGCCTCCAGAGTTTGGCTTTGCGTTCGGGCCCAGCATCGACGGTGTTGTCATCGATGGCGGCGACTATGTACCACCTCCCCCCGGCTCACCTGCTGCCCAGGCACAGGCCCAGGCCTCGACTGCCGCCGGCAACGGCCTCGGCGGGGAGGCGGGTATCGCTGCAGCTGGTGGCTGGGGTACACCTGGTCAGTTGGAGAATATCGGTGAGTAATCGGTTGACAAATTTAAATTCATTCCTTTTGTTTCGGTTTATATAACCTTTGAGTTGATTTTAATAAAAACAACACTATTCACACTTCTTTAAGTCCATCCCTTAACAAGAAAGAAAAGTACAGTCGAGCAAGCCCGACCGTATAATACTCTCTGCATTTTATTCCCGATTATTTTAATAAAATCGGTATCCGGGTATATCAATTGATAGTACTTGCAGTAAAACACGTTGAAACAAAAGCATCTGTTTGTATGGATGCACATGCATGTACGCGGGCAGCGCTGCCACTACACAAGCAGCGAAAACGTTCGCTCACATGTTTGTATGTTTCTGTCTCGCTTGCACACATGTGCGTCTAGCTCTTTTGTTTATTGTCCGATTTATATGCAATTTTCAGGATGGTTCGATATATTTTGTCTTCAAACGAATTTGAAATTACAATACTGTACGATAAGAACATATGCCCTAAAATCTGCATTGAAGTTTGAAAATAATTTTATTTCTTGTGGAAAAAGGCGTCGTGGCAGTACAAAATTTTTAAAGGCAGTGCATTTACGCCGGATCCTAGGAACCTGCGTACCAAAATTGATGTACCTTAGTGCCATAGTTGCTGAGATATTCGCCTAAAACATTAACTCGGCTTGTGATGCTAATCAAGAATATATATTCTTTATGTGGTCGGCCACGCCTCCTTTTGCCTGTTATATACTTTTCACAAACCCAATATTCTCTCTCTTGCTGAGAGTATAATATAAACATTGAATAAGAGCTGTTGCCTTATAAACAGAATTTAATTTTTCACACTCAATAGCAAATGATTCTGTACATTGAAACATAATATGTATGTAGTCTATACCCTATAAAGGTGCTCTAAGACAATTTAAAGTTTGAGTAGAACTTTTTAGTGAATCAATCATTCATTAAAGCAAATCCAATGAAAATGACTAATTTAGAGCTGCTTAAAACCGCAATTGGGCTTATCAAATTATGGGAACCCATTAAAATTTTTAGCAAAAAAATCTCTTAAATAAGTTAAGTACAATGTTATTAAATTTGTATTAATCAAATAAATACCATTTTTGTTTCTGTTATTTCTTTTCTTAACATGTCGATGCAAATGCCGCTGCCGATCCACCTGATGACGACTTGCACTTGTGAACTGACATGTTTGTTGACGCCATTAACAAACACTTACACAAATTTAAATACACACACTCTCACGCACATGCGCGTGTGTTGGCATTTTTAATTAATGCAGTATTAATGAGAAAAACTGCCATTAACAAGTTGTCAAGGTAAGTTTTTTGCGGTTTCGGTTTTGGCTTGACTCGACTCAACTCGTCTCGATTCAACTCGGCTTGGCCTAGCGATGCTTAATTATTTCTGCCTTAACACAAACATACTGTACACACAACGTACGCCCGCAAGCACATACACACACACACGCACACACACACACACACACACACACACACACACAGTGAGAGGCCCTAAAAGTATGAAATGTAATTAATTTAAAGTTCTGACTTTGCCAACTTCTGCGTGCTTTGTTGGCGTCCAAAAAGATTTTATCTCGCCGTGGCGAACATTGAAAATGGCGTCAGCTTAGGCAACGATAAGCTTTGAGTTTCCACACGCTGAATCATGTTGACCACATATACACCCATTAAGCAACACACACTTACACACACAATGCAATCACACGCACATATTTGCTTGTTATTAATTTATGCACATTAACCACGCAAATGTGCGACTGCGTTTTGCAATACAATTACAACTGAAAAGGCTGACGTTACCTCTGCAGAGGTAGAAGGGACCTGTGGGCGTGGCTTATTGTTTTGGCACCGACACTTGATTTATGCACTTTGTGCTGGTTCATTTTGCATTGTTAATTTATATTATTAGCAGCTAATTAGCTGCGATTCCATAAATGGCATACGTATCGCACAATCGATTAAATTTTGATTTGAAGATAAAAGAACAACTGACTAATCTAGGAAAATGTAAATTTAATAATTACTAACAAATGTGTAGTAAACAAGAGATTTTATCATACATTAATATAAAATTTTTATAAAAATTAAATCGCAGTTTTAATTTTGGTTAGTGAGAAAAGCCTACGCGTAAAAGATTCAGTACCCAACCTTAAGAAGAAATCAACTTCACTATGACATTATGTTTACTTTCAAATTGTCCACAAGTTCGATATATGCATAGAAAATAGACACGAATTGTGTTTATAAAATGTTCATATCGCTCGGTGAAGTACTCTGTGCTAGAGTTGTTCATCGTAGTTCAATTTAAGGAAGTAGTTCAGTAGTTCAGTTTTCAACGAACGAACTAGTTCGTTCGTTTAGATCGTTCGTTTAGATCGTTCTTTTAGATCGTTCTTTTAGATCGTTCGTTTAGATCGTTCGTTTAGTTCGTTCGTTATGGTCTCATTCTCGTTCGTTGGTCTTGATCTTGGTCCCATTCTAGTTCGTTCGTTTTGGTCCCATTTACATTGTTTTTAAATGTAACGTTCGCATATTTGGATTAAACAACAGGCTGATCGAATGGTGTACTATTAGTTAGTGATTAATCCAAGTAGACGAAAGTTACATTTAAACAAAATATAAAAGATTTTTGGGTCTTTTGCCACAGTCGGGTGCTTTGCTTTCAAATGTCTCATCAAATTCCCTTGCGATCCACCTGAAATGCTAATTAAAGTTTTGCAATATATACATTTGCATGTTTACGGTCTTCTGAAACAATAAAGATCCAACCATCAGATCGCTTCCTTTTTTAAGAAATCATTTTTAATAAAATTGAATTTTAACAACAGCAAAATATATTTTAATCGAACGAACGAACTAGAATGGGACCATAACGAACGAACTAAACGAACGAACGAACGAACTAAACGAACGAACGAACGAACGAACGAACTAAACGAACGAACTAAACGAACGAACTAACTGAACTACAATCTGGGATATAGTTCGTTCGTTCACTTAGGTGAATAGTTCAATCGAACTTATTCTGAACGATACGATACAACTCTACTCTGTGCGAATATATACCTAAACACTTTAATGGACATTGTTGGCAAAAGAAAATAGTTTTTTAAATGTGGAAGTGAGCAAAGAGTCAGGTACACCTTTTTTAGTTTCTTGTTTAACTCTAAGCAATACTTGGTAATTCCTATGCATATAAGAGAATATCCAACAATTTAGAATTGTTTGGATACAACTTACATCAAGTGTGACTACTTTTGACCTGAAGGAGCAACTGGGAATTGTGACTCAATGGCTCTGAAAGAAATCGATGTATTTCTTTTTGTGCACATTTCAATACAATTTGATTGCAACCAAGTGCATTTGCAAGCAGAAATTTAGGTCTAAAAACTGACAACAAAAATCATTCTTGATACTTTAAATGAAATTGTATCAAATTGTGTCATAAGGGGAATTTTACGATGTCAAAGAAACCACAAGTAAATCACTATTGAACTGAGATTTTGAATTATTAAGACTTTAATTGGAATGAATTTACAAGCATTTTAATCATTTTAAGTTCTGTTTTACGGTGAAGTGACTGCTGGCTTATACTCTAAGTTTAATTCTACAAATTTGTTCAAAGAGTTAAGGGAAGAGAAACCGGTAGAGAAACCGGTTCATGAAACCGGTATTTTGGGATCTATAATGGATTGATTGATTTTTGTTTCAGTTGACATGTTTCACCGGTCAAATTTGAGCATAATTTCCCTGGAACCCTTTTAAGTCGATATAAGTTTATAATCTTCCAACGCCTAAAATAATCACGAGTCTACACACTTTCTCATTTTCAGATACGACCTGATGGCTGGAGTGACACGTGCTGAAGCCTTTTTCAGCTTCAATTCAGGAGACGTGCAATATGGCATCGAGGCGGATCGACGCTCGAGAATTTTAAAGGCCTACGTTCGGAACACGTACACATTTCATTTAAACGAGATATTCGCAACGATTGTCAATGAATACACCGACTGGGAGAGGCCAGTGCAGCATCCAATTAATATCCGGTGAGTAATTGCGTTTGTTGTGCGAACTGCCTGAGGGTGCAAAGGTAGTAAACCGATTGCCAACGGCTCTGATTGTAATATCCCCTATCCTATGGTGGGGACGTTTGTGCCAAATAAATATTTCGTTCTTAATTAAATGCGATCTGTTACAGCTCCACCCTTACTTCATTCCCACACACATATACTTCAGATGTTGTTGTTCAGAGGAGTTTTCAATTAAAGCGGCTTAAATGAATCTTGATTTCAATCTTATGGCAACTGAAATGCAAATTTTTATGCCTGTGCCCGCCCTTCTGTCAGCCTTCATAAATAATGGCCCAGGCAAATGCACAAAGCTTAATGCCCAGTACTCAATGTTCGATTTTCGATACTCGCTTCTCGATGTTAAATTCAATTTACGTACTCGAATCCTTGGCCATCATGAAGATGTATTGGTTCGTCTGGCAACATGGCGCATAAGTGATATGAAATTGCATATGTGCAATCATAAATGATTTGATTTTTGTCTACATTTATGTTTATATGGAAAGAAGAAAACAAAATATTTGAACACTGCATAAATAAATGCATATTGACATAGCATTGAATTTACTAGAAATTGTATTTGTTGATTCACTGAATTTTAGAAAATTCATTGAAAATAAAACTTTCTCAGAAAACATTTCGCCCTTCCATAAGATTTTGATTTCCATGCCTGCGCCCACGTAGCTAAGAATACGTCAAATTTCATATTTTTTAGTCCTATTCAGCATTTGAGTCAGGCAAAAGCTGTTGCCCTTGTGCAGACGTGCGTAAACTTGTCTGCAATGAAGCATCAAACGATTCACGCTTCATCTATATATCAAGTACTCATCTCAGCTCGTTGGGAGGCTGCAGCGTAGTATTCAAAGTCTCGCTTACCTCACGACAAATATATTTTAAATAAATATTCTGAAAGCAACTACTTTATATTCATTTCGCGTGCCCAGATTTAGAAAATTATAAATTGAAGACTCGAGTCCATTAAATTAAATTATTATAAAAAAAAACATTTTTATGCAAATAATTATGAAGTGTATTTGAATAAACATGCATACAATATCCGAATTAATATTCTATAAATTGTTGAATGTCAATTGTTGCCACTGTTACCAAATGAAAAAAAAATATATATTATTTTAATTTCTGACCTGAATTTTGATCCAAATTATGTTGCTTAAATCAACATACAACTGATTTTAATTTTTAGCAAGAAAGAAAAGTACAGTAATATACATACATATATGTATATACCATTCTGAGGTGTGTCTAGTTTTTGGCTTTTTGTGGGCGAATGGGTCGGGGCATTGGATAAAAAAAGATTCCAATACACTAAATAAATTGTCGATACTGAGTGAATTCGAACTTGTAGCTCTTACTATCTCTGAGATCTGTTTGTTCATACGGACAGACAGACAGGCAGACATGGCTATATCGACTCAGCTTGTGATGCAGATCAAGAATGTGAGTATTTTATGGGATCTATTACACCTCCTTCTGAATGTTGGATACTTTTAACAAGCCTCAGATACTCTCGCAGAGGGTATAATTATTTGAAATAATTAAACCAAATAGAAGTTGCTCCTAAAAAAGCAATCTGATCATTTATAGATTAAATCCATACTTTCAATGTAAGTCAGAGTTTTCCCTGTTGCTATCAACTCGAATAATAATTCACTAATATGAATGACTTGTGCAATAAATGCAAATTGAACTGGGAATTTCTCCTCAAAGATTCAAACATAAGTATTTGTTATGCATATAAACTATCAAATATTTTGTACAATTTTGACTGTGTTTTAAATGGCGCTCTGCGTACAAGAAAAACAAAAAATGGTTGTCACTGACAATAAAAAATGTTTCTGTTTATATGTGTATATTTGTGTATGTGCTTTTTATTTCAGTCATTTTGCAGCCAGGGATATATGTATGCAAATGCGGCAAATGGTTTTTATTCAAATTTTGCTCTGTTGCATATCAAATGCATAAACAAAATAAAAATAGAAAAAATATAGCAACTCTGACAAAATTGAGCATAAAATAAAAGTAAAATGCTGAAAATCAGTCACAAAAGAAAATATTTTCCTAAAATAGGCTTAGCAAACGTCGAGAGTCCTTGAATGGAACGGTGTGGTTGCGGGGTACACAAGTGGAAGAGGGACAGGTAAACATTTGAGACGAGTGCACTTTAAGTGGCTTGTTAGTGGCACAGTTGAGTGTAACTTAACGTTGCAAATAGCCGGAAAATAGTGTATTTGCTTATAACACCTTTCTCAATAACTTTATGTTTTTCAATGTCTATCTTGCACCTGCAGAGATGAAACTTTGGAGGCATTAAGTGATGCCCAGGTTGTTGCCCCGGCAGCCCAAACCGTTGATTTGCATTCAGCGGATCATAGAAACTCGTATCTCTACGTTTTTGACTATCAGACGCGGTTCGGAGACTATCCACAGGTAAGTTTAACAGCTTAGATTTCTCATTTGAACATGAGCTCAACATTTATTTAAACGCTGTGTTCACAGCGCCAGGGCTGCATACACGGCGAAGACCTACCATACATCTTTGGTGCACCCCTCGTCGGTGGTTTAAGCCATTTTACTCGCAACTATACGAAAACCGAAATCAGTCTATCGGAGGCAGTTATGTTCTATTGGTCTAACTTTGTGCGCACCGGGTAAGTGACAATTGGGTTTGTGGTCAGTTAACCAAACAGATTTACCAAACATCTAATACTCAGCCTCCGTACCCCAACTTATACCCACTAACTATATATTTGTTTTCCACAATTTACACCAAAATGTAGCAATCCAAATGAACAAATGGAAACGGAACACGGTAGTCGACAGGAACGGAGCCGATATAAAACCATTGAATGGACGGCATATGAGAGCGTGCATAAGAAATACTTGAACTTAGGTAAATATTGGAACCTATTGTTCAACTAATCTCAACAATTTCCAGTATTATCTGATCAACTAATATGCATATTGTATGTAGTAACATAACATTTATTGCAATTGGTACATACAAATTCCAATGTACATACAAATTTTATTTTTATTCCATGAATTCATATTAATCTGTAGATAGGTGCAAATTAAATGAAAGATAACAATTTTTTCCATTAGGTGAATAACTTTTTAGTCCCATATTTCTACGTTAAATTTATAAAACATTTTTTGAATATGAATAGTGTCATGAGGATAATTAAAACGAACTTTTAAAAACTTTTTTCCCCAAATTAGACACGAAGCCGAAACTAAAGAACCATTATCGCGCACACCGACTTTCCTTCTGGCTGAATCTGATACCCGATCTACATAAGCCAGGCGGAGACAATGTTCCCGCTGCCCATCACCAGCTACATGACGACGACAACCTGGACAACAACATCGTGAATGATGCCTCAGTAAAGCCACTAAACCCATCGTACACCTCCAGAGGCGCTAACGCTGCCGCGATTGGAAACTTTACGATATTCACTAACCAGGTGTTCTCGCTGCTTAACCTCAGTTCACCTTCATCCTCACTGCAGCGCAATGGCACACGTTATGGTGGAGGCAAAATCTATCCGGACGACATGCTAGACGCGGAGCATGGAGGAGTAGCCAGCTCATCGCAGGACAGCGATGGCTTTGCAGCGTACTCGACGGCATTGAGTGTGACCATTGCCATTGGCTGCTCTCTGCTGATACTGAACGTGCTGATATTTGCGGGGGTTTATTACCAAAGGGACAAGACGCGGCTGAGTGAGCCTCGACCGCAGACGAAGCTAAAGCGTCAGGAGAACGGCCAAATGCCTAATAATATATGCGGAGATCTGGAAACGTTAACAATTCATGCAAAAAGCGATCCAGCCACAATTTTATCGCACCATCATGCCATGCAGCACCACCAGCTGCCCCCGCCAGAGTTTGCCGATATTCCGCACCGCGCCCCTCCGCCTCCCAAGCACATGAAGTCCTCTATGCAAGATGGTGGCAACCAGGGTGCGGGTGGAGGTGGTGGCATGTTACCGCCGCCACATGCGTTGCAGGTGCTGGGGAATCAGTGTGGCACACTTACGAAGAAGAGCTGCATGAAGCAAACTCAGGCGGCACAAGCACAGCAGCACTCTCCTGCCCAGCAGCAACATGTCGTTGCCCATCAGCAACATCTGCAGAATCATCATAATCAAAGCATGACCACTGTGCTGACCTCTGCTGGCGGATTGATACCAGTGCCAACACCGCCCACTGTGCCAGTAATTGTAGCCACCACAACGCAGCAGCATGCACAACAACAACAGCAGCAGCAATCGCAGCAGCAACAGCAACAATCTCAACAGCAGCAACATCCACTGATGGATGAGCTACGAGTGTGACATTAATTGACGGTGCGTTTTAAATGTGATCTATAAGCTAAGATCTTAAACGCACAGTCTATAAACTGTTTCAACTGTGTGTATGTGTGTGTGTGTGGGTGTGTGTGGGTGTGTGTATGCAATTAGTCAGTCAACTGTGTTATCTCAAATATTCATAGTTCGCTTTACTTTGCTGTCTGCTGTAAATGTTGAGCAAAATTTGTTGCTTTTTGATTTTAAACATCAATTGTATTGTATTGTACATATAAATGTTAATGTTAAAGTAAGTGGTTTGTTAGACTCTTGAATAGAAACCGTTGAATAAATCAAGCATACAAACTTAGCACTCGTCTGTTTTTACTTCCTGTTAGTTACATTTCGATATCCTTCAGAGAATTAGGGATATGGTGTTTTAGTTAACCAGATATTCATTTTGAGAAACAAACTTAAATTCGTTGTTAGATTATGTGTAGGACCAATATTAAACTTTACTTTACTAACTGGTCTGCAGCTGAAAAGTAGCAAATTATTCAGAAAGATTCTAGAGAATGACATAAAACATATGAAGTATTTCAAAACGAGTAAATACTTATGAATATATGAAACCAATATAAATGTTATTCTTCCAAAGACTGAATTAAAATTGTATGTGTACGAATATGTTTGTAAATAATACTAGCTATTAATCATTTGTTATAAGCTGTGTAAAAAGATACATAATAACAACTCTATCGACCCAACTAGTATATAATATAATACAAAGTTTCCAACACTATAAAACCAATATATATTTTACGGTCAATAGTTTTTCCGTGTGCTCTTTGAGTTTTGGATAAATAAAGTATCATCTCCCCCTGTTAACCCTTTGTAGCCAATTCCAACAGGAAAAATAACAGATTTGATGAAATTGTATCTTAAAAAGAAGGCATAATGTTAGTTGTAAGAACGCAGCTACTTTGTTATTAAACTATATATTGCATAGATATAAAGATACTATAAATACAGAAACATGGCAGAAAACAAGTATAAAATGTAACTAGTTTAATATCTCATAGTCGAATGCGCTTAACTAATGTACGAATGTCCTGTACCAACAACTTAAATATTCATACACACCTTTTCCATTACAAATTCATACAGTTCATTTGCAGACCCAATTTGCAATTCGCCAGCTTTCGGTTGGGAGCATGAGGATGGAGGATCAGAAAAATAGTTAAAAATTCAATTTGAAGGAAGTGAATGTGTGCAAAATTACATATACCCTGCAAAACATTCAGTTTTTAATTTTAAGTACCTATTTACAAACAAATGCCGAAAATGTAATTTAAAATTAAAATGAAAATGAGAAGCAAAAAGAGCCATAAAACAGCTCATTAAAATGAAACAGAATATAAAAACAATTAAATTGTGCGCATGTTAAAAATAAATGTATATAATATAAAAAAATTAAAAATTAAAAAATAAACAAAAAACATACAAATCGAAAAGAAAGAAAAGCATACTTTGTCGCAGTAAAACCAAATTATAGAAACAAAATAAAAATGAATATGTAAAACTTTATAGCTTATGTGTATGCAAACATACATAATATACATATAGTTAATTGTAATGACGTAAAACTAGCATAAACATAGTAAAAATAAATAAACAGAAAGAGAAAAAATAAACGAAATACACACACAAAAACCAATATACATATATATGTATGAATATTTATAGTGTACTGCATAATTGAAGAAGTGAAAAAAGAACAAATTGATATAATTAAAATATAAATTCATTAAAATTTATTGCATTAGAAATATGGGAATGAATTAAGCATTAAACGGAAGAAAAAATAACTAAATAGAACAATTTAAACAGCAAATGAAGAACTGTAAAATGGACAGTTTAATAAATTGAGATTATAAGTGGAAACAAGTTTGAGTAATAAAAAAGTTGCAGAAAATGTAAAAATAATATATATATATATATATATAAATCTATAATTTATACAAAAAGAGTTTCTTTGGAGGGTAAGGGAGATTTCCATAAAACCCTTGAAGACCTTTCCCGAAATTGATTTCAGTGTAAAGAGAAACAAAGTATTATATCGCATTGGCAACCGAAAGCGTAAATAAATGGCAATAACGAGGACTTTAAGCGACGCTTAAGACGTTGGATATATGGCGCACTACATATGAAACAAATATGGCTACATATACACTCATACATACACAGTCGTACACAGAGCACACACAGCACACACAGTCGCACAGCTGTTAACCAAACATGCTGATAGCTTGGCAACTACATTAAAGAAGCGAGTCCTAGTTTAATGCTTCTATTGATACATATACATTTCGAACACAAAAAAGAAAACCATTGAAAATAGATTTATTATGCAAATTTGCTAAAGCATAACATAAGTGAATACATCGCAGACAACTCTCTTTATACATTCAGTATGAAGCAGACATAGAAACATAGGGTATTATTCAAAATATTCGATATTCGATTCGTCCTGAAACTTTGTTCGATCCCTGATTTAAAATTAGACGAATTCCAACATAAAACTTCAGTTCTAATTATTTCTTGGAACCAAACCAATCTTATTCAAGTCGTGTTATTTATATAAGTTATTAATTTACAGGGTATATGACAGTCGACCATTTTATAGCCATACTTTTTACTTGTTTCAGCACATGCATGGTGCAGACTTAACTGCTTAATTTAAAAAAAAAATGAAAAGAAAAAACTTTTAAACTGAAGAGGATGCGGAAGGAAAGTTAAAATTGGGGCATGGCTTTGTCTACTATAAATGTTTGCCCCTTGCCAAGGAACAGGATGGAGTCTTGGAAAAGAGGCTTCATCTATATGTAAAGCTTGCATAATTCACATGCGTAATTGAATAAAAACATTTTGGCTAAATTGCTGCCAGCATCGTTCGCCGCTTTCTAACCATTTTCTTGGCTTAAGATCTGCGTGATTTTTATTAGTTGCGATTTTCAGCTATGCTGCAAATCCAATAGAGCTACACATACAGCTAAGCATGCATACATTCATGAGCTGGGCGAAAAGCAAACCGAGTGTCAGGAGCAACGAACCATATAGAACCTATTGGGCCAAGGAATTTGGAACCGGGAACTGGGAACTGGGAACTGGATGCTGGGAAATCGGAACTTGGCACATAATCCCTTTAAATGTGTACACCAAGCTGCAAACTAGCTAGAAACAGAGACTTGGGGAATTTGATTCCAACAAAAGTTGCCGTACTTTTTATTGGTAGTTTTGCATGTGCTGTGTTTCGTTAGTATTGCAGAGCAGCCATCATAGGGCGTGTCTGTGAGTGGGCGGGTGGCTGCCACACACTGTGTTTAATTTATTAGCACAAGCTTGAAAATTAAATAATAAAAGCTTTGCAAGTGGCTCTCTGCGAATAGAAATTATCACTTTTAATGTTGCCAAAAAGGTCACAGAGCGCAAGAGAAAGGGCGGCAAATGAAGAGCTAGGGGTGAGGGGATAAACGGTTGTTTAGATGGGCGTGGCGCCAAGAAGCCAACGCTGAAAGTTGGTAATTTATGTTGCTAAATCTGTTTGAAATTGCTTTATTCGCTAATAAAAGTATTCACAAGACAAACAACTCAATATAAGGTGTCTTCGTTCGTTCTAATTTAAATGGCCGTTCCCAAATGCCTAACATAATTATACTGATAATTCGAAGTGTTTACTTTATCAAAATTAAACATTGAACAAAAACACATATGTAATTGGACTTCCATATATTTATTACAATAATACTGAGGGAAAGAATATAAATTTTATCCCTGTTTACAAAAATATTCTCTAGGCATTTAAGTTCGTTGCAAACCTTGAACAAAATAAACATTTTTATCCACTGTTTGCAGAGCAGACTGGGCCACAGTTTACAATAGATTTCCATTAATTTTTAATGAATGATTTAATCATTATATATACATATTTATAGTATATTTCTAAATGTATTTTAAAATATATTGAGTTTTGAGGTTACATAAAATAAATCAAGACGAAAACTACAGTTGGGCTCTTCCGACCGTTAGATTCCCTGTGAGAAGTCTGTAAAGAATGAAGAACTGGTGACGATAGATAAATCAAAACAAAACAAAGTAAGAAGAAGAAGCAATATTGCATGCTCTGTCTCGCTTGCATATGCTGCGGAAAGGCTTCAGAAGAATATTGGGCAGTTTCAAAAATTTTAAAAATCGGTCTGCCTGCTCATAAAAGCGTATGTACTATATTCCAAATGTGTTGTTTTTAGCTCCCACCGTTTTTCATAAAAATCACCCATTTTACAAAGTGTTATCTATTTAGTACCACTAAAAATATCCATACCAAGTTTATTCCAGATCATACAACTATATTCTATAGAGACAAATTATGTCAAACTATACTGAAAGTTGCAAAAAAAAAATTCGACTGTAAATAAGAAAGTTATAAATATCAAAAAATTTGTATTTGAACGCAATGTTGATGAATATGCGTAGGTGTGACAAAAACATACGCGATGGTGGCCATTCCAAGCAATAATATAATCGGGAATAAAATGCACAGAGTATTATACGGTCTGTCATGCTCGACTAGACTATTTTTATACCCTTGCAGAGGGTATATTAATTTTGTCACGAAGTTTGTAACGCATTGAACGAGGCATCTCCGACCCCATAAAGTATATATGTATATTCTTGATCAGCATCGACAGGCGAGTCGATATAGCCATGTCCGTCTGTCCGTCTGTCCGTCTCTTTCTATGCGAACTTAAGTCTCAGTTTTAAAGCTATCTTAATGAAACTTGGTACAGATGTGTATTCTCTCTACAGGCAGATCATTTGTTAAAATCGGCCAGATCGGATGACTATGGCATATAGCTCCCATAGGAACAATCGGTTGAAAAAAAATTTTTTTTGAGTTATTTCAAACAATTTAAGCCTATATGCATTTAGTACCAAATCCCATGTGCAAACCAAATTTCATCCGAATCGAACCACTATATCATATAGCTGCCATAGGAACAATCGGTTGAAAATTATGAAAATGCTTAGTATGAAAATTTTCAGTGTCGATTGAGCGATTTCAACCAAACTCACGCCATAAACATTTGCCATCATTTTCCAGCTGTTGACCAAATTTCATTCGGATCGAACCACTATTCATATAGCAGCCATAGGAACAATCGGTTCAAAGGCTTAATATAAAAATTTTTAATGTCTTTTGAGCGATTTCAGCTAAATTCACGCACTACTCATTTGCTATTATTCTCTTTGTACTGACCAAATCTCATCTAAATTAGACTACTATGTCATACAGCATCCATTGGAACCACTAGTAACTGAATCCAATGAACGCAACATGCATGACTGCAAGGGTATTTAATCTTCGGCGAGCCACAGATAACCTTTCTTTCTTGTTCTTGCTTAAGCTTCTCGTCGTTGTGCCTTCTCGCGTTATTTATATTACTTCCTGTTGTTATCGATTATTTTCGTGCTCGGTGTTGTTGTCCCTATCATCTCTTGCTCGATATTAATGTGTAGGGGATTCTCTAATAGTATAAATTATACCAACCCACGATTATTTGCTAACAATTAAACCAACATCCCTCTTACGCGGACAAAATTTGCACGACGGTATAACTACGAAAAATAACTTAATAACATTCTGAAAACTGCATATGAGTACTGCAGGGTATCATAATGTCGAATTAAGAGAATTGTATATCATACTATACTTCATGACAACGACTTTGTCCAGTTAAAAAGTTTTTAGCACATTTCATTTTATTGCACATCAGCGATAATCCAAACCAAAATTGAGTGCAGAGCTTCTCACAAGAAATCCAATTTGAACTACGAAAAAAAAACAGAAAATTCATTCATGCTGCAAACGTAGAAAAATTTAAAAATTCCACACAATTTGCACAACTTTTGGATGTGATGTAAAAAAGTAGATGAAAGTGTAAAAAGTTGAATGGAACTCGTAGCAGTCGTTCTTTGAAGGACAAACTTTATTTCCAGCAATTAGTTTGTATTATTTTTCAGCTTACACACACACATATACACACACCTACATTCACAGATCTATCCATCTATTTGGTGCTGCAACATTTTTCAACTTTTTAAATATTTATACACTCTTTTTGCAGGTCAGGTATTTGCCCAAAAATTATCCGAGTTCAAAGTTTTATTAGTTGTTGACCAATATCTCCGTCTGTTAAAAAAAAAAACCCGTTGAGAACCCAACTTCTGTATTGTTCTACTATTGTTGAAATAACTTCATCCTCATACTTTAGTTCGTTTACAGCACATTGCCCAATCAGACATATAACAACCCAGAAATGCCTTAGGAAAAATTTAAACACATTAATGATTACAACTAGGACATTTTAAAATCAAATAAAGCACACAAAATAAGTGACATTGGGACATAGTATATGAGACAAAGGGACATGAATTAACACTTGAACGACTTAGTCAACTCCAAAGTAAAAACTGCTCAAATGTTTGTGTGAAAAGGAATTAATGTTGCTTTGCATGATGACTTAGATGAAAAAAACGCTGATTCAAATTGTATTAATATGTTTTACTTTATAAAAGGTAACCAAGCAATTTCTTTTGCTCTATATGTCATATTAAGCTAATAAATAAGACTAAAGATGTCCGAAGAAGAGTTCGGAGAGTGAACAGCTCCCATATGACATATCTGTCGAAAACAGGTTAATTGTATGAAGACATGTAGCATGTAATCGCAAACTCAAACTTTATGTGTGTATCAGGATCGTAACTATCCTCACCAAGTTTGATTCGGATTGGACGACAAGATCTTAAACCTCCCGTAGGAAAAATCGGTCGCAAATTGCTTATTTGAAAAAAGCACACTAGAATGAGTACGGGGCCCTTAACACTCTGCTCGCTCGACTGTTGCCTTTCTTACTTGTTTCTGAATTTATCATTTATAACAAAAACAATAAGAATTTATTATACCAACAACAAACAGTTAGAAATTAAATGAAGAATTCCAGGGACTATTTTTCTAGTCAAAGGAAATAACTAAGAATGAATAGTAAGTTATCTGTGTTGATAAAAAAAATTATATAAAATTTATTATGGATAACACATACAAATTCAAACTTTCATCACTATTGTTTATTATTATGTTTTTTCATTAAGACTACCTCATATGAAATAATTCTCCAAATGTTAAACAAAGGATTCAGAAAATTTAAAATTCAAAGTTATTGACTGGGTCATTGAGTTGAAATTCAGCACTGCGTTCGATCGATGTCTGTCATTGACTTTGAGTTCATCGACAAGTGCTGCATGTAGTTCTATCTAATGTTAAGTTACTTTTCATGTACCAAACTGTACCCCTTACACATTACCCCTCCCTTTACCTGTCCAGTTCCCTTGCACTTCTCGGTTGAATGTTTCGCATAGATGAACAGAGCATCTCTCCTGAGCTTTCAACAACCGTTAAGCAAGGCAATTATTCATGTTTATGATGCGATGACGTTGTGCTTCACATCCGCTCTTCCTCTCTCTCCACCTGCATTATACTTAAATAATCAAAGCCATTTCCACCACGCAATTGGTTGGCAGAGTTTGAGACTTGGAGATGCTATTACCAGCGAGACAACTGTTTGCATTTAAATACCCTATTTGACAGCTAATGCTAAAATATAATATAAACAGCTGTGAGCTATTGATAGGGCACTGGAACTGGCACATACGGTTATCTACAATATTGACATAACGAACCGATTAATTCGACGGGTTGAAAATCAAGAAACTTGGTTTATGAGATTTAACCCACACCAAAAGCGACATCACCTCTTGAGTCCCAAGTAAAGGCACTTACTTTCCAAAACAGTGGTCGATAAGCAGAACGCATACACATTGCGTATACGTAATATGTTCTATGTATATTGAAAGTGTATACTAAGACCAACATTTGATAAGGGCAGCCACAATAGCGTGTTGAGGACAACTTAAGAGTGTGTTGTGTGGTATTAAGAACATGAAACTAAGCCGACAACAAGGAACATCACTTAGGGGCAAAGATTTAAATTAGGCTCAAACTGAACGCTGTAGGTGAGCGAAGAGGTCGAAATAAGGATAGATGTTAAAAAAGGGAAACGGATAGGTATGGATTCAAGTGACCGTCGCAAATTTATCTGGACAACTGCAGGGACCTATAAATTGTGCTAAGCTGTGCAATAAAACAAATTTGCTAAGTGTAAAAATGTAAAAAACGAAAAATTGAACGAACAAGAAAGATGACGCGCAGAGGGAGTTTTCACGCTTAATGGAAAAACTTTTTGATGCGCGGGAAAAAGCGGCTAATTCGATTTTCATTAGCCGAAGCGACAAGCAAGAATTGGTGTCGAAATCTTTGCAGCAAGCTGATGCGACTGCCATACTTATATACCCTACCATATACCCAGTAAGGTAATGCATATAATTGAATTTTCATACTCATACAACTAAAATGCCTACACAAAGCCCCCTCGACGCCTAGCCATCAAATGCCTTTGTTACTAGATAAAGAAAACAGAAAAAGGCCCATTCTCAGGCTCAGGATCCATGCAGCGGCGAAATTAAAGTGAAATTGAAAAAGTTTTATGAGCTTTTCTTTCATGCAGCTAGCGGTAACTGGCATTGGTGAGCGGTAAGAGGCAAGCGCCAAGTGGCAAGCGGGAAGCGGGAAGCGGCAAGACGAGCAATGAAAGAAAAATATTACACAGCCGGCACCAACGCGTAAAGAAGACAAAAGGCGATGTCGACGATTTGTTGTTGTTGCCCCTTCCCCGGCGGGTGCTTCCATGTTCAATGTTTTGTTCCCATCGCCGACACCACTTAATTGGCATCCCGTTTCCAGGACCTCCCTGTAACTTTGTGCAGCAGGTTACTTAGGTAACAGTTTTATGTAGTTATTCTCTAGCCAAACGATGCTCGAGCCTCGTCACGCTTGTAATTGCATAATGATTGCAGCGACTGTGGCATCACAGCTACGACTAAATCTTTTATCCTTTTCAACAAACGGTAGTTGCGCGAAATAAACTAATTAAAATATGCCTTGGATAAGTTTGGTAATTATTAGCTGAAATAGCGAGCAACTAAATTATTTTCTTAAAAATTATTTTCAAGAGGAATAAATATTGATTAATTTAACAAAAATAATGACAAAAGGATGCTTTTGAATCAGTTAAGTATCAATTATATTCAAATTTAAAATATATAGTTTTTCTGTGCACTTGATGTTTCTTGCATATGAAGGTACTACAATAAAACCAAGTAAGAACCGACTATAAAAGACCCCGTACTCATTGTAGTGCCGGTTTTTCACACAAATCATTATTTTCCGACCGGTTTGTCCCATGGGCAGCTATAGGATGTAGTTGTCCGATCTAAATCAAACTTGGTGAGGATAATTATAATGATACCATACACAAAATGTGTGAATTTGGTCAAGATAGCTATAGTCGTTTTCAAATTATGATATGGTTTTGGTGGCTCAAGCTGTTATAGTCTCTCTCTCTGTTAATGCTTATCAAGATTATATATACTCTATACTCGCACTTTTCGCTTCTGCCAAACCTAATATACCCCTGCTTTTATTCTCTCTGCAAGACTAGTACTTGCAGTAAAAGACGTTGAAACAACAAGAAAGAAAATTACAGTCGAGCACGCCCGACCGTAGAATACTCTCTGCCTTTTATTCCCGATCATTTTAATAAAATCAGCATCCGAGAATATCAACTGATAGTACTTGCAGTAAAAGACGTTGAAAGACGTTCAATGCATTGGCATTGCGTTAAATTATTAACTTTCTTACATGTCTAGCTCTTTTGTTTATAGTCCGATTTGTATGTAACTTTCAGGATAGTTTGATATATTTTGAGTTCTAATGAATTTGAAATAACAATACTGTTGATAAAATCAAATGCTTAAAATCGGCATTGAAGTTTGAAAATTATTTTAGTTTTTGTGGGAAAAGGGGGCGTGGCAGCCCAAAATTTTTAATGACAATGCATTTATGCCGTCTTACCGAAACTGGTATCCTAAGTGCCATAGTTCTGAGATATTCGCCTAAAACATCAATTTTTTAGAGGTGTGTCTAGTTTTTGCTCATTGTGGGCGAACGGGGCGTGGCATTGAATAAAAAAGATTCTTGCATTGACTGACTAAATATCGAGTCGATACTGACTAAATTCAAACTTGTAGCTCTTACCATCTCTGAAATCTGTTTGTTCATACGGACAGACAGACGGACAGACGGACAGACAGACGGACAGACGGACATGGCTATATCGACTCGGCTTGTGATGCTGATCAAGAATATATATACTTTATGGGGGCTGACACGCCTCCTTCCCTGTTACATACTTTTCAAAAACCCACAAAATTTTCTTCCTTAAAAAAAAAAAAAAAAAATTTTTTTTTTTTTTTTTTTTTTTTTTTTTCTTTCAAATGTGTGTTTGTGTTATTAACTTTCTTACATGTCTAGGTCTTTTGTTGATTGTCCGATTTAGATGCAACTTTCAGGATAGTTTGATATATTTTGTCTTGCGTGCTCGACTGTACTTTTCTTTCTTGTTTTTTTTTGAGTACGAGGTCTTAAAATGGCGGGGAAGAAAGTTAAGGGCTTATTAGATATTTTTTGTATAACATTTAAGGTTTCCTACCAATTACATATTGTTTAGCCATTATTCCAAATGAAGCAATACCATATGGTTTAACGCATTTGATCAAATACAACATACAATACAATAAACTGCAAATTTTCTGAAAAAGTGTTAATAAACGTATAATCTAACATTATTTCTAAGGAAGGTGATTTCATTTTCAGTATGCATTAACTCGTCAACTTTGTGGTTACTTTACGGCAGTTTGGTTAAGAAGCATTCAATACTCTTTTTAACTTCGGGGTCTAAATAAAGCCAAAAAGTGACTGCATTCTGTAATTAAATGTTTGTGCATTAAGCAATTTTTAAAACTATTCGTTTTTTCCCACACGAGTTTATAATATATTTCATCTTGAATTATGCTCAAGTTGCTTCAAGCGAGCATTTTATTTAATTATATAAATTCCAGCTTGCTCATAAAAAAGAAGAAGATAACTCGGAAACTGTTTCAAAAAGCTGCACTTTGTTGCATGTTGCTTTTGTGCGAAATATTGTGTCATATGCACATTCAAATTATTTGCACAAAATTGTAAAACAATTTATCTTGTAAATGTAAATTCTTTTAGCTTTGGCATTCCAATTCGTTTTCATCCAAATTGTGTGAGAATTGAGTTGAATTGCAATTTAAAGTTTTTGCACAAGAAATGCAGAGTACACTATGTTTGTGAATAGAGAAGTCTTTTGAGTTCGCCAAAATTGCATGTGCAGCTAGTTTTATTTGGCTTTTATCCGCTTACGCTGAACTACGCCTCCCGAAAGCATTTCTGGCCAAAAAATAAATCTGCATTTCTCAAGACACTAGAAAAACGTCCGAAAAGTGTCAAATCCTTTTGCATGTTGTCCTACAGCCTTAGCTACAAATAAAATCTCAACTCTTACTTGGCCACGTGCTTTAAACAACAGCTGTTGTCTAAACCTCTAGAAGTGCATACATATATAAGCTATATACATATGTATAAATATGTAGATGTAGATGTGCTTCGTAGTCCTATTGAGGCGACTCTTGTCCTTCATCCAAGTGGATCTCTGCCACTTGCGATGCTCTCTTCCCTGCGGTTGCTTTATTTGCATGAAGTTCTTTCACGTGTCGTCTTTCAACTTTAGACACTATACCTCTTCGATGTTGCAACGTGTCACTCCGGTTCATGTTAAACATTTTGACGTTTTTTCACTAAAAATACTGCACAAAATTGCTTTATTTACTTTGCTTGCCTCCACCAAAGAATACTTGGATTTTTGTGTCTTTAATGGACTATATTTATTAAATAGTAATAGAAGTAGGCTTAAAATATTGTATATGGATTGATTAATTTTCAAAGCAGCCACTGCCTTCAGTATTTAAGAAAATACATATCCAATTCAATTAAAATCACAATGTCATTAATCTGCACGGCCCATTTAAAACGACACTTATTTTTAAAATAAATAGACATATTTATTGAGTGCATCAACAACTGAACTAAACAATTTAAATCAAATAACTAAGACTATTGACGTCGTAAATATTTTACTGCCATTAAACACATGTTGTTTGTTAATTGATTTTCCTTGGTAATTCTGCTGTTGAAGGACTTTAAAGATTAATCAACCGTTATGACCAAAGCAAACACTTTAGCCCAAAACCTAGAAAAGAACACACTAAAATATTTGAAAAATATTGATGACGTGTTTGAAAATGATTAAATATTTACACTTTCAATTCTGTTTATTTATTTTTTACATTTTTAATTACAGGGGAGAGTGGGCGGATGCTGAGCTTAGAAACCGATTTCATTGTTTGCCATCTGATTATTATTATTGAATATGTTTATCTTAGTTTCCAGCGTGTATACAGTTCATTGAACAATTCGAATTAAAATCCGCGGAGTGGCGAAAAACGTGTCGTGTTTATATCAATGTTTATCTTAGACGTTTAATTATATTGTACTATGTTTGTTTTATGTTAATGCAATTCAATCAATTATGCGTTCGCTTTGACAGTATCGCTTCCATAAAGCGTTTACAATTCCCGCCTCTCACTGAAGGGTTTACGCCCTATCCTTTTTTTTTTTGTATTATTGGCCAAACAATTCAGTTATTTATTGTCCTAGCATAGATGGGGCAATATTTGATCTCTACTACATCATTGCCTAAGGAATTTTTTATCTCTTTTTTTAACAAAACTATAAAATGTGTTTAATTGTTTGTGCATATTTAATAATTCTACTTAAAATAATTCAATAAATGATTATATTACGAGTATATACGCATCAAACGAAAAAAAGATCTAAATGATAATAACTGAAAGATAGATTTCACTAATAACTAGAGTCCGAAGATATTCCGTTAAATAATGGTAATTATGTAACTTACTGGTAATTCAATGTAATTTGAAATATTTTAATTTGAATTTCAAATATTGATCAAAAAATAAATCGATACTGAACTAATCTAATCACAAATATTCAATCGGTATAAAATATCACAGGATATGTAAATTAAATAAAATAGAATTCAATGGATGAGGTGAACAGAAAACGATGAGGTGTTTCAATTAACAGCAAAAATCATTATTTATTAATTAATTATTGGAAGCTAAACTCAAGCTTGGTTTGAGTAAAATTGAAATTATTTTTGTGAATATGGCATATTTGCTGTTGCTGTTGATTGCGAGGGTGTCATTGTGTCAGTTATCATTGTTTTTAATTTTTATGACATTTTGCATTTAATGTTCGTCGATAAAAAATTGTGACATTTGTGTGTATATTACAAATAAAGTTTACCAGAGATATGAATTTAATTGTCCGTGGTCTATTGACCAACTTAAAGTCCCCTTTAAAATTTTAATGCCAGATTCCCATTCGGCAGCGGGCAATTTGTATTTTTGCATAAATTTTAATGCATAGCACGCAAAATATTTATGTGCACATATTTACACAACGCCCCATTGCACATTTGACGCGACACCAACGGGAAGGGAGCGCACATCCATGGAGGGACCCACTTTATTGGACACGCTTGCCTGAGCCCATTGCTTCAATGCGCGTTCTATATACAGCATTATTCCGCCATATTTGCAACACAACACAAAAAACAAAAGAACAATAATATGGACCAACAACCAGGTCGACTTTCGTATAATCTTTCTAAAGAAAGGTATGTTCTTATACCATTTATATGTAACGTATTGAGTCTAAAAATGAATAATTTTACAAAACATATACTGTCATTTAAAATCTCATTGGAACTATGAATATTGCGAAAAATTGATTATTGATCATGATTTTAAAAAACAGTTTTGTTACCTATAGTTATGTTTTCATTCTCTTTAACTGCAGCTCTTCTTTAAATGTTGACATATATCATTTTTATAAAAATGTTTATCAGAAAGTTCATCACTATATTGGTGCCCCGTTCAGGAGATTAGTTTACCCTTCAGAAGAAGAAATGGTTTGTCTTTAATTAAATTTGTCTCGTTAATTTCTATTGAGACCTTTCTTAAAAGCCAAGTTACTATTGATAATAAACGAAACCCATTTTAGACTTGAACATATTTTTCATAAGGCCTTAATCACAATTGTTTCAAATACAACAATTCTTTCTTAAAATTTGATAATTGTTAATTTGTTGCATACACCAATACAGGTTCTACATTAAAGGGAATGTTTCTCGTGACTATATAAATCACCATAATGTGCACAGTACACTGCTATTTTCAATTGGTAAAAAAAATAGTCATTTGTTAAGAGGGAGTTGTGTTCGCTGTACATGTGTAGTTAATGCCATTAAATGGCTACACTTGCACGGTTCTCTCATATACATACGAGGGTTAATTCTGATTCTGACTGAACATAACCCGTGGGCACTGTAGAGCTGTAAAGTCCATTTATGCGTATTTAGCTGTGCGGAAATTTGAAAACACAATTTATTTGGCATTCATAGTTTATGGCATTTATAAATAAGATCCCACTCTGGTACAATCTAGCTAGTTACACTCCTTGGCACTTGTATGCTTATATTCAAATTTGATAATTTTCCTAAGTCAACATAATTTTAATAGAATAATCTACAATACCATTTTTGTTTGATTCCAGCTTTACGGAGGGCCTTTTCCAAATGACATTACAAAAATCACATATTAAATTATAAAATGTATTATAAATTATATAAGATGGCCACCTCAAAAAACAGTAAATGGTAGTTAAATAATAAAGTGACGAAAATTATGTTTTTTTTTTAAACACGCAAACAAACAAACTGGTGATAAACAAACACAACAAAAAGGTAAACTAAAAATCGTATATTTCGTGTTGTATTTTGTGTATCCAGGCTCCTGCCTTTTGTTCTGCATGAAAAATTAAACAAGAAGCAGCATTTGCATAATTAGGCTGTTATAATTTCAATTAAAATTCTCCCCTATAGAATTTTTCGGTCTATGCATGACTAACTGTATACAATTACAACAATAGGAACACTGGCAACGCCGACAATCAAGTTGAAATAATGCGTAGCTGCCATTGGTCAACAAAAACAGCACAGCCAAAAAAAGTATACACTAAATGTCAACAAACACGCACAACCACAAGCTATAATTACATAAATTTATAGGAAAATAAGCAAAGAAAAATGTATTTACTTTTCATACAAATATGTAGTTAATGATGTAACTTAGGCTTTTAGATATGCACTAATGGAAAATGCTAATCTTGCGACCTATTTATGTTCATATAACGTATACGTAACGAATTACTTTATCATTTCATCGAAGGTAAAACTCTTTGTAGACCTATTATAGACCGCCTAATCATAACAAGAATGATACAATGTAATATAATCTTTACATAGCTTAATCAGTATTTAACACAATTGATTTAAGTTTTTTAGTTCTATTTGGTGATACATAACAGATTCTAATAATTAATCTGAGAAACTGAGTGCAAAATAGCTTCCTTAGAAGATTTATTGATATGTCCTCTTCTTTCGAAAATGTGTTCTAATCTTGACGATGACATTATTTTTTTAATAATATATAGCTTAAAATCGAATTTTCCATCAGCTAGGGTATTAAGCTTATTCTAATAAGAGTATGACTATCACATTTATTGATGTTTATAGGCAGAACTACAAATTGATCCAGCTGATTTCATCCTTATTTAGAGCATAGAAGAGTTTCAGTGAAAGTCGTGTCTGTTCCGAAACAAAATATTAAATTATTTTCCAAGACTGAAGTCTCGAAACCCTTCGGGATTGATCACAAAAAAGAACACGTTGAAAAACGAAGGAAACAGTCATCATATATCCAAACTGCCAGTGACAATGCAGCCGAATGCAATAAATTATTGCAACAACCGCAGCCAACAGAAGTCACAACAGCCACATTCACAATCCAACGTTGACGCAGGCTATCCTCTCCCCTTCCCACTCCCCCGTATGACTCCACTCACACCATCCCTTCCTGCCACACTCTGGGGAAATGCAGCAAAAGCTGAGGCGTTCCTTGCGCGACGTAATTTAATGCCAATAAATTTAAATTAGTAGAACGTCGTCTGGTCGGGTACAGGCCAACATGTCTGGCCTCACAGTATTTATGATAGCACTTTGAAAACAGTAGGCGAACGCGTATGAGAATAGTACCGAAAATGCTCCTGAGTCCCAAAATACTGCGAACCCCTGTTTGATAATTCTGCTGACGGTGTAATGAGCAAGACAGTCTAAGACTAGGTGCCAAACACTTAAGCTTGTTATTCTATCGCTAATTAGAATTGTTGTTGTCATGTGGTCGCCATGTACAGGTGAAGAAACCACGGTAAACTGTAGCTAATTGGAGCAGAAAAGTTTACGGACAAATTGGATTATTAAAATAAGAAGCCTTAATGTTGAAATATAATGAAAGATCTGAAGCACAACTTGTTGTTAAAACAAATTCAATTTTAAATTATAAGTAATGCAACTGGAGAAATCATGTGAAACAGAAACAAGTAAGAAAGGCTACAGTCGAGCGAGCCGACTGTAGAAGACCCAGTACTCTTGCTAGTGCGCGTTTTTCCATACAAATCACCAATTTTCGAACGATTTGTCCTATGGGAGCTATAGGCTATAGTTGTCCAATCCGGACCAAACTTGGTGAGGATAGTTATAATGGTACCATACACATAATGTGTCTCTCTAGCTCTAGTCGTTTTCAAATAATGGTGAAGTAGTCTTTATACAATTTGCGGGGCGGTAGAGGGTGTGGCAATATTTTGAAATAATATTGATATTTTTTATATATTGACTTTCCTTCCAAATTTGGTGGCTCTAGCTCTTGTAGTTTAAAAGATCCAGGTGTTCATACAGACGGACGGACAGACAGACAGACAGAGGAACATCGTTATATCGGCTCGGCTGTTGATGCTGATCAAGAATATATATACTTTATTGGGTCGGAAAAGTCTCCTTCTGCCTGTTACGCACATTTCGCTTCAGACAAGCCTAATAGACCCCTATACTCTTTTTTAAAGTACGGGGTTAGACCCCGTGGAAAATGGAAAAATATTAATGCAGATGAACATGTAAAGGATATATGTCTTAAAGTAATAATAAATTATATATATTATTGTATAAACATATATTAAAATAAAGCTTAATTGTTTGCGTCTAATGCCCTGCGATAAGCATATAACAAAATAAGTTTTAACCAATTTACACTAAGAAAATGATGCAAACAATCAAAATAACGCAGACTTTTGTCCTAACTTGTGTTTAGTTATTTAACATTGTACATTTTCCTTGCTTCTTTACTGTCTTTTGACCATTAAATATAATTAACAAGAAAGAAAAGTACAGTCGAGCACGCCCGACCGTAGAATACTCTCTGCCTTTTATTCCCGATCATTTTAATAATATCAGTATCCGAGAATATCAACTGATAGTACTTGCAGTAAAAGACGTTGAAAGACGCTCAGTTAGGAAGTTAAGCCTCTTTTATAGAGATATCTATGGTTTTAGGCCGAAGATTTCCGAGTGATGCGGTGGCGCGGATGATTAGTTTTCGATCGATGAACGGGAAGCCGTGGGTTCGACTCCTGGTCCGTCATCAAAAAGAATATATTTTGTTGTGTTGTTTAAGTCGAAATAAAATTGTTTATTAACAAATTATTAATAAACAATTGAAAAAATTGTTTTGATAAAAAAATTTTTTTTTATTACTAAGTGAAAACATGCAACAATTGACCGCGACTCGAACCCACCACTTTGCGTTCGCCGATTAAGCACTTAACCGGCAACGCCATCACGACACTAGAAATTTGCCGGCCCAAAACCATACATATAAAAGGGGCTTAACTTCCTAGCTGGATAACTATTTTGTCAAAAATAGAATTTTGGTCGACACGGCCAGCTTCTGCGAGCAGCGCTGCCGCTAGCAAGCAGCGAAAACGTTCACTCACATGTTTGTATGTTTCTGTCTCGCTTGCACACATGCATTGACATTGCGTGCAATTGTAAACTTTGTTACGTGTCTAGCTCATTTGTTTATTGTCCGATTTAGATGCAACTTTCAGGATAGTTTAACATATTTTGTCTTCAAACGAATGTGAAGAAAATGGGGCGTGGCAGACCAAAATTTTTGATGACAATACAATTATGCCGTCTCTAGGAACCTCCGTACCAAAATGGGTGTTCCTAAGTGCCATAGTTACTGAGATATTCGCCTAAAACATCAATTTTTTACGAGGTGTTTCTAGTTTTTTGCCCTTTTTGGGCGAACGGGGGGTGGCATCGTAAAAAAAAATTTTATTTTTTTTAATTATTTTTATATCGTTTATAAACACCCTAATTCAAATTTTTACTTCTTTCCCTTTTTTTAATTTGTTTCTTTATACCAACAGACCGACAGAACGACCGGCCAACCGACCGGCCGGCCGGCCGACACGGCTTTATTTTTTCGTTTTGTGATGTTAAACAAAAAATAAATTTTTTTTTTTTTCTGCCCCCCCCCCCCCCCTCTCTTATCTTTTTTTTTTTTCCCCTATAATCTCCTTTCCTTTCACATATTTAAAAAAGAGTTTTTATAAGGTTTTTTTTTTTAGTTTTTTTTTACAACCTTTAAGGCTTTTAACGGTTTCAGAGTATCACAGAGCGTAGAACGTATCTTTAAATGTTAAGATTTGCATGTAGTTAATGATGTAACTTAGGCTTTTAGATATGCACTAATGGAAAATGATAATCTTGCGACCTATTTATGTTCATATAACGTATACGTAACGAATTACTTTATCATTTCATCGAATGTAAAACTCTTTGTGGACCTATTATAGACCGCCTAATCATAACAATAATGATACAATGTTATATATTCTTTACATAACTTTATCAGTTTTTAACACAATTGATTTAAGTTTTTTAGTTCTATTTGGTGAAACGTAACAGAGCGTGTCTTTAGAACGTGTCTTTAAATATTAAGATTTGCATGTCCACGTCCAACATTTTCAACAACGTTCTAGTTTTGAATGACAGAATAATAGTTAACAGAAATGCTAAAACCTAAGATTGTGACTTTAAAATATTTTTTACATATTTTTTAAACCAGGTCATAACCGTGAATTATTAAATTTACTGACAGTCTTTACTTTTGCAGTGGACACAGAGTATAAAATGTAATCAGAAAATGGATTGTATCGTCTCCATTTGTAGCTATTAAAAAACTAAATTGACTGCATCAAAACAACTTTAAATAGTAAATACTTGAAGGTGCTATGTGTCGCAAAAAGAAAAAGCATAAAAACAGAGAGTTACAAATTGCACGTAAATTAAGTTTGAGATGAAACTGGAACCAATCCAAGTCTCATCAATAGAAGAAGAGCAACAGACACGACTAATGACAGCGAGAAATGGAAAATAAACCCCGAAGTTCAAATGCACAGGCAATAGGAGTGGCTGTTTGTGAAACCCTAGCTCTTGTTAGAAGTCGCAAGCTGTAGCTGGAGGGAATTGATAGGAAGTGTGAGCTAGGAGGTGGCAGTACATCAACCAGCGCAGTTTATCATGGTGCTCAACAAGCCTAGCAAAGGATGCCGAATCAGCGCGAACAACGAATGACCATAAACAGCAAGAGGAAAGACGGAAAGACGGAGCAGTTTTAGCAGGAGGGGCGGCTACAATCGTCCTGCGGGGTTCGTGTCTGGTTCATTTATAACCAACAACGAGACGACAACGACTACAAGACCACAAAACTGGTTGGTTTTTCCTCCTTACATTTGCACTTTTCAGTGACCTCCTTTACTTTTCCGAAATACAGCAACAATATCCAGCCCGACAGCTGTCGTCATGAAGAACGACGAGTCCTGCGGCGGACGTAGATGAAGCCAACCGAAAATAGCAGTTCACTCAAGTCCACACAGTCCAGCAGCAGTCCAGAACAGCCCTACAGTTCACAGTTTGCAGAAAGTAAAAGTTTGTCAGTCAATTTTGTGTTTGACATTTTAGCACTCCCATCGTCACCCCTCTCAACTTTCTTCCTCTGGTCAATGGGCATATTTGAAGCTAAATGTGCGAATAAGTGATGCATTAATGGCCAAATTCAATTACTCTGAAAACACAAGAAAAACTACGCTCAACTTCTGTTATTAAATTAATTTTCCTCTTCCAGTCAATTCCAACAGAAGTGTACACATTTGCATTCTTTTTTCTCTCTTTCACTCGGGTTTATGTTTGACATACTTAAAGATGTGATTTGCTCAAAGACCTGATTCAATATTATGAATCGCTGATGTATTGGGTACTGACGAGTTGATTCGTTTGACTATAGCCTTTCTTACTAGTTTGGATTGGCGACATTTTAATTTGCTTATAACATTTCAATTTCTGTCTATTGGCCATACGAGACAGTAACAGACAGTAACTCAAAAAGCTTGAAAAGCATAAGTAGGATTTCCTTTAAAGGTCTTCTAAGAAACTAGAGATCCAGTGTTTAACATAATTTTCAATCACTAATATTAGTAAAGAAAAGCAGTGCAAGAAATAGTTGTTTTTTAAGAACACACATCGTTCAAGTTATTGTTTGAAATTTAAGCTCTGAATTCAAGAACAAAAGGTCGAACTTTGAGCCTTGGTGCATAGGATACTTTCAAGAAAACTCGACTGTATTTTATTTATTGTTTTCGATAAAGAATTTTGTTCTTTTTCTTTAGATGTTCAGTATGTCAAGCCTACTGCACAGCATCTTTTCAAACTTCAGCAAGTATAATTAATTAAGAACAGGAGTAAATATATCAAAATGCAATCAGGGTCTCCCAGAGCAACATACCAAGGAAAATGCGAATACCAAACCATTTCTTAGAGAGAGAAATCCGTGCAATTGCAACACACAAAATACAGTCGTCAGAGTCCAAAGCTTGGTAACAAAGCGTGAAATTTCAATTTGCCATATTAATAAACTCTGAGCATACAACTGAAAAGCAGACAATAGTCAGGCAGACACAGAGACTTGGCTCAGTATCTCTCAGAAGCAGGCTGCATAGCGGCCACAAGACGGCCGTGGACTACATTTCACAACAGCCACAAGAAACTCACACATTTCTGTTGATACACTCGTATTCCCAGGACTCCATCCACGGCCACGCCCACAATTTAAACAATTTTGGCCCCCATAGGACAAGTAAATGGATGGTGGCTGTGCTGGATGGTAGCATGAGGTGATAGAGGGCGACAGCAACACTTCCGTTTCCACTAGCTGGCACTGATTGTTTTATATCCTGTCAGAGGACACGATGCACTTGCCGAAATTCACAAACTTGTTTTGTTTTGCGCTTTCTTGTCCGACCGAATTCCCGGCTCCCATCGCTGCATCGCCTTTTTGACTTGTCTAAGCAGGTCTCTCTTCTCTCTCTCTCTCTCTCTCTAAAAGTGACTTCTCCTTCGAGGGCATCTCTATTTGCAGTCGTACATTTCTGCGGCATTTTAAGGCGTTCCTTCTTGTCCCCGTCTTCTCCGTAGCATATTAAATCAAAGTGAATTACAAATGCCTCAAACAACAAAACTAAAAACGACGCGGCCATTTAGTTGCTTCAAAATTGAAAGTGTTACATGTTCTACATTCAGATACAGATACAGATACAGATACGGATACAAATACAGATCTGAGAAGCAGCATAGAAATCTAATTCACCCCTCCAGTGTGCATCCATTGTGTTAGTTGGGTACGCGTTGTAGCATGTAATTTGCTCAGAAGATCAAAAAGCGTTCCAGTTAATAAAAAGACAGGCGAGTCCATTATTTGCCAATTGACGACGACTCTGCTGCTCCACTCCCTGCAAAAAGTTAATTTATGTCTAATGTAAGTATGTATTTCTTTTATCCTTATCCCGATTTTTTATGCCTTTGTTCGCCCCAATGTAAATTTATTAAAAATGCTGCCCAAGTTTCGTAACTTTCTTTTGCTTAAGCTTTCTCTTTTGCCATTTTTCTGACTTTGTTTTAAAAAAGTTTAAAGTGGCAACCGTTTTGGCTTTCCACCTTTTCAATGTCTCCATTCTGTTATTTTGTTTAATAATTACTCATTTGCTTTTTAACCAAATTACTTTTTTGTGAAAAATGACAAAAGCAAAAACGGTTGCCCTTCTCTGTATTTACTCAAGGGTTCAGGATAAAAGTGCAAAATCAAAAATAAAATAAAATTTGGCCTTTTCTGCTAGGCTAATAGGATTTTAGGGGTATATGCAATTGTTTAAGGGTTTCACTGCGTGTTTAATTAAAAACGGGATTCAATTTAGTTCAAATTACCTTCGGCGCGGCTTCCAAGATGGGAGAGATGATAATATAAATTAAATTTCTATCTCATCATAGACTTTAATTTGTACCAAGAACTTGAGACAGTTTGGCAAATGAAAACTATAAATTTCGATTAAGTTCATTTAATAATTGTGGAAAATTCACAAACGTTTTTCCCAACAAGGAACCGACAAATTGAAGCTCTTTAAAATTCTTTACAAAGAAGTCCCCCAGGCAACAGGACGAAAATCAATGTTCAATTCTTACAGTTTGTGCAGAATCCGAAACTCGCTCCGTATTCATCCCTTTGCACTGGAAACTCACAACAAAAGCCGCATAATTCTGACGCATAGAAATTTGTCTGCAATTTAAGGTAAAAAAGGAAGTTCTTATCAATTGGCACATACCCTGTAAAATTTAATCAAAATAAAAAGGTTTCCCATAGGTTCAGATGATAATAAGATTTTACATAAAGATCAGAATGCTCTGATATTGTACAAGGATGACTTATGTGAGCTCAAATACAATATACTCTACCCAATTCATTTAAAGCGGTATTCAAATAGTTTAAGTTGTAAAAAAAGGACGCCAGAGAGAAATTCATATAGTAAAAATCCCAGTGGGTGCAATAAGCAAAAAGCGAGGGACGACGGACTAAATAAAAAATAAATAGGATGAAAACTTTCCATAAACTCAAATTTTTTATATTTACTCAGATTGGGCATTGGCTAAAAGTATGGAAACTGATTTTAGAGCACACATAAAAGTCTTGTGCATATTTTAGACATGTGTGTGACTAAAGTGTCGGAATGAAAGAGAGGATTTAGTCACTTTCACTTAACCCTTTGACATTCAATTTACTTACACAGAGCCCACAGCTAGTAGTGTCAAATTTCAGGAGCGACGGCTTAAACTGAGATTAGTGTGCTGCTTGACATTGAATGCAAAAGACTCTACTCCCGGATACCCCCAACTGTAAACTCGTTATATGTACATAATTTAATAAGCCTCTGCCTCCCTATCCTTCCAACTCTTCTCATCCATTACCACTCCCTCTACCCTAAAATGGAGCCATCAACCAGGAGCTGAGCAGCATGTAGCCAAAGGGGGCTTGACAGCAGCTTAAGCCTATAATTTACAAGGTTTCGACTCACTTTGACTTTCCAAGCTAATTTACATTTCTTTGCGACCCTCTCTCGTCCCTTGTCACCTCTTCCCTGTCCCTCTAACTGGAAATTAAAGTGCGCGCGAGTGTAATTAAGTACTTGAGCAATTCAAAATACACAATTCTGGGCAATAGGCCATCGTCGACCGCCTCTAAAGGAACATTAACCGAAAATGCTTATTGCCATTTCTCTACAGCCCAGTCGACTGTGAATGGGTTAAACTCCCTGGATTTATGACAATTTTTAATTAACAGCACCCGCGCTCAAGAATTAAGTAATACAAAATTTTAGTACACACTTTTCAGCATTTTTATTTTTGTTGTTTTTCTTTAATTTTGTATTCCTATTTGTAATATCCATGTAGTTTAACTGGCTGCTAGTAATTTCCATAAATTTCATCAATCTTGCGATTACTTTCTGTAAAAAGTTTGGCAATGCCAAACAATTTTGTTATTAACACACTTTTTTTTTTCGTTTTTTGAAGCAGTCATGAAAGTTTTATTGGTATGTGCGTTGTTTGGAAATTGTTGTAAAATTGAAATTTGCGCAGGTGAAAGTTGAAATGTAAAAGTTTAACAGCGTTCGCATTCGTGAACAATCAAACATAATTGACAGATTCAAAAAGTTAGTACCAAATTGAAATCTGCTATACGCTAAATGCTTACCAGCGGGACGATTATGTATAATTGTATATTGACATTTTTTAAAACATCGAAAAAAGAAGTTCACACAATTTTCAAGTTTAATAATTTATTTTTAAGAAATGTTGGATTATTTAATAATCACATTTTATTTGTGTAGTTTTATTTGATTATGTATACCTATTGCAGCCTTATATACATGTGTAATTTGTTAATCTTTATAGAAAGGTAAAAATCTCACCGAATAGTATCAATTTCTTTGGAAATAACTTGCAAATACAATCCAAAGAGTAACAATATTTGAACACACACCGCACAAGTTTGACATATGGATATTTTAAGGTCACATGAGTTGTTAATTCTGGTTCTGCAAGATGAAAGAAATTTTCTAAAAAAAAATAATTCAAAACAACGATTATTATAACATTATTTGCAAGAGTCAATTGAATTTTTCTATAAATGTGTACTTTTCAAGTTGATTTTAATGGTCACAAAGTTGACTGAATAAAACTCACATGCCCACACACACATATATGTATCAACACACACACGCATATATACAAATGAGCGCTTCTGGAGTCATTCTGTTAAATACGGCAAGTGATCAAAATGCGATCTTTTTTGAAATCCACAGATGCGAGTTTACTGTACCTGGCCAAAGCACAAATGCCGAGCTACTAATGTAGTCCATCACCGCACCCTGAAATGCAAGAAGGCAGAAAAGGAGAGGCTTCAAAGGACAAAAGCCCTTAATTTAGTAAAAAGAATGATCGGTAGCCAAGAATGCTGCTCCGCCCCGTGCATATTCCCTGAGCGACTTATGACAACTCCATGCCATTTGGAAAGGGGAGCGAACACTAACATGATTTCAGGGGGCATGAGAATCCGCGAAGCAATAGCCCGCAGTAGTAAAGTGGGACTCAAAAGACTCAAGGACACCTGCTTTGGGCTAACTTTTTCTCATTGCTTTTTATCTTCTCCAACTAACTTCAATGCTATGTACAATCCCTTTCAGAAAACAATAAAACACAAATGAGATCTTTCTACACACAAAATATACGTACAGCAACGCCGTCCGAACAGTTCTTAAAAAGCGTAAGACGAGACGCTTGCAATGATAATCACGATATAGTCTCATTAACTTCATTTGACATTGATAAACAAAGCAAATAAACAAAACGCAAAATACTTACATGTTTTATGCACATTGATAAATTCAATTAAACGAGGAAGAGCAAATAAACAAATAGCAGAAAAAGAATATACACTTAAAATTTACATATGTATTTACATATGCACATTTTGTATATATGAAAATTGTGCTGTAATTAAACCGACTGCAAGTAATAATATTTACCAAACTGTCTCGAGAAACATTTAAAGAATCTACAATTTTAATTTAAAATAAAACTACTATTTAATCACTCTCCGAACTACTCAAAACTGTCCAATTCAGTTTGAGAACAAATCGGAATACCCGAAAGTAAGAGTTTAGTGCACATCGCAGGGTTGTATTTTTTATCGGTTTTTAAAACAAACTATTGGGGGCTCACACACGTTATAATCAGCTAAATAAATTACTGAACACTGAATTAGACGAGATAAATGTGAATAATCATAATGAAATGCAATTTCTCATCAACCGCTTGTTTAATAATGATGATAAGGCAATTGTTCAATCTGATCAATTTCAAAATAGAATTTTATTTTTTACGAGATAATAAAATCCATACTCATACAAATATTGTTCAGTCCAAAGGGCAACCGAAAATATATATGTATTACTTACATGTATATATAAATAAAGTTATGGTACTCCGACCTTTCTTATGATATCCGTTACTCGTGGAGTAAAGGTATATAAGGTAGGTATACTGTAATCGTATGTGACAGGAAGAAGGAGGCGTGCCAGACCCCATTAAGTATATATATTCTTGATACACTGGGTGTGCATGTCCAAGGAGTACATATACTGAACAACTTTGATCTAATTCGGAATACTTTATCAGCTCCCATAGGGACGATCGGTCTAAATATTTTAGACGTTGATGTACTAACGAGACAGTACATTCAAGTGGTCCAACAACACCAAGCAACGTGCTTGTTAACGCGCGGAACCCTGCAAATAATGCAACCACCTCCCGCCCAACCGACCGAGAGGCACACCGCATAACGTACGGCTAACGAAGAACGCGAGACGGATTTATTAGTAAAAAACGATTACAATATAATAAAAATACATTACAATATGACAAAATATTACAATACGACAAAATATATAATAATTTATTATGTAAACTATATTAATTAAGATCTAGACAGGTGAAAAAAAAAAAAATCCTAATGAAAGGGATAGAGTAGTTACACTCGGAAGTTTGTTGTGTACTACACAGTCGGAGGGCTATGGACAGCAAGTTAGTGTCGGGTTGAGAAGGGGAAGAAAGTGGGTCTGTCGGCACGGAATTAATGGCTATTATTAGTGGAACAGCCGTTGATTGTTTGTGAGAAAATAAAGCGTCCTACGATAATAGAGGTCTACTCGATAGTGGCAGCGTTTTTCGGTGGGAGGGATTTTTTGTATGATTTTTGTTTTGATCCTGTTGCCAATAGATCCATATATGGTACCGGGTGGTGAGTGTTTTGTTAATGGGATCGTTATTTCGACCGCGCTTTTGGCCCGACACAAGACGGTTGTATTGATAAACATGCTTCAACTTGTTTGATCCATACTCCTCTGTGTTGCCACAAATATAATTGCTCTAAATATGAATTTGTGTAAACATTTTTTTGAGTTTACCAAGCTATCTTAATTAAACTCACTAGGTTCCATCGCCTTAACGACTGCACTATCAACATAATCATATCCTCTTTTTAATAACATATCTTAACTGAGTAACGGGTATCGTAAAGTCGCGAGGCAATTATAGCATTCCTTCTTGATTTTTAATAGGTTCCGATTCTATACACTTTATTAAGGGAGATTTATGATCACAAGATACTTATTTGTACTGAAATGTTTGGTAATGTTTTTTTTAAAACTATGTTTGACTATTTTTGGAATGACTTAAAAGAGATCTTCCTTGTCATAGAAGCTGTCCCAGACGGCCAGAGCTGAGGCATCTGGCAGACCCATCATTTGCATGTCTTTGCTAATGTTGTAGCAGTTGTGTGCTCCATGTAAGGTATGCTCCACAGGCGTCCACTGGGCGGAGTCTGTGGACTGGCAGTTGGGATCACTGCTGGCTGCAAAGGATGTCCACATGCTCACCATACGTTCAATGGTACGATACTCCAGTGAGGACTTGTTCAGCTTAGATGCAAGCAGAGTGTAGAATAAGTACGAGAGCTCATCTCCGTGGGAAACCCCTCGCACACTCTCCCCACAGACCAGCCAACGGAACTGATTGAAGTGCGGCGAGTCAAAGTCAAAGCGATAAAGGTAAGTAGGCGAGGAGGACGCGTACTTTAATCGAGCCATCACCAATCGATGCAAGTCGTGCCATATTTGCCGATGCGAGAATATATAGATCGCCTCAAAGAGCTCCATCCGATCCCTCTGCTCATCGCCAAAGTAGAACTGTTTAAGTCGACGAACCAGTTGCTGTATGTGCTCATCCGAAGACGCCTCCCGTATATCGCGTGGTATTATGTTATCAAAGTGTGTATTCACCCAGGGATCGTTGCGGACAAGCTGGTAGGAGAACAAACCCTCCAATGAGTTGCCGCCCATGATAAGGGGAATGCTATTACCCCAAGCACTGCTTAGCATCTGCTTGTGGGGCTTGGGTACTACACAGTGGGGGGTTTCATAGGGTTCGACAACTGGTCCAAAGGCGAATAGGAAAAAGTTGCGCAGCTCGTCCTTCTTGACGATGTCCTGGTCATTCGAGGCGATTTGGCGAGCAGATGCTTTGGTTAAGAAGTTCAGCACATCCGCATCCATTTGGCTACCCTTGTAGCCCATCTGCTGGGCAAGGCGATAGGCCCAGTTGCGATCCGGAGTATCTGCCCATGCAGACAGCGCACATCCTGATTGCAGTATGGCTTTGTGGAAGAGACCTCGGGTCTGTTCGGTTGTCATCATAATATGCGTGGAGGCGGCACCGGCACTTTCTCCCATCAGAGTTATATTGTTTGGGTCTCCATTAAAGCTGTCAATGTTCTGACTGATCCAACGAAGTGCCTGCACCTGATCCTTAAGTCCTGCGTTACCGGGTACATCCAGCTTCGGGTCCTTTAGGCTAAGAAAACCTAATAATAAAGCATATCTTAAAGCGGATTACCAGAGGTAAAACACGAAGAGAGCTTACCCAGAGCGCCCAATCTGTAGTTGATAGTAACAAGCACCACAGGCTGCTTCATGAAGTAGTCCGGACTATAGAGATCCCGGGAGGCCTCACCCTTTTGAAAGCCACCGCCAAAGATCCATACCATGACCGGCAGTGGCTCCGTTGTCTTCATGTGTTTGACATAAATATTGAGGTACAAACAGTCCTCGGAGCCCTCAGTTAGTCCCAGCACCATGTTCCTCTGCAACGGCTTCTCACTGTACGTTGTGCAATTACGGACGCCCTTCCAGGGCTCCGGAGGCTGCGGGGCCCGAAAGCGCAGCTCGCCCACGGGGGGTTTGGCATAGGGAATCCCCTCAAAAGCATAATACCGCTCCCTGTCGTAGACCGTCTTTCGCTGCAGTCCCCGCACTTGGCCGTACCTCGTTTCCACAACGATCGTACGGCTGGTGGCTAGTCTGTATTGCTGGACCTTATGGCCGACGAGTCTGAGAGTAGCACATAGAGGTTAGAGATTACAATTCTAGCTGATAACAGGCTGCTGTGGTCTATGTTAAAATTTCAGGTTCAAAGTCGATGTGTTTACGAGATAGAGAGCAGGAAGACAAAATTGTAAAGCCACAGCCTAGGTGTAAATACCCTTCTTGGAATGTACTTACTTGGCGCCCATATGTAGTAGTTTTGGAAAACCAACTTGCACGTCCATTTTTAGCTTATTCTGTTTGTATTCACAAGAGAGTTGTCTTTCCGAAAAAATATTCGAAAAGTTTTCGAAATATTTACTCAGCGTACTTCTATGGCGCCCGAAGTTTCAGTACAATTAAACCAATCTCGTCGCGTTCCCGTCAATTTAAGCGATTTGCCTAGGTTGTTTTCGCGTGTTTTTGGGAATTGGTAAAAGTATGTATTGAACATACATGCACAAAGTTCACTGAGCGTCTGGTCAAAACTTATCTGGCCCATTCCCTAGAATGAACAAAAATAGATTATTTAACGTTGCGTCTCTGTTTAACATTAACAGAGCTTTCGCTTTAACAGTGCTTTTGCATTAACAGTGCCTGGCTGTCTTTACAGCTGTTATCTTGTGGTCGCGTCGTTGTAAGTTTCGTTGTATTGAATTTTGTGATGGGATGATGCTTGCCAATTTCAAAACATTATCAGTATCATTTATTGGGCTAACCTATTTTTAGAAGGTTTTAGATAATTTTTGTAAATTTTAAAAATATATTTGAATGTACAATGAATTTTACTGTTTGGAGTTAGTTAGCAAATGTTCTTGTATAGTCCAATTAATGATCACTTTTGATTACTTACTTACGTTCAAAGCAATACATAGCTGAATAGTTATCTTTCTAATTAGAAAGTTCAACAAAGCAAAATCGCGATCATTGTGACGTTACCTCAATTCTCAATTTTGTCAACCTTAACTTATTATACCATGCGTTGACGCTTACTTAAATCTGCAATAAAAATAACCAGGGCTTTAGGAAAAAAAGGTCATGTATTAAAAATAGTTTAAAAGATACAAATGTTTTCATTTATTTAAATGAATTTAGCAAAAAAAAAAAAATGTATAAAATTTGTTAGTAAAACTTTATAAAAATTAAACAAGAGCGAATGCAGCCCTGGCAGAATAGAGAAACAAGAACGTTTGCGTGAGAATCAGTGATGGCAATTGCTTGTTTTCTATTTACATATATATGTATATTTCACATTATTTAAAAGGACAAAAAAACAATAATTCGAAAATTGGTATTCGCAAAGTTTGTAACCCTTAATTTTAGTAATTTTTCTTATGAACTGAATAAATAGGTTGAATGAATTCGTAATGCCTGATTCTTACAGAAATTACCTACGATAAAAATGGAATAGAACCAACTCCCTGTTAAGAGATGTTTCATAAATATATATTCTGGATGAAGTCAATAACGTGGACTGATTAATTGGGAAAAAGGCTAAATGGGCAGCGCTGATGTAGATAAACGTCTTTAGTCGCCAATCGCGATAACCGTCGACGTCAGCAGAGAATGAGAGAGAGAGAGAGAGAGCTTGTTTGCATTTCCGATAAAAACTCATGAGAAACAAAGGCAAAGTCGACCTGTTTCGAATAGTCAGTATTTGAAGTGAACTCAGATCGTTGTGGAGTTAACACCAGTCAGCTGTTAGACAGTTTTCTGTCTGAGCTCTTGTTGTACATTGACTTGTTGTTGTTTTGTGTTTTAGCAATAAAAATTGCCGTAAATGTGTTTTTTGTTGGATACAACTAAAATAAGCCGCAGATAAAAAGTCGCAACTGTGTGTGCACACCGGTCATTTCACGTCGTGACATGAACAGGTGAGTAACACCTTGGAGAGATCTGTTTCTGATTCCTCCACAATCATAATTCCCTATAAACATTTAAACAGCTCAAAGCCGGACACCGTCGTAAAGACCAAAAGTGGCACTGTCGTGGGTAACCAGTGCACAAGCATTTACGGGGATGAATACATCAGCTTTGAGTGCATACCGTACGCGAAGCCTCCTCTGGGCGCACTTAGGTTTAAAGCGCCAGAGCCCGTGGAACCCTGGAAGAAAAATCTTAACTGCCGACAGAAAGGAGAGAAGCCGCTGCAGTACAATATGATCACCCAGCAGCTGGAAGGGGTAGAAAACTGTCTTTATCTTAATGTGTATGTTAAGTCGGTAAGTGTCTGCCTCAGAAAACATAAGGTACACTGATCTAAACGCATCCAAGATTTACCCACAGATGCGCACAGAGAAGCGCTTGCCCCTCATAGTCTTCTTCTTCGGTGGAGGATTTGAAAAAGGCGATCCTACGCGGGATCTCCACAGTCCGGACTATTTTATGATGCGCGATGTCGTTGTGGTCACAGTTTCGTATCGTGTGGGCCCTCTGGGCTTTCTTAGTCTCGAGCATCCCAATGCCGGTGTGCCTGGCAATGCTGGTCTTAAGGATCAGCTTATGGCTCTCAGGTGGATCAAGGAGAACGCTTCCTTCTTTAACGCAGATCCCGGAAATATAACTGCATTCGGGGAAAGTGCCGGAGCAGCTTCGGTACATTACCTGATGCTGAACCCAGAGGCGGAAGGACTCTTTCAGAAAGCCATAATGCAGTCCGGAAATGCCCTTTGCTCCTGGGCTCAGTGTCCTCTGCCCAATTTGGCGCGTCGTCTTGCACACAGCTTGGGCATGAAGAAAGTGGATAACGCCTCCGATGTTAAAATTTTGGAGTTTTTGCAAAGTGTGCCTGGTGAGAATCTGGTGAAGCCGTATCTTCTAAGTGAAGCCGAGAATCTGGACGACTGCATCTTTCAGTTTGGACCTGTCGTAGAACCATACACCACCGAGCACTGTGTGCTGTCCAAGCAGCCGGTAGAACTGCTCGAGTCTGCGTGGGGTAACAACATTCCAGTTCTAATGAGTGGAACTTCCTTCGAAGGCCTCCTGATGTATGGTCGGGTCCACATGTCGCCCTATCTGCTCACCAGCCTGAAAGGACACCCTCAGCACCTATTGCCACTGGAGTTGAAGCGTTCTTTGCCACAAGATCTGGCCCATTGCCTGGGAAAGCGGCTGAGGCTCATGCACTTCGGGGACAAGCCCTTGGAGCTGCAACCAGAGAGTGTGATGGCATACTGCGAAGTGAGTTCACTAAAATCATTTTATTCGAGTGTTATACTTTTACTTGAATTATTATAATATTTTCATGACGTTTGCAAACCTTTAAATGAAGCTTGATAGACAGGCGAGTCGGTATAACTTCGTCCGACCGTCCGTTTCTTCTTAATACATCTTTATACAACAAAGTATATGTCTTGTCGTTTGATAAATTTGGCCATATCGATGATAGCAACGTTTAAGTAGAAATAACATATTTGTTTATTGAGCAATTTCGACTAAGGTCGTAACATAATTAATGTTGACAAAATTATATATTCTATATTACATAGTTACGGTCAGAAGCAAATATTTGGCGTGCCAAAGATAGTCTCTCTTTTTACTGTTTTAACAAACAATTTTCTTTTTAGTATGCCAGCTACAAGGTCTTCTGGCATCCCATTATGCGAACAATCAAGTCACGCCTCCAGTCTTCAACGTCGCCTACGTATCTGTACCGTTTCGACTTTGACTCGTCCACGTTTAACCACCAAAGGCGCAAATACTGCGGGGACAAACTGCGTGGGGTAGCTCATGTTGATGACCATTCCTACATTTGGTACGGCGACTTTGCCTGGAAACTAGACAAGCATACGGCTGAGTTCCAGACCATTGAACGCATGATTGACATTTTGACTACTTTCGCGGCTACATCTAATCCAAACTGCGCTAGTACTGAATTAAACCTACCCAAAGGCGTCCACTGGATGCCCTTGTCCAAAAAGAACCTCAGGTGTCTTAATGTATCGGACAATTTCAAGGTCATGGATTTGCCCGAGGTCAACAAACTAAGGGTCTGGGATAGTGTATATAAAGCGAAAACAAAATAAGATTGCATTAATATAGACACATCATCAAACAAGGAAATGACATTAAATTTTCAGTACTTTTTAAAACATCTCATCGTTTCTTAAATCTTGATTATTTTAATTTCATTAGTTTCTAAATATGTTTGGTTTCAGTTTAGTTTATCAAAATCAACGTCAATTAAGGTATGTGCGCCTTAAAAAGTCGGCTACACCCAAGCAATAACATTTGAGCAGGGGTCATTATTATGAATAATACAGATATATTTAGACATATAATATTCATTTAGTTACAGAGGTACAAATATTAATGAGTTTAACTTTTGAGTTACTCTGTTGTAATTATTATGAATAACTTTGAAGCAATTTTATTAGTATAATGTATTTGTGATGGCGTTATAGCAAAATTAAAGCTAAGTCTATGTAGCATCATTTGAAATAAATCATCAATATATTGCCATTTGCTAAAAATTAACAAAGTAATATGATTGGATTAAATTCAACCATTAATTTTATCAAAACACTTAAGAATATTAATTTATTTTGAGCATATTTAGACCCCGAATTCAAAGAGAGGACAGGGGTCTATTAGGTTTGTAAAAAGCGAAATATGCGCTTAAGGCAGAAGAAAGCATTTCAGACACCATAATGTATATATATTCATGATCAGCATCAAAAGCCAAAACGATATAGCAATGCCCTTCTATGAGTCCATCCGTATGAACGTCTGGATCTCAAAAACTATAAGAGCTATAGCCACTATAATTAAAATGAAAGTCCGTCTATATGTCAGGCTGATCAAGTTTATTTCAAATTGTTGCCACGCCCGGTACCGCCAATAGGAGTTATGACCTATAGCCAAGAGAGCCGGCTATAAAAGACCTCGCACTCATTATACTGCGCTCGCGAAATAGACGGACTTTCATTCCAAAATTTTGTGGTTATAGCTCTTATAGTCTCTGAGATCCAGGTGTTTATATGGACAGGCGGATATAGCATTATCAGCTATTGATCCTGATCAAGTACGTTTATATTTTGTGGGGTCGGCCACGCCTCCTGACTGCTAATCACATTACGCTCTTGACAAACCGAATAAAAATAGTATATGGGTTAAGTAATAACACTATTGGATCTCCGTTTGATCATACCAAATAATGATTAGCATTTTATTGTCAAACAAAACATGCCACTAATACAGTATGTATAAGTTACTACTCTTGTTGTTTCAAACTTGTTTCGGCAAATGCTCCGTTTCTTGTTATCATGAACATTATCTTCAAGATTGTTGAAACCAATTTTAGCTATTAAATATGTCGTGTATTCAATCAGTTGTTCGTCGACAAGATATGGAAGCAGACTAGTATGTCGTGATCGGCTAAAATAACTAAGGATTTTTAGGTTAATCGATTTAACTATTTAAAGCACGGAAACTTCTCCAATTCGGATCACATCTCACGGACTTGTGAGGGGTGTTCTCCTAAAGTCGATCTATGATGAACTGTACTACAGTTTTGATGGCATACCTTACGCTCAACCGCCTTTGAGAGAGTTGCGTTTCAAGGACCCCCAGAATGCCACGCCTTGGAGTGGTATACTCGATTGCACTCAGCCGAGAAACAAGTGTCTTCAAACCAATAGGTTCACCCATAATATTGAAGGATCCGAAGATTGTCTATATCTGAATATATCAGTCAAAAGAGTAGGATTTGATTGCTACAATTTACTAATCGATAGTTGACAAAGTTTTTGCAATAGTTTCGCAGTGATAAACCTTTACCTGTGATGGTGTATATTCACGGAGGAGGTTTTACGACAGGGGATCCATCGAGACGGGCTTGGTCACCGGATTATCTAATGCGTGAAGACGTTATTTTTATTAGCATTGGCTATCGACTGGGAGCATTTGGTGAGTACTATGAATGTTACATTAAATACACAATTAATTCTATAATCATACCATAGGATTTCTGAGTTTTGCGGATCCTTCTTTAGGCATCCCAGGTAATGCGGGCCTTAAAGACATCGTGCTTGCCCTTAAATGGATCAAAACTAATGCCAGATTCTTCAATGGGGATGAAAATAATATAACTCTGTTTGGCCATAGCTCGGGCAGCATGTTAGTTCATTTGTTGTCAGTGAGTCCTAGAGCTGAGGGGCTCTTTCATAAATTCATCCTCATGGCAGGCTTCGTTCAGGAAATGAACCGTTTGCCCAATATCGAGTACCGACTTGCTCAGCAACTGGGGTATCAGGGAAAAAATACTGACGCCGAAGTTTATGAATTCATCAAACTTGCAGATCCCAGTCAATTGGCATCTGCAAACATTTTGACTGATTTCGAAAAATGCAACATGACATCTTTACCAACATGTACACCTAACGTAGAATATTATAAGACAGCCACTGGGTTGATACTCTCAGAGCCTCTTGATTTACAACGCAAAGCCTGGAGTAATCAGATACCACTCATGTTGGGCATTACCAGTAACGACGGATTTCCTCCTTCACGAAAGTTTCAAGAAATTTATAGACAGCATCCAGAGTTGTTGCTTCCACTATCTCTGCGACTTCATCCCAATTCCATGTTAAGAAAACAATTAGGAGTTAAGCTCGTGGACCATATTTGTAAGGTCGACATTCACGAGCTGAGCGAGGCCAATTTTGATTGCATTATTGACGCCAAAACATATCCCATGATGCATCATCAGGATAGGTTGATGAATGCTCGTTTGGCTTACGGTAAAGCCGATAGTTATCTTTACCGTTTCAACTTTGACTCTCCAGATTTTAATTTTTATCGCATTCGCATGGAGGGGCCCAAAAGTCGCGGTGTTTTTCATGTGGACGAGTTATGCTATTTATTTAAAATCCCAGCAACATTTAAATTAAATAAGTCACGACCAGAGTATTCAACCATTTGTCGAATGGCTGCTATGTTTGTAGAATTTGCTCTTCGATCCAATCCAAATGCCCCTCTCACTCAGCCTCTCGTGACCTGGAAGCCAATCTCGAAAGATGGACCAAGAATGTGCCTGAATATAAATGAGGAGCTGCAGTTCATTCCCCAACCACAAAGTCAAAATCTACAGTTCTATGACAAATTATTTGAGATGGCAGAAGTAAGCTTATTTTAAAGTATAATTGTTATTTCTTTGTATTTTTGTCAATACTGAACAAGAGATTAAAGAATTTGTATAGTAAATTCTTATAAATTACTTTAATAACGACGATTTGTCAATTTTAAACGGCTACGGGAAATTTTCTAATGATAAGAGTAATTTTGTTTTTCTATTCCATGCTACAACAAAAACCAAAAATGATTAGATTAACTTATACAATTTCGATTTCGGAGCAATCGGAGCAATCGAGAGCAAATTGAAATAAACAATCAAAATTTATATATCAAAGAACCCACAATTACATGCCCTTTGTTTTTATAATGTCTATATATTTACAGCTGTTGCATTTAATAATTAAATTTTAATTACATCAACAAATTTCATTATCGTCATTTTTTATTCAACGGAATCCAAATTCATTCGCGGAAAACAGTATAGAAAATTTGTTTAACTGGTCAGTTTAAACATGATTTTCTTTCGTCATGTTTGTAGAAAAAGCGTTCCTACCTAGTAGGTATTACCTACATATACATATACATTTTGATCAGCACTCGAAGTTGAGAATAATAATACGTATTAGTGCAATCGTTTAGGTGATGAACTCTGGTGAGATTTGTTATGAAATCATAGTCAAAGCAAATGCTGTTATACCTCGTGAGGGTGTATTGCATTTGTTTAAATAATCCTTAACTGTTCCTATGAACGCTGTGATTTCACAGATGGCAAAAGCTAGAAACACCAAATTTGCTACATAGAATACTTTTATGTGCAGGTAGGACAAGGTTAGTGATATTTTTATACTACCATAACTTGGAAACTACTAGACCTATCGCGACCAAATTCACAAATGTGTATTCTACCATTATAACTAACCATGTCCGGATTAGACAACTACTTATATCCTATAGCGCCCATAGGACAAACCGGTCAACAATTGGTAATTTGTGATGTAGAGTTTATTTCAAAGTGTTGATATCATTTCTTCTTCGAGTATGAAGCAAATTAAAACATATTTTCACAAGCGAGATAGACAGAGCGCGCGATATTGAGCGGTTCTTTGCTTCTTCATCCTGCTTTGTTTTGTTTTGTTTTGATTTATCTATTGTAACCAGTTCTTCATGCATACATAGTTCATTTCAACGAATTTTATCGATAAAATTATAACGATGTAAAGCTAACTTACTAATTAATCGATATGTTACTATGCTTACCTTTCCTTATAATAGTCCTTTGGTTCTTGGACGATATTTGTCCGTCTGTCTGTCGGTTCGTCTGTCCGTTCGCCTGGATACACCTGGATCTTCTTAACTACAAGAGCTAGAGCCACCAAATTTGGAATGAAAGTCCGTCTGTAGTGCACGCAGTGCAAGTTTATTTTAAATCTTTGCCACGCCCCCTACTGCCCCCGCAACTTGTAAAAAACTATTTTCACATCCCCATAACTTGAAAACGACTAGAGCTAGAGAGACCAAATTCACACTCCCATAGGACAAATCGGTCGAAAATTTGTGATTTGTGTGGAAAAACGCGCACATGAAGGAGAACGGGGTCTTTTACAGTCGGCTTGCATCGACTGTAGCCTTTCTTACTTGTTAGTTCATTTGATCTCGCTTATGATTTTTCCCATGACAGCTATCCGAGATGAAACTTGGGTGAAACTTAGTCAGTATGTTACATTTGCTAATATGGCTATATTGGGATTATCAGTCGAAAATAAAAAATATTTGCGTTGATCAAGATTTGTAACTCTCACTAGAGCCCATCATCTGAACGATTGCACTAATGTAACTATTATACCCCAATGCTAATTACATATTAACACTGACTAAAGGGTATTCTTAATTCGCGAGATAAACTGTAACATTCTTTCTTGTTATTCGATTTAAATTGCGAAACGAATTCACAAAAGCAAAGGCAAGTTCAATTCTGCAAATGCACAGAACAAGTTAACATAATTCTGTTAACCTTTACCTTGCTAACAGATCTATTTTTGCTGCCCTCTCCGAAAGCTCTGAGTTAATATAATTGGTGCTTTCTCTCTCAGAGAGAGTCTCTCTGAAGCTCTAAGAAAAATGTTTGTGAGACTAAGGGAGAGAGAGATAGGGAGATTAAATCTTTATCCAACAAGATAAAAAGTTTAATCTATGAGTTTTTCAATCAATATAAAGAAAATCATACTGTTATATGTGACTTGTGTTGATTTTCAATGTGGTTCCAACAACATTATGTTAACTTTAACACGATGTCTTTTGTTTGATAATTTATACATGTGGACATGTTTTTATTGTCACCACTGTTAAAAGTTGAGCTTTTTAGCTGTCGACTGATAAAACTAAACAAACTCATTTCAGTTTACAAACGACACTCGATCGCTTTAGACGACTATATTACGACACAATGTCGGAGAGGTAATTATCGTGTTAAAAAAGAAATTATCTGATAGTTATTCTACTATACATACGCAACACCTTTATGTTTTACATAGTTGGGAAACATGTGAAATTTCCCTGCCGCTAGGCCAGATAAAAGGCGTTAAGCGTCAGTCCCTCTATGAAGATGAATATTATAGTTTCGAGCGTCTGCCTTTTGGAAAACCGCCTGTGGGAGAGCTACGCTTCAAGGCCCCATTACCAGCTGAACCATGGACTGGAGTTTTGGACTGTACTCATTATGGAGATAAGCCTGTACAGAAATTACTACTCACGGGTATAATTGGTGGCAGTGAGGACTGTCTCTACTTGAACGTGTATGCCAAGCAGGTGACCATCAAGAGTGTTTGATTGATCGGCAGAATGCATATGTAGCTAAATCAATTATTCTTTTAGTTAAAAACAGAAAAACCACTCCCGGTAATGGTTTATATCTATGGAGGTGCTTTTACCATTGGAGAGGCTACCCGGGAACTGTATGGACCTGACTATTTTATGGCCAAAGACGTGGTTCTTGTCACGCTCAACTATCGCGTCGATTGTTTTGGTAATAGATGAAATGAGTATGCGCGATTCATTTTACTGATATGCACAAATCTCTTGATAATTTATAGTGATTGTAAAAGCTTTTATTATCGCTTGTTTGAGATTCCTATAAAAAAGCTTTCTGCTTGTTGCTTATAACGAATTCTCTTTGCCATTTTATACAGGTTTCTTAAGCCTCAAGGATCCAAGCTTGGACGTGCCTGGGAACGCCGGTCTTAAGGACCAGGTGCTAGCTCTCAAATGGGTAAAAAAGTACATTTCATACTTTAACGGAGATGCCGACAACATAACGATTTTTGGAGAAAGCGCCGGGGGTTGCTCCACCCACTATATGATGTGCACGGAGCAGACTCGGGGCCTCTTCCACAAGGCCATTCCGATGTCCGGGACGTTGCTCAACTACTGGGCCGACACCCCGCCCGAGGACTTTGCCTATCGACTGGCCAAGTTCCATGGCTACGAGGGGAAGAACGTTGATCGTCAGGTGTTGGACTACCTGAGGGGAGTTGAGCCACTTAAGCTGGTTAATCATAACCTGGTTACACCCCAAGAACGCCGCAATGGGTGTCTTTATCCTTTTGGACCTACTGTAGAGCCCTATTTGACTCGAGAGTGTGTCGTTCCCAAGTCTCAGTTGGAGATGGTGCGAGATTCTTGGGTCAATGAACTACCCGTAATGCTCGGAGGAGTCTCCTTTGAGGGGACTCTTTATGTACCCCGCCTTGAAGGCAAATCCAAAGGGCATGGATACATTGTCTCAAGATCCTCTACGAATGACTCCAGTTGAAGTGCGTGAGGTCAATTCAGAAGAAAAAAATTTGGAGTTCAGCGATAGGCTGATTAAATTGTACTTTGGAGATGTGACTCCAAGTGCGGAGCACCTAATGACATTTTTAGACGTGAGTTCCTGCCACCAATTAACTTACTATGTCTAGTTATCATTTTTATTTTTTATTTAAAGTACTATTCGTACAAGATCTTCTGGCATGGAATCTACCGCACTTTGTACGCTCGTCTGGCCTATTCCTCGGCTCCAACATATTTTTACCGGTTTGACTTTGACTCGCCCGACTTTAACTTCTATCGAAAAAAGTTCTGCGGATATGATATCAAGGGTGGTGTAGCCCACGCCGACGAGCTGAGCTATTTGTTCCGAAATTCAGAAGCTTGGAAGCTGGACAAATCTTCGGGAGAGTATTTAACCATTCAGCGTCTAGTGGGAATGTGGACAGCCTTTGCTGCAAACTCCAACCCCAACTGTGCGGAGATAGGACATTTATCATGGGAACCCTCGAAGAAAGATAATATACAGCGCGTGCTCAATATTGGTAGAGATGTCAAGATAATTGATCTCCCTGAGCACGAAAAACTTCTAGTCTGGGACAGTCTGTATGATCCGAAGGTTTTGTTTTAAGTTTACCAAAACTATTAGCTTCTTATATACTATGTTTCATAACATAGTGGATGTTAAAAAAAATTGTTGCTAATTTTATTTTGCTATGATTCTTGAAAAAATAATAAGTATTAAATGTTGCTTATTTAATTCTAGAGGCCAGACGAGGGCATCTTTACTAAATGCACACATTAACTGTAAAGTTAGAGTTCATGTGTACATATATGACTAGAGTAGGTTCAAATACGTTGTATATGGTTCCATTTAATGTATCCCGTCTAAGATTGGTGAGAATCAGGTTCATTTGACTAACTAGCTTTTCCTTCTTCGTTTCTTCGTCCCTGCGCTGTTTTTAGACCCTGTTCTCAAGAAGAGTATATTGGTCTATTACGTTTGTCAGAAGCGAAGTGTAACAAGCAGAAGGAAGCATTTCCGACCCCGTAGAATGTATATACTTTTGATCACCACCAACAGCCCAGACGATATAGCGTTATCCGACTGTCCGTTCGTATGAGCACCTGGATCTCAACGACCATAAAAGCTAGAGCCACCAAATTATAATGAAAGTCTGTCTATATGTCAAGCAGAATCGCAAATCGTAAAAAATCTATTTTCACATCACTGTTACTTGAAAACGACTAGAAATCAGGACCAAATTTTGACATTATCTGTATAGTGCCATTACAAATATCCTCCTAGAGCTTGATCTGGATCGGACAACTGTATCCTATAGCTCCCATAGGACAAATCGGTCGAAAACAGGAAATTTGTATGAAGACATGTAGTGTGAGGTGACCAATCTCAACCAAACTCAAACATTTTGTGTATATCATGGCTCTTTATATCTTCACCCAATTTGGTCCAAATCGGACGTCAATAGCCTGCCACAAATCGAAAGGAAGAAAAGTATAGTTGAGCACGTCCGACCCTACAATACTCTCTGTATTTTATTCCCGATTATATGACTATAATAACAGAGTCGGTATTGGGGTATTACATGAATGCACATACATACTCATTTGACATTATATGGATGCATATACATATGCATATATGCACATATGTATACCAGTGGCATAAGCATAAGCGTTCGTTCATATTTGTATGTTTAAATCCCACTTGTAAACATTCATTGACACTGCGTTCAAATATTAAGTGTGTTATGTATGTAAATTTTTTGATTATAGTCGGATTATTGTTCAACTGTCAGGATAATTTGATATAATTTGTGTCCTAACGAATTTTGAATAACAATAACAATAAACAACAGTACGATAAGAATATATTTCTTAAACAAGTAAGAAAGGCTACAGTCGAGCTAGCCGACTGTTAAAGACCCCGTACTCATAGTATTTGCAATAAAACACTTTGAAACAAAACCATCAATTTGTAATAGGGATGCAAATCGCCAAGAAAATGACGATATCGATATTAATTAAAATATCACATCAAATCGAATATCGATATTATCAACAACTGAATTTAAATACGATATATCGCTATAGATATAGACATAATGACCAAATATCGCATGCGATATTATATCGCAATTATAATTACTATGGTATTGAATATCGATATATGATAAATCGTATCGTACATACATGTGCGTGCATCGTCCGCAAGCAGTGCAGTCGCTACACAAGCAGCGCAAACGTTACACAAGCAGCGCAAACGTTCGCTCACATGTTTATATGCTTCTCGCTTGCACACTTGCATTGACATTGCGTGCAATTGCATGCAACTTTCAGGATAGTTTGATATATTTTGTCTCCAAACGAATGTGAAATTACAATACCGTACGATAAGTGCAAATGCCTTAAAAATGGCATTGAAGTTTGAAAATTATTTCATTCTTGTGGGAAAACGGGGCGTGACAGTCCAAAAATTTTAATGACAATGCATTTATGCTGTCTCTAGCAACTTACGTACCAAAAATGGTATTCCTAAGTGCTATAGTTACTGAGATATTTGCTTAAAACATCAATTTTTTCCGAGGTAGGCCAAAGTTTTTTACTAATTTGCGGGGGCGGTAAGGGGCGTGTTGCAAAGATTAGAAATAAAGTCTTGTAATGGCTGACTAAACGCGAAGTCAAACGGACTGATTCATTCCAAATTTGGTGGCTCTTAGCTTTTGTAGTTTAAAAGATCCAGGTGTTCATACAGACGGACGGACAGACTATTGCTATATCGTCTCGGCTGTTGATGCTGATCAAGAATATATATACTTTATGGGGTCGGCCACGCCTCCTTCTGCCTGTTACGCACATTTCGCTTCAGACAAACTTAATAGACCCCTCTACTCTTTTTTAGAGTACGGGGTCTAAAAAGTCATGCAAATTTAACGTTAGTTTTACTTCAAGTAGGAAAAGGGAGCGTGGCAGACGAAAATTTTTGATTACATAGCATTGATGCTGTCTTTAGGAACCTTCTTAGCACATGTGGTATCCGCAAGTGCCATAGATGTTGGAAATTAATTTTTTTTGTAAGTTTGTTTTAAAAACATATTTTATCAAACAATATAATTGTTTTGTAATGGCTAATAAAATCTGAATTTTATCATTGTGAGTAATGTAAGTCTGGAAACATAAACTAAATAGCAAGATATATTTCATTTACTTTTGATAATATATGTAAGTACAGAGATTATACCTGCATACATTTTGAATTAGCTATTAAAACAAAGTATGTACTATGATACTTAGTAAGCTAATAACGCTTGATTATGACGTCAGACCTTAAAGCACAAGTACGTATCAAACTATTAATTAAATAGCCGTTTGAACTTGGCAAGTCGCACAGTTGGATCCTACGACTAAAAAATTGTGTAACTTGGAATTGAATTTTACTCTCTTTTAATGATACGATTTTATTTCATTATTGCTTTACAAATTTTCTAAATTTATAACAAAACCAGTTCTGTATTTGTGTAAAACAAAAATTTGATCAAATTTAATAACGCCATTCAATTTCTGGTTATGGAAATTGTTGACCACTGTACCTGGTAATTTCAGTCAATTAAAAGGTGGCAAATAGACGACTACAAAGTCTGATGTAAAATATTTGTAATTACTCGTTCTTACCCTAATAGCCAAACAACCAAACAAACAAGCTAGAGAAATATGCAACAATAATAATGTGCAAATATTGAAAAATATACCCTTTTTTCTATATTTCCCTACCGACTGAAAATAATCTGAGTTTATCATAGAAGCTATCCCAGAGTTTGAGTTGCTTTGCTTCGGAAAAATCAACGAACTGAAGACTTCTTTCGATATTCAGGCTCCGACTTAAAATAATCTGAGCTTATCATAGAAGCTATCCCAGAGTTTGAGTTGCTTCGCTTCTGGAAAATCAACGAACTGAAGACTTCTTCCGATGTTTAGGCATTTGAGAGGTTTCTCTGGATCGAGAGATTCCCAAGTAGTCGGCGCAATCTGGGCACAGTTGGGATTACTATTTGGTCGCAAATGATGTCCACATGGCAATCATGTTTTCGATAGTTCGGTACTCAGTGGAAGCCTTGTCCAGCTTGTAGGATGGAATAGAATAGAACAAGTAGAAAACATCATCCGCATGGCAAACTCCTCGTTCATGTCGGCCACATACTATATTTCTGTAGTGATTAAAATTGGGGCTGTCAAAGTCAAAGCGATACAGATAGGTTGGGGTCTTCGGTGCGTAGGATAATCGCCCAAGGATAGTACGATGCATTCCGTGCCAGAAGTGTTTAAAGGATAGTAGTTGAAGACATTCTTTTAACTCCATTCGACCTCTTGTGGCATCATCGAAGCTGTAAAGCTTTAGTCGCCTGACATGCTCTTTAATTTCCGCCGGGGTCGAAACCTCGCGGACCTCTCGTGGTATTAAGGACTCAAAGTCGCTTAGTAGATGTATCGCGTCTCGCATAACAATTTGGTAGGAGAACAGGCCCTCGAAGGAAGTGCCTCCAATCATTATCGGAATTCCATTACCCCAGGCATTGGACAGAGTCTCTATCGAAGGCCTGGAAACAACACAGCTCTCACTGACATACGGCTCAACGACAGGACCGAAGGGAAAGAGAATGTAGTCGCGTTTTTCCTTCAGAGTCGAGATTGAATTGCAGCGGGCAATCTCCTTGTAGGATGCGCGTTGCAAGTAGCGGAAAACCTCCTTTTCGTTGTCGCTGCCTGAGTAGCCGAGCTTACAGGCCAGTCGATGGGACCAACGGTGATCGGGTTCGTTGGCCCAATCACATAGCGATGATCCCGACATAATAATGGCCTTGTGGAAGAGTCCCTGAGCCTGTTCCGTGGTCATCAGAACTTGGGTGGAAGCGGCACCGGCGCTTACTCCCATTAGAGTTATGTTGTTTGGATCTCCATTGAAGCTGGAGATGTTGTCGTGTATCCACCGGAGAGCTAAGACCTGATCCTTGAGACCCGCGTTGCCGGGAACATCCAAGTCGCGATCTCGTAGGCTGAGAAAACCTGTTCAAAACATTCGGTTAATTGTGATTTATTAATAATAACTATTCCCAGTAGTAACTCATAGTTATTTTCGTAATATCAAACACGCAAGCTGTCTGCCTCTGTTTTGCACTTACCCAGAGCGCCAACCCTGTAGTTAAAAGTGACTAAGACAATATCTGTTTTCATGAAGTAGTCGGGACTGTACACATCCCTGGTGGCTTCGCCAATTTGAAATCCTCCACCGTAAATATACACGATTACTGGCAACGGCTTCTCCGACTTCAGTTTCTTTGCATAGACATTGAGATAAAGACAATCTTCGGATCCTTCGACTACACCCAATACAAAGTGTTGTTGTACGGGCTTGTCCCTTGTGAAGGTGCAGTCTCTGACGCCCTTCCAGGGCTCTGGGGGCTGTGGAGCCCTGAAACGTAGCTCTCCCAAGGGCGGCTTGGCAAAGGGAATACCCTCGAACGCGAAGTAGATCTCTTCGTCATACAGTGTCCGACGCTGAAGTCCTTTAACCTGTCCATACTTCGTACTGAGAATAGTCGACAGTTTAGTGCCCAAATTATACTGCACGATCTTGTGACTGATGAGTCTGCGATTAAAATAGAGCATTCATAAATTTGGCATCGTTTCAGTTGGTTCCCCTTATCTAATCGCACTACCACGGGCTATCAGGAATTTACGAATGCTTTATAGGCCATAAAGTAAAAGAATTGCACTTTGATAACTCTCTCCACATACTTGACACCTAGCTTTAGCAGATCCGAAACACTCAATTGCAATTCCATGCTTTCCCTCTATGAAAGGGCTCTCGATTTTGAAGGTTTTCGTGGGTTGACACAACCACTTCCGGCTTCACTGGTTGACAAGTTGCAACTGATCGTTCTACTAGAGGCGGGCTATTTACGGGTACTCGAACTCGTACTCGCACTTAACATTGTTTTACAGTCGAACTTCGTAAAGACGAACTAATAAAAAATAAAACAATCTTATCAGCGATAGTATGAGTTTACGGTGACAGCAAGAATTTTTGTGTTATTTGTACGCAACTATAAGTATAGTTTGAAGTTGTCTAACTCTGTATGCTCTTCAACCGATTGAAAGTCCAATAAACGCTAAAGGCAATCTTCACTGTGGTCATATAGGTTCTATAATCTTTGTAGCAACCCACAGTCTCTGTTGATGTTTTAATCACGAACGACAAAACTGAATGCTTATCTCGATAAACGACTCTCATATTGTGGCATTGTTGTTGTGTTGTATTTGTTGTGTTTGGTGTTGTTGTAGCTGTTGTTATTGAAAACCATATGGCAATGGGAGCATGAAAACTGTATTGATAGTGTTGGTACCGATGCGGTACAGAGAGCACTGCTCTTTATAGACAGCTGTTCGTGTTAATAACATTTAATAAGCCACAGTTACTGCTGTTCTTCTCATTGTAGTTGTAGTTGTTTTTTTTTTATTGTTGCAAAAATTGTATTATAATGAATCCTAAAGTGGATACAAATGTGTATGTCCGACCAGGTCAAAAGATCATCACAAAACAATATTTAATATTACCTCAATTCCCACAATCATAAAGTACTTACTTACCTCCTCAAATTATCTCTCATTGTATGAATGAACGAATCATTTTACAACAGACAAATGTGCGTTCATTTAACTCGAGGCTTATCAGAAAAATAATCACTATTTTTAGAGTCACAGCTAATGTTGATTTTAGATTAATTTATTCACTTTCATTTCAATTACTGACACCTGGTAGATTTGCAGTATGGGTATATTATATGCGTTAAAAAGTAGACTACAAGGAGATAAACGTAATTCAAACAATTAAAAGTAAATTTATTCTGGATTAGCATTAATTCCATATAGCAATTTAACGGTTTGATGCATTTAGTAAGTAGTTTGAAAAACCTGTGCCACGGGTAGTTCACTGTAGACTAATCAGAACTAAGTTATGTTACTTACCTGTTATTTGTTTTTTTTTAATTGAAATTTTTTTCATTTTGTTAAGAATAAAGTTTATTACAATTGAATACAATGTTTGATATATGTAAATGTACCAACTTTTGAGAATCTTGAAACTATCCATTGAAAATGAGAAAAGAAAAAATTTGGTAACTTAAACTATTATTAGATTAATATTTTTAATAATTTTGCACAATTGCTGAAAGTAAACTGGTAAGAAAAGCTATAGACGAGCGAGCCGGCTGTAAAAGACCTCGTACTTATTCTAGTGCACGTTTTTCCATACAAATAGGAATATCTTGTACTCTTTTTGAGAAAGGTGTCTCATTTCATAAGTTTTCAGCTGCATTACTTTGATTTTTTCTACAATCAAATAGAAAAGTTAATCGCTTATTTAAAATAAATATCATTTAATAAAATTGTTTAATCCCAAATCGAAGGTACTTAATAATTTACAGTAAAAAGATGATAAGGATGATTGGTCCCAATTCAATTTAAAACATTTCATTGGTCTGGGCATTAATGTGTGAGGATGATTTGAGTTATCGCATCGCAGTTGCCTTTTGTGCGTTCGATTCACTTTCATTCAGTAATGACATGTTGAAAATTTGCCGACAAAGCAAAATCAAAATTCTGCAGCAACTGTCCATCAAGTTGAAGTACTCGAAATGCCCAGAGTCAAAGATTTTAAAGTTGCCTATGGGAAATGTGAAGGGCAAACTCCAGGCAGGGTATTGTGGTTGTGATTATTACAGTTTCGAGGGAATACCCTATGGCAAGCCGCCCATCGGGGAGCTGCGTTTTCTGCCATCGCTGCCGGCGGAGCCTTGGAAGGAACTGGATTGTCGGCAGGAGCAGGAGCTGCCCGTACAACTCGATAGGGACACCGGCTGTATTTTTGGAAGTGAGGATTGTCTGAAGCTGAATGTTTATACCAAGCACGTCAGTTAAACAAATCCAAGAAGGAAAACGTTTTTTTATTCCTGACTCACCCACAGTTCGATACTGCAAAGGACCCTCTTCCTGTCATCGTCTACTTTCATGGAGGTGGTTTTCGTAATGCTGGAGATCTCAAAAAAAGTTATGGCCCGGCCTTTCTGATGCGTGAGGACATTGTCTACGTGGTCTTCAGTTATCGCCTCTGCGCCTTGGGATTCCTCCGATTGGCAAGTCCGGAATTGGGTGTACACGGTAACGCGGGCATACACGATCAGCTGTTAGCCCTCCGTTGGGTTAACAAGCATATTTCGCACTTTAATGGCGATCCCAATAATATTACCATAATGGGAACCAGTGCCGGCTCCGCATCCGTTCACTTCATGATGTGCCTGCCTCAGACAAGTGGTCTGTTTCATCGCGCTATTATGATGTCGGGAACTATGATGAATCCCTGGGTACAGGTACCAAATACGGAAACTTTTCCGTATCGGCTTGCCATGACCAAGGACTATAAGGGAAATGCCACAGATTCCGAGGTCTTAAAGTTCCTCCGAAGACTTCCCGCCGAGGAGTTAGTGAACCATCATCTGTTCGGTGCTCGAGAACGTTGTTTTGGTCATTTGTACCCATTTGTGCCCACATTGGAGACGGGTAGTAAGTGTGATACTGAAGGACTGCTTAACCGGCCCTTTTTGCAGATGATGAAGGAGGCGTGGTCTGGGAATGTTCCCTTGCTGATAGGTGGAACTTCGTTTGAGGGATTAATGATGTATCCCTACTGTAAGATAAACAACGGAAACATCATTGATCTGCTTATGCACGATCCGCAAATGATTCTGCCCTACGATCTATATCAGAACCTTCCCAAGGAGGAACGTGATGAACGGGCTGCAAAGTTAATTAGGTATCATTATGGACCTCGGAGCATTACAAAGTCAAATGTGATGCAAACCCTGGATGTAAGTATCATGTTTTAGATGTACGTATATCTATGAGAACATCGCATTCACTTCGATTTCCGTAATTTAGCATTTTAGCTATAAGCTCTTCTGGCACGGCATTCATCGGGTGATCATATCTCGCCTCACCTATGCCAAGGCTCCCACCTATATGTATCGCTTTGACTTTGATTCACCCACCTCCAACTTGATGCGTCTTCATCTGTGCGGAAACGACATCAACCGCGGAGTCTGCCATGCAGATGAGCTGGGCTATATTTTTCCTAGGAACATCGGTTCTCTGAGTTCGGCTGGAATGTTGACTGTCCATCGAATGGTCGGGATTATAACGAGCTTTGCTCGAACTGGAAACCCCAACTGTGTGGAAACAGAAGCAGAACTGTGGCCGCCCGTCGATCGGAAGGATCCATTCAAGGTCATGAACATAGGACAAAAACTTGAGGTACAACCCCAACCAGAAAAAGAGGGTATTAAAATATGGAATCAACTTTATAATGATGATGCTTGCGCTCTTTATGGCGGATAATCTCGGAAAGTTTTGTCCTCGAAATTTATTTGTGGTATTTTTGTTCAAAGGTTACAAAAAATATAACATTCACACATAAGAATATCGGATTATATTCAGTTAGAAGTAAGTTAAGATGCTCTAACTAAATTAAAATATAATCGCAATACTATGGACTTAGCTAAGTTAACTATGCTAATTATTTTGTCTATTTACTTGTGATAAAATTATATCCATTTCTAAAGGCGCAATTAAAAAATCGATTTGCATTTTCATCAATTCAGAAATCAAGCAATAATTCGAATAATTCTTGTAATTATTTTCTAGATCAAATTAAAATAGTTGATAAACTAAGCAATATTTAATAATATATAACCATATTGACTTTATATATTAATTTCAAGTTTTTCTGAAAAAAAAGTCCCTAAATTTATGGATATTACAAACAAAATATTTGTACATTATAAAGTTCAATGCATAAAAAAATATAAAACAAAATTTGTTTGAATTTACTACTAATTCACTAATTGAGTGAATAATTTCGATGCAGATATAATATTTCTATACCTCACTGTACCGTGGTTGAGCTTTGTGCTTTAAGCTTCCCGCTAAAACCGCTTCAAAAGCTTTAATGACTACGCCCGTCAACAACGCATTTATAGTGTTTGTTTACATTTACGGGTTGATCAAGTATGTCTGACCAAATGTGAAGGGTAGTGGGGGGTGACCATCTGGGGCCGTATTGTTTGTGTGTGCTAAAAGTTGCTTAAACTGCATTTTGGTTAATGAATTGATTAATTATTCTCAATCGCTCCCACCACCATAAAGAGAGGCGCCACGCTTGAAACTTGTATAGTTCGCGACCCACACTAAAAGCACCTCACTCCGCCCATCTCCTTTGCTCGTTACTTCACGCGCTCTACGATCTCAGTGAGTATCTATGGGTATTTGTATCTGTATCTGCTCTGGCCGCTTAGCGCGCACTTGAAATTCACATTTCTGTTGTGTGCGTATGATTATTTTGCTATTTTTTATGCCGCCGTTTTTTGTTGTTTATTTTGTATTCTGTTATTTGCCTTATTCTACATATACTTTATATACTTATATTTTATTTTTTCGCTTCTACTTTATTCGCTTGTTGGTTGGTTGTTCCGACTTGTCGACAATTGAACAAAAAAGTTTTTATTTCAGTTTCAGTTTCAGTTTGGTGCTGTTGTGATACAGTCCGTATTATCGGGAAAACGAATAATAAACGAAAGAACTTCTTCCACACACTTGAGCAAAAACAGACTATCGTATTTCTGAATTTTGTATGGTTTGTTGTTTCTTTACAAAATGAATAAGAATCTCGGCTTTGTAGAGGGCCTGCGCTGGCGTCTTAAGTGAGTGCTAAGATCTGACTGACCTCTATGAATATATTATTATGCATTTCATTTTTAACTGTATACATTATTTAACCGAAAATAAAATACATTTACTTCAATTTATTCATCTTTCGTTTATTCAATTAAAAAAGTGAATTTTATTTAAATTTGAGTGAACTCTTAAGTTCTAATTCATTAAGTGCGTGATCCAAGTTCCTATTGCATCATAGCCAAACAGCAATTCGGGTGTGACGAGTCATATCTGTGCAATATGATGCAAACACCTTTATTAATACACGTATAGCGACACAGAAGTGAAATGTTGTCATATCAGGTACACTTTGAAATGACTAAGAAATCAAAACAATATAAACGTAGTTTTTTTTATGATTGCTGAAATGCTTTGTGTTCGAACTCAGTTAATTACAATAAATGATTATTCAATATTGATTGAGGTATTTTGGATTATCATTGTTCCAAATTATTTAGGTATTCAAAGTTCTCTTACAAATATCTCTTACTCCGGCTTTCTTCATAGTAAATCAATAAAGTTTTTATGTCATCCATAAAAATGTCACATAATCCCTTAATTTATACTCACATCAGCACTTGTTTAATACAATCATATACGTCGTCTATTTATCGCTTAATCAGTTTAATGAGAAACATATTTCGCATTTACGACCTATCATAAATGCATAGTTTGCCATTATCGATGGATATATAGCATAAACATAATTTGTTTACAAGGCAAATATATTGATTGATTAATATAGTGAGACTATAATAAAAGTATAATTAAAGATTATGTATTAAAATATATTTTATATATTTTAGTAGAACTAAACTTGTAACCAAAACTTTTAAATATATTATATTTGTTTTTTTTTTTTCATTAATATTTGTAGTCGTATTTGTCAATTGTTAAATAAACTTGATTATTCTATTTGACTACAATTTATCATTTAATACTCATCGCCAATAATTGTTTAATTAACTTTTCAAGCACGACAATTAGATAAGTGTTTGTAGTTCCATTTTTATATGTAATATATACTAAACTCGTGAAAAAAATATGGTTAAGCTCATAACGGCTCTATAAATCAAAAATTTGGTTTGATAATGCTATGATACTGCAATATATTTTTAATGTACTTGTGAATAATACAAGAAGACTTCGATTAACTACTTTATAGAGAATAAAATCAAATATTTATATACTTTCTTTGTGCATCGAAAGCTTTAGTATTCGTAGCAAGTGTATGTAAATATTAAAATAAATCTAAATGTGGTCTGATATTCGTATTTACTAAGCTATGCGGCCTTTGAGACTATTTTGTTAAGCTGCTTAAAAAAAAAGTGAGAGTGGGGGAGGGAGAGAGAGAGAGAGAGAGTCGAAGAATATGAGAGATAAGTGGAAATACTTATAGAATCTTTGTTTAAATAATCTTGGCTTTATTATAGATGTTGTTGGCTTATCTGTAGGCTTGTTTGTCTCATTGTATTCCCTGATAACCAAGATATACTCGAAAATGGACAAAGATCAGAACAGGGTGCTTCAAATTTAAGTGTTCTCAAAGGGCAAGAAGAAAATGGGTGGAGTGGGGGTGTAGGGGAGCTGAGTGCATTGTTGCGTGACTACGTCGGTTGTCAGTCGGACTCGGTGTATCTATGTATCTGTGTAACTGTGTATCTTGGCTTATGTGTGCTCATTTATCACCGAGAGATGTGCCCACTTAGGTGAATGTGTTGCATTCTAAACTGGCTCCGAGCCGGAGCTGACATGGTAAACAACATCAGCATCAGCAAAATAATTTCAATTTATTATTATCCGTGTCTGTCGGTTGAATGTGGCTAATTAATATAATTAACATGTATCCAAGGCAAACTAAAATATCATATTAACTAGGCTTCGTTATTGTCATGCAAATTCTCAATGTTTTAAATTTTACAGAACCATCGAGCATAAAATCCAACAATACCGTCAAACAACCAAAGAGTCGGTCATTGCCGACACCGAATATGGCAAAGTGCGGGGTGTCAAGCGGTTATCCACTTATGACGTGCCCTATTTTAGCTTCGAGGGCATACCCTACGCCCAGCCACCCATCGGGGAGCTGCGTTTCAGGGCTCCCCAGCGCCCGACGCCCTGGGAGGGAATCAGAGACTGCAGCCAGGCCAGGGAGAAGCCGGTGCAGGTGCAGTTTGTGTTTGACAAAGTAGAAGGCGGTGAGGATTGTCTCTATTTAAATGTCTACACCAACAATGTGAGTTGAATGCAATATGCTGAAGATGTGCACCGATGTGTGACTATAGTCATCTTGTATGATATGACAGCTAACTCCTGCTAAGCCACGTCCTGTTATGATCTGGATACACGGAGGAGGCTTCATTATAGGCGAAGCCAATCGCGAGACCTATGGTCCGGACTACTTCATTAGAGAGGACGTCGTTCTGGTGACAATACAATATCGCCTAGGTGCACTGGGTAAGTATATCATACTCCCATACTACCGAGTATCCTCAACAACAATTCTTCGAATTAATCACTACAGGATTCCTGACTTTAAAGTCTCCCGATTTAAATGTGCCAGGCAACGCAGGACTCAAGGATCAGGTACTTGCTCTCAAGTGGATTAAGAACAACTGCGCTAGTTTTGGCGGTGATCCTGACTGCATCACTGTGTTTGGGGAGAGCGCTGGGGCTGCTTCCACTCACTACATGATGCTTACCGACCAAACGCAGGGTCTCTTCCATCGCGGTATTCTGCAGTCTGGAAGCGCTATCGCTCCCTGGGCCTACAACGGAGACAACACTCATCAAGCTTTTAAAATTGCTAAGCTCGCGGGCTATAAAGGGGAGGACAACGACAAGGAAGTGCTGCAGTTCTTGCAAAATGTCAAGGCTAGGGATCTCATACGTGTGGAAGAGCTTGTCCTGACCCCGGAGGAACGTGCCAATAAGGTTATGTTCGCCTTTGGTCCCTCCTTGGAACTGTATGCAACCCCTGAGTGCGTGGTGCCCAAGCATCCGCGTGATATGATGAAGACAGCCTGGAGCAATTCCATTCCCATGATGATTGGAAACACCTCGTTCGAGGGTCTCTTTTGGACACCAGGTGAGATCCCTAGAATTATTTTTCAAATTAATTTAAAATCTAATTTTTTTTAAGAGATTAAACTGTTTCCTCAGGTCGTACAACAGTTGGATGCAGGCACGCCGTTTGTGCCACGTGAACTAGCCGAAGTCGACAAGGAAAAGATTAGCAAATGGGCTGACAAAATACGGAGTGCTCATGTTACGGGCGAGAAAGCAACACCGGATAACTATATGGATGTGAGTTGAGTTGAAAGGGAGTAAAACTGAAGAAATATAAGAGTGGTGGTATAGTTCTTGTATAAGTTCAGTAAGGTATTTCAAGGAAGGTCTCTATTCCATACAATTTCTGACTTAATGAGCTTTTGGGAATTTTTATACCCGTTACTCGTAGAGTAAAAGGGTATATTGTATTCGTTGCAATGTATGTAACAGGGAGAAGGAGACGTGGCCGTCCCCATAAAGTATATATATTCTTGATCAGCATCACTAGCCGAGTCGATATAGCCATGTCCGTCTGTCCGTCTGTCTGTCCGTCTGTCTGTCCGTCCGTATGAACAAACAGATTTCAGAGATGGTAAGAGCTACAAGTTTGAACTTAGTCACAATCGACTCGATATTAAGTCAGTCAATACAAGAATCTTTTTTTTTTCGATGCCACGCCCCGTTCGCCCACAATGAGCATAAAACTAGACACACCTCGTAAAAAATTTATGATTTGGGCAAATATCTCAATAACTATGGCACATAAAGACACCAAGTTTGGTGTAAAGGTTCCTAGTCAAAGCATAAATATAATGCCATTAAAATTTTTTGGCTGCCACGCCCCCTTTTCTCACAAGAAATAAAATAATTTGCAAACTTCAATGCCGATTTTAAGGCAGATGTTCTTATCGTACAGTATTGTTATTTCACATTCGTTTGAAGACAAAGTATACCAAACTATCCTGAAAGTTGCATATAAATCGGACTATAAACAAAAGAGCTAGACACGTAACAAAGTTTATAATTTAACGCCATTTCACTGCATGTGTGCAAGCGAGATAGAAACATACAAACATGTGAGCGAACGTTTTCGCTGCTTTCTAGCGGCAGCGCTGCCCGCGAATGCTGGCTGTACCAACCAATTGTGTATGTATTACATATACACACATACATATGTGCCTGCATACATATAATGTCAAATGTATATGTGTGTGTATACATACAATCAGATGTTTTTGTTTCAACGTATTTTGTTGCATGTATCAATTGATATACCCGGATACCGATTTTATTAAGATGATCGGGAATAAAATGCAGAGAGTATTCTACGGTCGGGCGTGCTCGACTGTACTTTTCTTTCTTGTTAATGATTCTTATTTTATTTCCAGCTGTGCTCCATGTTCTATTTCGTTTTCCCGGCTGTTCGTGTAGTGCGATCCCGACATGCCTATGCTGCTGGCTCACCCGTATATTTTTATCGCTATGATTTCGACTCGGAAGAATTGCTATACCCTTATCGTCTTATGCGATTTGGGCGTGGCGTTAAGGGCGTTAGTCATGCTGATGACTTGACTTACCTGTTTAGTAGTCTTTTGGGACGTCGAATGCCAAAGGACACTCGGGAATATCGAAACATTGAGCGTACTGTGGGTATTTGGACACGGTTTGCGGCCACAGGAAATCCTTATAGCTCGGATATCAATGGAATGGACATGATTAGTTGGGATCCAGTGCGAAAAACCGATGAGTCCATAAAATGCCTTAACATAAGTGATGATCTTAAATTCATTGAGTTACCCGAATGGCCGAAAGTAAAAGTCTGGGAAAGTCTTTTTGATGAATATAAGAGTCTGTTGTTTTGAACGTGATTTACTCAAGATAAATTAATGTGACCTTAAAATATAATCTATTTGGTGGCTTTTGTACAATTTTGTTAAACGTTTATGAGTAAACACTAAATAGGCTGATAAGAAATAGTCAATATTACTAAAATTTATGAGTACTTAGAAATTTAACAACAGTGTCAACAAAAAACCAAAAAAAAAAAAATATAAATAATTAAAAACAAGCAAAAAATGTCTGCCTCACGTCGTTTGAGTCGCGAACTAAGTGATATTGTAGCTGCCAAGTCAAAAGTCCTGAGAAACATTGAAGCCTCAGATGAGTCGTTACTTCTATGGACCGGACTTTTGGTACCAGAGAAGGCGCCCTATAATAAGGGCGCCTTTCGAATTGAAATAAGCTTTCCGACTCAATACCCCTTTTTGCCCCCGAAAATACTCTTCAAGACCCAAATCTACCATCCCAATGTCGATGAGAAAGGCGAGGTTTGCCTCTCAATCATTACAGCAGATAACTGGAAACCGACTACCCGAACTGACCAGGTTCTTCAGTCTCTGATTGACATTGTACATAGCCCCCAGCCCGAGCATCCTTTACGCTCCGATTTGGCCGAGGAGTTTGTCAAGGACAACAAAAAATTTATGAAGACAGCGGAGGAATTTACCAAAAAAAATGCTGAAAAGCGTCCCTAAAACATGATTATACTTATAAAGGGTATGACGAATAGAACAGGCTGCACATTATTTGTTAATCCAAAATTATATATATAAAACGACTAACTTACTATATTGCTTGCAATTTCATGTAAATTTTTTATCCCGGAGCTGTTTTTTCTTTGTGTAAATAAGACAAAAGTCATAATTCCTTCAGCGAATCAAATAATAATTATATGGCTATTCCCCCTTTCGAGTTACTTATAGACTAAGACTTTTAAATTTAATGCTGTATAATTTTAGCTAACGCTTTGGTACAGACAATTGCAGAGTTATTCAATGGAATTTACTAGGACTATCATCTGAAATTAAGAGACGTCAAATTCAGACTGCTTGTGGTTTAAATTATTAACTCGAATTATTCAAGCCAACAAGACAGCTATACAAATACAATAACCAATTGAAAATATTTCTAAGATACTTTACACATAAACACACAATCACTGAAAATTTGTAAAATAAAACAAAGTTGTTTAATCACCGTAAGCAATTGTATAAATTGTGGGCTTATTTCTATATGATATGTTCAGGTTGTTAACATTTTATTTTACTTTAAAAACCATTGTGCAGTTTTGTCTTGATAGTCAATTTTAATTGGTAAGCTTTTACATTTATTTGTATTGAACCATCGAGAATTGTAAAGTGATAGTGATAGTAATACGAGTAGTGTTTAATAAACGGAGATAGTTTTTTATATAAATAAGTCAGTCAACTGTGAAGGTCTTGTCCAATGACATACTCAGAAGCCTTACATGTATCAATTGCAAATAATAACAGCACTAAATTTTTACAAAATATAAATTTAACAGTTACAGACACGCCACATTTTTAGACCCCGTACTCCAAAAGAGTAGAGGGGTCTATTAGGTTTGTCAGAAGCAAAATGCACGTAACAGGCAGAAGAAGACGATGCTTATCAAGAACATATATACTTTATGGTGTCCTTCCACGCCTCGTTTTTCCTGTTTCATACATTCCAACAAATATAGTATACCATTTTACTCCACGGTGGATTAGGCAGAAATGGGAGTGATGAGCCCATAAAGTATAAATTGTATAAAGTATATAAATTCTTGATCAACATAAAAAGTCGAGTGGATATCGTGTGCATGACGTGATTCCATATATCCTGAGTAAAATTTGGTTTATAATTTATGGCGAATCCTATTTAAACTTGGTATGAATCGGATAAATATATCATACAACTGACAAAAAAAACATATATGTAAACTATCAGATATAACTCTGAATGATTGCTTTAGAATAAGTATGGGGTCTTTTGTATTCGGTTAACTCAACTGTAGTCCACTACTTATTGATGGACTCGTTTGTTGTTGCAATCAACATAATCATTATAAGGATTGTCATAATACACCTAATTGCCACGAGTTCACCGATTTAATTATAGTAATTGCCGTTGGCTTTGTCATTATATATTCAGTTGTGTACTCAAATAATTCACAACACATACTAAGCGAGACCTGATGAAAAATGTCATGTAAAATTATATTAATTATCTTCTCGAAAAACTCCACTTTTGTCCAATAATCAAATTAACATTTGATACAATGCCAAAGAGATGTAGTTATTATATTTGGGTATTAGACTGCACTTAAATATCAACTTTTGTGGTATTATTACAGTCAATTACAATGTAAAAAAAATACCAATTTGAAAGTATTTTTCAATGCACACAAACATATCGAGCAATTTAATCCACAAACTTGTTGAAAAGCGTTGATTAACATTCCACAAAAATAAAACATTAAACAACATAAAACACACGTTACACATACGCTATGTGCGACATTACAAAAAAAAGAGTGCAATTTAAAAACACAAAAACCGAAAAATAAAACAACAATAGAATTTCAAACCTAAAGTCAAATACTGCAAACAAACAACAAGTGAGTGGATGCAACAAAGGCAAAAGCAACAGCAACGGCAACTGCAGTTGAAACTATTTTGTGTACATGTCTGTGTACATGCTATAAACAATAAACAAAGGCAACAACAAAAACGATAACGTTTAAACAAAACAACGGCGCCCAGCACAGGCAGCAAGCAAACTCACTCGAGCAGACAATGCCATGGGCATTTGAGTGAAAAAACATGGCAGTCTATACAGCACATACACACATACACACACTCAGACACACACATAGGTAGAGAGCAAATGCGAACAAACGCACACAGCTAGAATATCACTCATACGCCAGCGAGACCCACAAAGAGTAAATGAGTAAAAACCCCAACAGCAGCAGAAGCAGCAGTAGCAGCAGCTCGCATGTAAATTGGTATGGGTAAGTGTGTGTGTAGTTGGTGTGCACATACGCGGCGAGCGTCAATCGTCGACCGCAGGCCGTTGACGACCACTAAACTTAGCCGGCGCCTACTTCAAATGCTCAGTAGACGAGTAGCCCCAGAGTAAAACGCAACAAGCCGATGCTCCAAAGCCGGCGTTTTTAATAATCAAATAAAGTGACAATTTTAATTGAAACGAACCGAGCGACGATTGCCGGCTTTAAGTGGAAAATAGTTGAGTATCAGTGATCATCATGTGTTTAACTTTAAAATCATAAAAAAAAATTGAAATAATTTTTGGTTTGAAACAAAAGAAATGTAATAAAAATCGAGTCAATAAATAAGTGGAAAGTTATATTATATGAACTCATAGAAAATCAATCAGAACTGTTTGTGGAACAAAGGCAAAAAGGCTATAAAGGGCAAGTGGCAAATTTTGCGTTGTGCATACGCCGTGTGGGCGTTATTTAATTTTTATATTTGCCACTTAAAGCAGTGGCCTCGACGTATGTTTATTTTTACTGGGATTTCAAGAAACTCACCAATCGTGCTTTATCTATAGCTGTGTGTGTGCTCGAAGCGTTGTGCTTTTTATATGTGCCTGTGTATAACACATTGAAGAGCGCGGTACTAATTGCCTAAGAGGCAAGAAATCAAATTGCGTTTGTTTTACGGTAGCGTGGAAACACCTCAAGATGTCATTCGATATTGCAATTGCTGATCAGATGCGGATTGCCTTAAAGTAAGTACTTTTCTATTCAATAGCAGTAAAAATTTTACAAATTAAATACAATCTGTGTTCAACATAAGTAATTATACGACTGTCACCTTAGCAACTAAATCCTGTATCAAATACATTTTTACATAGAAAATGGTTTATTAGTTTGTTTATTTATAAGATTTATTTAGTATTAAAGATACCTTTAAAAAGGTTAATTTAATTTGAATTCAAAATTACGTTGCTCAAGTGAACAGCGATTTAAGATTATGTTGTTTTTTTTTATTGGCTACTAGCTGATTAAAGTAAAGAGCAATTACAAATTTAAACATAATTCCACTTAACAGCGGGGTTGAGTTTGCATAACCATCAATAGATTACAGCTACAAATCACAAACGAAGGCAAAACCAATGTTTTGCAATTGAACTATTTGACATTAAACATCGATTGAAATTGCCTAGATTAGCAATCTAGACGGGTGGTTCAAGTGTTGGATGAACCTGCCCTCGCTGTGTAGTTCAGTAACGTGACCATTTCTTATCGCACCGACTTTAAAAATCAAAGTCATAAAATAAAGTAGGAATATCATAATGACAGCTGCGTCAGAGTTGAGTCTCTGACTCTGAGCTCTTATCATCTGAGTCTGGGACGCTATAAATTGCAATGAATCCGGTTCAGCTTGTGCACTATGAGGTCTTTTGAGTACTTCTATATTGCATCCGCGTTGTCTGCATTGTTGATTCACCTTGCTCTATCTGGGCATACAATCTGTACTCTGAACCCTACCCGCTGTCGACTAACAATTGTTTCACATAATTTAACAATAAGCGAGTGGTTTTTAAATACTGTTGTTCACATGTAGTCATTATCAGCTCAAACGTTTCTTATATGTTTGTTATTAATTCTAAACTAAAATATCAATTAACTATAAACTGATTAGATTTACACCAGTTTTTCGAGGGGCTACTGGACGCGTGTGTCATTATCGACATTAGCTAACAACTTATGTACTCATTCGTGTTTCTTTTCCAGGTGCGTCATTATCGTTTTTGTTTATGACTTTAGTGCCTTAAAACATAAATCATGTATAGTATTTACTTAGCTTACCAAATGACACTGCGAGTTTTACTCTTACCTGCAACTTGCCAAATGTTGTGAAATTTACCTTTGTCGAGCAATGTCAAGTTCAAAATTGTATGTTGTGGCTCTTATAATAATATCAAAATACCACGTTTTTAGTCAACTAAACCGGCAATTCTGCAAATGTCAAGGCAAATACATTGATATGTAAAAAACGCAAGTTATGCTAAAACTGCGACAACGTCAACGACAAAAACAACTCGAATGGTAGACAAAATATTTGCTTAAAACAGGTATTCTCTTGAATTTACAAGTTTCGGAATAAGACAAACTTATTCTCAAATAAAATTAAAATAGAGCTAGGCATAAATTAAAATTAAATACTTAAAAGTAGTTAAATTTACTTAATTGAAAAAAATAAGTAATGAACTTCAGATATTAATTTAGTTATAATATAAACAAACAACCCAATTAACTGTAACCATTTAGTGCCGTGATGCTTGTGATTTAAATACGCAGTTCATAGAAAGAGTTACTAACACTTGTCTATATTAAATTAATGTACATAATAAAACAAGGTAAGAAGAAAGAAGAAATAATAAAAAAATACTATTTAATTATAAAGATATATTCTCTAATGATAATATATTATTGAAAACTTAAGTCAAAGATATATTATATGTTTTTATTGAAGCTGTTTAAAGATGTGTTGCCTATTCTTAGCTAACCAATTTATCAATTATTGCCAAAATTGCATTTTTATTCAGAATTTGCATTACTTTGCACTTCACTGCACGATTTTGATAAATATAAAATTTGAAACATTTTGGCAGGCAAAGTAAAATGCGTTCGACTGAAATGCCATTGACCTCCATTGATAAAAACGATGAAAAGTGTTCATTGAAGTATTGATTGATTTGCGGTCACTTTGTTTTCAAATAACACAAAGTTTTTCCATTGGCATTTTCCCAATTTCCACAATTTTTAAAGCTCTAAATCATACCAATTAGTTACCATAAAAACAGTAATAATTTTCAATATTTGTTTGTTAACATAAGAAACCGCAATAAATTTAAATTTTTATTAAGTTTTGAAGACGTAGCCTACATTTAAAACATATTTTAAATCTTAATAATTGCTTGAAGTACCGAACTCATCCAAAATAATTAATAAAAATATTTATCTTATGCTAAAATTGCAATAACTTTTAATAGAATAACTAGGCTAATTTCCACATAGTTCAAAGTTTTGCTCTTACAGAAAATATCGAGATTTTACTACTTGCTTAGAGCAGATTATAAATTATTTATATAGGCAGTTTTGTATGCAAAGTCCATGTCAAATATGATTATTTTTCTGTTTGTCTTCTTGTGGTTTCATTGAGCATACAAATCGCTTCTAGTTAGATGTGATAGACCCAGAAACAAATGCGACTCAGTTTTATTTATTTAACATATTTTTATATTCCAGCTTAAGTGCGACTCGAT
>JAEIGM010000287.1:0-44023 GCA_018903735.1 Drosophila cardini
TTGACAGAGATAGCTAAGATCAAGGCCCGAAATGTGAGGATTCGAAAATAACGTCTAAAATCGTCTAAGACCTCTAGAAACGCCAGAAAATGCAAAAACAAAAAATAAATGAAAAAATTTTAAATTGACGAAATCAAGATTATTTTGATGCAGAGTCGATATAAAATGAAAATTATTGAATTAAATGGTATCTCTGATTCAAAATCGGTTGAGTTTGACAGAGATAGTTAAAATCATATAAATTCGGAAAATTGAGGATTCGAAAATAACGTCTAAAATCCTCTTAAGACCTCTAGGAAACGCCAGAAAATGCAAAAAAACAAAAGTAAATGAAAAAAATTTTAAATTGACGAAATCAAGATTATTTTGATGCAGAGTCGATATAAATGAAAATTATTGAATTAAATGGTACTCCGATTCAAAATCAGTTGAGTTTTGACAGAGATAGCTAAGATCAAGGGCCCGAAAATTGAGGATTTGAAAATAACGTCTAAAATCGTCTAAGACCTCTAGAAACGCCAGAAAATGCAAAAACAAAAAATAAATGAAAAAATTTTAAATTGACGAAATCAAGATTATTTTGATGCAGAGTCGATATTAATGAAAATTATTGAATTAAATGGTATTCCGATTCAAAATCGGTTGAGTTTTGACAGGGATAGTTAAAATCAAGGCCCGAAATGTGAGGATTCGAAAATAACGTCTAAAATCGTCTAAGACCTCTAGAAACGCCAGAAAATGCAAACAAAAAAATAAAACAAAAAAATTTAAATTGACGAAACCAAGATTATTTTGATCAAGGCCCGAAATGAGGATTCGAAAATAATCATCTAAAATCCTCTAAGACCCTAGAAACCGCCAGAAAATGCAAAACAAAAAAATAAATGAAAAAATTTTAAATTGACGAAATCAAGATTATTTTGATGCAGAGTCGATATGTTCAGGTAAATTATTGAATTAAATGGTATTCCGATTCAAAATCGGTTGAGTTTTGACAGAGATAGCTAAGATCAAGGCCCGAAATGTGAGGATTCGAAAATAACGTCTAAAAATCGTCTAAGACCTCTAGAAACGCCAGAAAATGCAAAAACAAAAAATAAATGAAAAAATTTTAAATTGACGAAATTAAGATTATTTTGATGCAGAGTCGATATAAATGAAAATTATTGAATTAAATGGTATCTGATTCAAAATCGGTTGAGTTTTGACAGAGATAGCTAAGATCAAGGCCCGAAATGTGAGGATTCGAAAATAACGTCTAAAATCCTCTAAGACCTCTAGAAACGCCAGAAAATGCAAAAACAAAAAAATAAATGTTAAAAATTCTTAAATTGACGAAATCAAGATTATTTGATGCAGAGTCGATATAAATGAAAATTATTGAATTAAATGGTATTCCGATTCAAAATCGGTTGAGTTTTGACAGAGATAGCTAAGATCAAGGCCCGAAATGTGAGGGATTCGAAAATAACGTCTAAAATCCTCTAAGACCTCTTAGAAACGCCAGAAAAATGCAAAAACAAAAAATAAATGAAAAAAATTTTAAATTGACAAAATCAAGATTATTTTGATGCAGAGTCGATATAAGTCGAAAATTATTGAATTAAATGGTATTCCGATTCAAAATCGGTTGAGTTTTGACAGAGATAGCTAAGATCAAGGCCCGAAATGTGAGGATTCGAAAATAAGGTCTAAAATCGTCTAAGACCACTAGAAACGCCAGAAAATGCAAAAAACAAAAAAATAAATGAAAATTTTTAAATTGACGAAATCAAGATTATTTTGATGCAGAGTCGGATATAAATGAAAATTATTGAATTAAACGGTATTCCGATTCAAAATCGGTTGAGTTTTGACAGAGAAAGCTAAGATCAAGGCCTGAAATGTGAGGATTCGAAAATAACGTCTAAAATCGTCTAAGACCCTTAGAAACGCCAGAAAATGCAAAAAACAAAAAAATAAATGAACAAATTTTAAATTTGACGAAATCAAGATTATTTTGATGCAGAGTCGATATAAATGAAAATTATTGAATTAAATGGTATTCCGATTCAAAATCGGTTGAGTTTTGACAGAGATAGCTAAGATCAAGGCCCGAAATGTGAGAATTGGAAAATAACGTCTAAAATCCTCTAAGACCTCTAGAAACGCCAGAAAATGCAAAAACAAAAAATAAATGAAAAAATTTTAAATTGACGAAATCAAGATTATTTTGATGCAGAGTCGATATAAATGAAAATTATTGAATTAAATGGTATTCCGATTCAAAATCAGTTGAGTTTTGACAGAGATAGCTAAGATCAAGGCCCGAAATGTGAGGATTCGAAAATAACGTCTAAAATCGTCTAAGACCTCTAGAAACGCCAGAAAATGCAAAAACAAAAAATAAATGAAAAAATTTTAAATTGACGAAATCAAGATTATTTTGATGCAGAGTCGATATAAATGAAAATTATTGAATTAAATGGTATTCCGATTCAAAATCGGTTGAGTTTTGACAGAGATAGCTAAGATCAAGGCCCAAAATGTGAGGATTCGAAAATAACGTCTAAAATCTTCTAAGACCTCTAGAAACGCCAGAAAATGCAAAACAAAAAGCAAATGAAAATTTTAAATTGACGAAATCAAGATTATTTTGATGCAGAGTCGATATAAATGAAAATTATTGAATTAAATGGTATTCTGATTCAAAATCGGTTGAGTTTTGACAGGGATAGCTAAAATCAAGGCCTGAAATGTGAGGATTCTTGAAAATAACGTCTAAAATCGTCTAAGACCTCTAGAAACGCCAGAAAATGCAAAAACAAAAAATAAATGAAAAAAATTTTAAATTGACGAAATCAAGATTATTTTGATGCAGAGTCGATATAAATGAAAATTATTGAATTAAATGGTATTTGTTCAAAATCGGTTGGAGTTTTGACAGAGATAGCTAAGATCAAGGCCCGAAATGTGAGGATTCGAAAATAACGTCTAAAATCGTCTCTAAGACCTCTAGAAACGCCAGAAATGCAAAAACAAAAAATAAATGAAAAATTTTAAATTGACGAAATCAAGATTATTTTGATGCAGAGTCGATATAAATGAAAATTATTGAATTAAATGGTATTCCCGATTCAAAATCGGTTGAGTTTTGACAGAGATAGCTAAGATCAAGGCCCGAAATGTGAGGATTCGAAAATAACGTCTAAAATCCTCTAAGACCTCTAGAAACGCCAGAAAATGCAAAAACAAAAAATAAATGAAAAAATTTTAAATTGACGAAATCAAGATTATTTTGATGCAGAGTCGATATAAATGAAAATTATTGAATTAAATGGTATTCCCGATTCAAAATCGGTTGAGTTTTGACAGAGATAGCTAAGATCAAGGCCCGAAATGTGAGGATTCGAAAATAACGTCTAAAAATCGTCTAAGACCTCTAGAAACGCCAGAAAATGCAAAAACAAAAAATAAATGAAAAAAATTTTAAATTGACGAAATCAAGATTATTTTTGATGCAGAGTCGATATAAATGAAAATTATTGAATTAAATGGTATTCCGATTCAAAATCGGTTGAGTTTTGACAGAGATAGCTAAGATCAAGGCCCGAAATGTGAGGATTCGAAAATAACGTCTAAAATCCTCTAAGACCTCTAGAAACGCCAGAAAATGCAAAAAACAAAAAATAAATGAAAAAATTTTAAATTGACGAAATCAAGATTATTTTGATGCAGAGTCGATATAAATGAAAATTATTGAATTAAATGGTATTCCGATTCAAAATCGGTTGAGTTTTGACAGAGATAGCTAAGATCAAGGCCCGAAATGTGAGGATTCGAAAATAACGTCTAAAATCGTCTAAGACCTCTAGAAACGCCAGAAAATGCAAAAAACAAAAATAAATGAAAAAATTTTAAATTGACGAAATCAAGATTATTTTTGATGCAGAGTCGATATAAATGAAAATTATTGAATTAAATGGTATTCCGATTCAAAATCGGTTGAGTTTTGACAGAGATAGCTAAGATCAAGGCCCGAAATGTGAGGATTCGAAAATAACGTCTAAAATCGCTCTAAGACCTCTAGAAACGCCAGAAAATGCAAAAACAAAAAAATAAATGAAAAAATTTTAAATTGACGAAATCAAGATTATTTTGATGCAGAGTCGATATAAATGAAAATTATTGAATTAAATGGTATTCCGATTCAAAATCGGTTGAGTTTTGACAGAGATAGCTAAGATCAAGGCCCGAAATGTGAGGATTCGAAAATAACGTCTAAAATCCTCTAAGACCTCTAGAAACGCCAGAAAATGCAAAAACAAAAAATAAATGAAAAAATTTTAAATTGACGAAATCAAGATTATTTTGATGCAGAGTCGATATAAATGAAAATTATTGAATTAAATGGTATTCCGATTCAAAATCGGTTGAGTTTTGACAGAGATAGCTAAGATCAAGGCCCGAAATGTGAGGATTCGAAAATAACGTCTAAAATCCTCTAAGACCTCTAGAAACGCCAGAAAATGCAAAAACAAAAAATAAATGAAAAAAATTTTAAATTGACGAAATCAAGATTATTTTGATGCAGAGTCGATATAAATGAAAAATTATTGAATTAAATGGTATTCTGATTCAAAATCGGTTGAGTTTTGACAGAGATAGCTAAGATCAAGGCCCGAAATGTGAGGATTCGAAAATAACGTCTAAAATCCTCTAAGACCTCTAGAAACGCCAGAAAATGCAAAAACAAAAAAATAAATGAAAAAATTTTAAATTGACGAAATCAAGATTATTTTGATGCAGAGTCGATATAAATGAAAATTATTGAATTAAATGGTATTCCGATTCAAAATCGGTTGAGTTTTGACAGAGATAGCTAAGATCAAGGCCCGAAATGTGAGGATTCGAAAATAACGTCTAAAATCCTCTAAGACCTCTAGAAACGCCAGAAAATGCAAAAACAAAAAAATAAATGAAAAAATTTTAAATTGACGAAATCAAGATTATTTTGATGCAGAGTCGATATAAATGAAAATTATTGAATTAAATGGTATTCCGATTCAAAATCGGTTGAGTTTTGACAGAGATAGCTAAGATCAAGGCCCGAAATGTGAGGATTCGAAAATAACGTCTAAAATCCTCTAAGACCTCTAGAAACGCCAGAAAAATGCAAAAAACAAAAAATAAATGAAAAAATTTTAAATTGACGAAATCAAGATTATTTTTGATGCAGAGTCGATATAAATGAAAATTATTGAATTAAATGGTATTCCGATTCAAAATCGGTTGAGTTTTGACAGAGATAGCTAAGATCAAGGCCCGAAATGTGAGGATTCGAAAATAACGTCTAAAATCCTCTAAGACCTCTAGAAACGCCAGAAAATGCAAAAACAAAAAATAAATGAAAAAATTTTAAATTGACGAAATCAAGATTATTTTGATGCAGAGTCGATATAAATGAAAATTATTGAATTAAATGGTATTCCGATTCAAAATCGGTTGAGTTTTGACAGAGATAGCTAAGATCAAGGCCCGAAATGTGAGGATTCGAAAATAACGTCTAAAATCCTCTAAGACCTCTAGAAACGCCAGAAAATGCAAAAACAAAAAATAAATGAAAAAATTTTAAATTGACGAAATCAAGATTATTTTGATGCAGAGTCGATATAAATGAAAATTATTGAATTAAATGGTATTCCGATTCAAAATCGGTTGAGTTTTGACAGAGATAGCTAAGATCAAGGCCCGAAATGTGAGGATTCGAAAATAACGTCTAAAATCCTCTAAGACCTCTAGAAACGCCAGAAAATGCAAAAACAAAAAATAAATGAAAAAATTTTAAATTGACGAAATCAAGATTATTTTGATGCAGAGTCGATATAAATGAAAATTATTGAATTAAATGGTATTCCGATTCAAAATCGGTTGAGTTTTGACAGAGATAGCTAAGATCAAGGCCCGAAATGTGAGGATTCGAAAATAACGTCTAAAATCGTCTAAGACCTCTAGAAACGCCAGAAAATGCAAAAACAAAAAATAAATGAAAAAATTTTAAATTGACGAAATCAAGATTATTTTGATGCAGAGTCGATATAAATGAAAATTATTGAATTAAATGGTATTCCGATTCAAAATCGGTTGAGTTTTGACAGAGATAGCTAAGATCAAGGCCCGAAATGTGAGGATTCGAAAATAACGTCTAAAATCCTCTAAGACCTCTAGAAACGCCAGAAAATGCAAAAACAAAAAAATAAATGAAAAAATTTTAAATTGACGAAATCAAGATTATTTTGATGCAGAGTCGATATAAATGAAAATTATTGAATTAAATGGTATTCCGATTCAAAATCGGTTGAGTTTTGACAGAGATAGCTAAGATCAAGGCCCGAAATGTGAGGATTCGAAAATAACGTCTAAAATCGTCTAAGACCTCTAGAAACGCCAGAAAATGCAAAAACAAAAAATAAATGAAAAAAATTTTAAATTGACGAAATCAAGATTATTTTGATGCAGAGTCGATATAAATGAAAATTATTGAATTAAATGGTATTCCGATTCAAAATCGGTTGAGTTTTGACAGAGATAGCTAAGATCAAGGCCCGAAATGTGAGGATTCGAAAATAACGTCTAAAATCGTCTAAGACCTCTAGAAACGCCAGAAAATGCAAAAACAAAAAATAAATGAAAAAAATTTTAAATTGACGAAATCAAGATTATTTTGATGCAGAGTCGATATAAATGAAAATTATTGAATTAAATGGTATTCCGATTCAAAATCGGTTGAGTTTTGACAGAGATAGCTAAGATCAAGGCCCGAAATGTGAGGATTCGAAAATAACGTCTAAAATCGTCTAAGACCTCTAGAAACGCCAGAAAATGCAAAAACAAAAAATAAATGAAAAAAATTTTAAATTGACGAAATCAAGATTATTTTGATGCAGAGTCGATATAAATGAAAATTATTGAATTAAATGGTATTCTGATTCAAAATCGGTTGAGTTTTGACAGAGATAGCTAAGATCAAGGCCCGAAATGTGAGGATTCGAAAATAACGTCTAAAATCCTCTAAGACCTCTAGAAACGCCAGAAAATGCAAAAACAAAAAATAAATGAAAAAATTTTAAATTGACGAAATCAAGATTATTTTTGATGCAGAGTCGATATAAATGAAAATTATTGAATTAAATGGTATTCCGATTCAAAATCGGTTGAGTTTTGACAGAGATAGCTAAGATCAAGGCCCGAAATGTGAGGATTCGAAAATAACGTCTAAAATCGTCTAAGACCTCTAGAAACGCCAGAAAATGCAAAAACAAAAAATAAATGAAAAAATTTTAAATTGACGAAATCAAGATTATTTTGATGCAGAGTCGATATAAATGAAAATTATTGAATTAAATGGTATTCCGATTCAAAATCGGTTGACTTTTGACAGAGATAGTTAAGATCAAAGCTTGAAATGTGAGGATTCGAAAATATCGTCAAAAATCGTCTAAGACGTCCAAAATCGCCAGAAAATGCAAAAAACAAAAAGTAAATGAAAAAAATTTTAAATTGACGAAATCATGATTATTTTGATGCAGAGTCGATATAAATGAAAATTATTGAATTAAATGGTATTCCGATTCAAAATCGGTTGACTTTTGACAGAGATAGCTAAGATCAAGGCCCGAAATGTGAGGATTCGAAAATAACGTCTAAAATCCTCTAAGACCTCTAGAAACGCCAGAAAATGCAAAAACAAAAAATAAATGAAAAAATTTTAAATTGACGAAATCAAGATTATTTTGATGCAGAGTCGATATAAATGAAAATTATTGAATTAAATGGTATTCCGATTCAAAATCGGTTGAGTTTTGACAGAGATAGCTAAGATCAAGGCCCGAAATGTGAGGATTCGAAAATAACGTCTAAAATCCTCTAAGACCTCTAGAAACGCCAGAAAATGCAAAAACAAAAAATAAATGAAAAAATTTTAAATTGACGAAATCAAGATTATTTTGATGCAGAGTCGATATAAATGAAAATTATTGAATTAAATGGTATTCCGATTCAAAATCGGTTGAGTTTTGACAGAGATAGCTAAGATCAAGGCCCGAAATGTGAGGATTCGAAAATAACGTCTAAAATCCTCTAAGACCTCTAGAAACGCCAGAAAATGCAAAAAACAAAAAATAAATGAAAAAATTTTAAATTGACGAAATCAAGATTATTTTGATGCAGAGTCGATATAAATGAAAATTATTGAATTAAATGGTATTCCGATTCAAAATCGGTTGAGTTTTGACAGAGATAGCTAAGATCAAGGCCCGAAATGTGAGGATTCGAAAATAACGTCTAAAATCCTCTAAGACCTCTAGAAACGCCAGAAAATGCAAAAACAAAAAATAAATGAAAAATTTTAAATTGACGAAATCAAGATTATTTTGATGCAGAGTCGATATAAATGAAAATTATTGAATTAAATGGTATTCCGATTCAAAATCGGTTGAGTTTTGACAGAGATAGCTAAGATCAAGGCCCGAAATGTGAGGATTCGAAAATAACGTCTAAAATCCTCTAAGACCTCTAGAAACGCCAGAAAATGCAAAAACAAAAAAATAAATGAAAAAAATTTTAAATTGACGAAATCAAGATTATTTTGATGCAGAGTCGATATAAATGAAAATTATTGAATTAAATGGTATTCCGATTCAAAATCGGTTGAGTTTTGACAGAGATAGCTAAGATCAAGGCCCGAAATGTGAGGATTCGAAAATAACGTCTAAAATCCTCTAAGACCTCTAGAAACGCCAGAAAATGCAAAAAACAAAAAATAAATGAAAAAATTTTAAATTGACGAAATCAAGATTATTTTGATGCAGAGTCGATATAAATGAAAATTATTGAATTAAATGGTATTCCGATTCAAAATCGGTTGAGTTTTGACAGAGATAGCTAAGATCAAGGCCCGAAATGTGAGGATTCGAAAATAACGTCTAAAATCCTCTAAGACCTCTAGAAACGCCAGAAAATGCAAAAACAAAAAATAAATGAAAAAATTTTAAATTGACGAAATCAAGATTATTTTGATGCAGAGTCGATATAAATGAAAATTATTGAATTAAATGGTATTCCGATTCAAAATCGGTTGAGTTTTGACAGAGATAGCTAAGATCAAGGCCCGAAATGTGAGGATTCGAAAATAACGTCTAAAATCCTCTAAGACCTCTAGAAACGCCAGAAAATGCAAAAACAAAAAATAAATGAAAAAATTTTAAATTGACGAAATCAAGATTATTTTGATGCAGAGTCGATATAAATGAAAATTATTGAATTAAATGGTATTCCGATTCAAAATCGGTTGAGTTTTGACAGAGATAGCTAAGATCAAGGCCCGAAATGTGAGGATTCGAAAATAACGTCTAAAATCCTCTAAGACCTCTAGAAACGCCAGAAAATGCAAAAACAAAAAATAAATGAAAAAATTTTAAATTGACGAAATCAAGATTATTTTGATGCAGAGTCGATATAAATGAAAATTATTGAATTAAATGGTATTCCGATTCAAAATCGGTTGAGTTTTGACAGAGATAGCTAAGATCAAGGCCCGAAATGTGAGGATTCGAAAATAACGTCTAAAATCCTCTAAGACCTCTAGAAACGCCAGAAAATGCAAAAAACAAAAAATAAATGAAAAAATTTTAAATTGACGAAATCAAGATTATTTTGATGCAGAGTCGATATAAATGAAAATTATTGAATTAAATGGTATTCCGATTCAAAATCGGTTGAGTTTTGACAGAGATAGCTAAGATCAAGGCCCGAAATGTGAGGATTCGAAAATAACGTCTAAAATCCTCTAAGACCTCTAGAAACGCCAGAAAATGCAAAAACAAAAAATAAATGAAAAAATTTTAAATTGACGAAATCAAGATTATTTTGATGCAGAGTCGATATAAATGAAAATTATTGAATTAAATGGTATTCCGATTCAAAATCGGTTGAGTTTTGACAGAGATAGCTAAGATCAAGGCCCGAAATGTGAGGATTCGAAAATAACGTCTAAAATCCTCTAAGACCTCTAGAAACGCCAGAAAATGCAAAAACAAAAAATAAATGAAAAAATTTTAAATTGACGAAATCAAGATTATTTTGATGCAGAGTCGATATAAATGAAAATTATTGAATTAAATGGTATTCCGATTCAAAATCGGTTGAGTTTTGACAGAGATAGCTAAGATCAAGGCCCGAAATGTGAGGATTCGAAAATAACGTCTAAAATCCTCTAAGACCTCTAGAAACGCCAGAAAATGCAAAAACAAAAAATAAATGAAAAAATTTTAAATTGACGAAATCAAGATTATTTTGATGCAGAGTCGATATAAATGAAAATTATTGAATTAAATGGTATTCCGATTCAAAATCGGTTGAGTTTTGACAGAGATAGCTAAGATCAAGGCCCGAAATGTGAGGATTCGAAAATAACGTCTAAAATCCTCTAAGACCTCTAGAAACGCCAGAAAATGCAAAAACAAAAAATAAATGAAAAAATTTTAAATTGACGAAATCAAGATTATTTTGATGCAGAGTCGATATAAATGAAAATTATTGAATTAAATGGTATTCCGATTCAAAATCGGTTGAGTTTTGACAGAGATAGCTAAGATCAAGGCCCGAAATGTGAGGATTCGAAAATAACGTCTAAAATCCTCTAAGACCTCTAGAAACGCCAGAAAATGCAAAAACAAAAAATAAATGAAAAAATTTTAAATTGACGAAATCAAGATTATTTTGATGCAGAGTCGATATAAATGAAAATTATTGAATTAAATGGTATTCCGATTCAAAATCGGTTGAGTTTTGACAGAGATAGCTAAGATCAAGGCCCGAAATGTGAGGATTCGAAAATAACGTCTAAAATCCTCTAAGACCTCTAGAAACGCCAGAAAATGCAAAAACAAAAAATAAATGAAAAAATTTTAAATTGACGAAATCAAGATTATTTTGATGCAGAGTCGATATAAATGAAAATTATTGAATTAAATGGTATTCCGATTCAAAATCGGTTGAGTTTTGACAGAGATAGCTAAGATCAAGGCCCGAAATGTGAGGATTCGAAAATAACGTCTAAAATCCTCTAAGACCTCTAGAAACGCCAGAAAATGCAAAAACAAAAAATAAATGAAAAAATTTTAAATTGACGAAATCAAGATTATTTTGATGCAGAGTCGATATAAATGAAAATTATTGAATTAAATGGTATTCCGATTCAAAATCGGTTGAGTTTTGACAGAGATAGCTAAGATCAAGGCCCGAAATGTGAGGATTCGAAAATAACGTCTAAAATCGTCTAAGACCTCTAGAAACGCCAGAAAATGCAAAAACAAAAAATAAATGAAAAAATTTTAAATTGACGAAATCAAGATTATTTTGATGCAGAGTCGATATAAATGAAAATTATTGAATTAAATGGTATTCCGATTCAAAATCGGTTGAGTTTTGACAGAGATAGCTAAGATCAAGGCCCGAAATGTGAGGATTCGAAAATAACGTCTAAAATCCTCTAAGACCTCTAGAAACGCCAGAAAATGCAAAAACAAAAAAATAAATGAAAAAATTTTAAATTGACGAAATCAAGATTATTTTGATGCAGAGTCGATATAAATGAAAATTATTGAATTAAATGGTATTCCGATTCAAAATCGGTTGAGTTTTGACAGAGATAGCTAAGATCAAGGCCCGAAATGTGAGGATTCGAAAATAACGTCTAAAATCCTCTAAGACCTCTAGAAACGCCAGAAAATGCAAAAACAAAAAATAAATGAAAAAATTTTAAATTGACGAAATCAAGATTATTTTGATGCAGAGTCGATATAAATGAAAATTATTGAATTAAATGGTATTCCGATTCAAAATCGGTTGAGTTTTGACAGAGATAGCTAAGATCAAGGCCCGAAATGTGAGGATTCGAAAATAACGTCTAAAATCGTCTAAGACCTCTAGAAACGCCAGAAAATGCAAAAACAAAAAATAAATGAAAAAATTTTAAATTGACGAAATCAAGATTATTTTGATGCAGAGTCGATATAAATGAAAATTATTGAATTAAATGGTATTCCGATTCAAAATCGGTTGAGTTTTGACAGAGATAGCTAAGATCAAGGCCCGAAATGTGAGGATTCGAAAATAACGTCTAAAATCGTCCCTTATTAATGTTTCTGATTCAAAATCGGTTGTTTTACAGAGTAGCTAAGTCACCCGAAATGTGAGGTTCGAAAATAAGACCTCTAGAAACGCCAGAAAATGCAAAAACAAAAAATAAATGAAAAAATTTTAAATTGACGAAATCAAGATTATTTTGATGCAGAGTCGATATAAATGAAAATTATTGAATTAAATGGTATTCCGATTCAAAATCGGTTGAGTTTTGACAGAGATAGCTAAGATCAAGGCCCGAAATGTGAGGATTCGAAAATAACGTCTAAAATCCTCTAAGACCTCTAGAAACGCCAGAAAATGCAAAAACAAAAAAAAAATAAAAAAATTTTAAATTGACGAAATCAAGATTATTTTGATGCAGAGTCGATATAAATGAAAATTATTGAATTAAATGGTATTCCGATTCAAAATCGGTTGAGTTTTGACAGAGATAGCTAAGATCAAGGCCCGAAATGTGAGGATTCGAAAATAACGTCTAAAATCCTCTAAGACCTCTAGAAACGCCAGAAAATGCAAAAACAAAAAATAAATGAAAAAATTTTAAATTGACGAAATCAAGATTATTTTGATGCAGAGTCGATATAAATGAAAATTATTGAATTAAATGGTATTCCGATTCAAAATCGGTTGAGTTTTGACAGAGATAGCTAAGATCAAGGCCCGAAATGTGAGGATTCGAAAATAACGTCTAAAATCCTCTAAGACCTCTAGAAACGCCAGAAAATGCAAAAACAAAAAATAAATGAAAAAATTTTAAATTGACGAAATCAAGATTATTTTGATGCAGAGTCGATATAAATGAAAATTATTGAATTAAATGGTATTCCGATTCAAAATCGGTTGAGTTTTGACAGAGATAGCTAAGATCAAGGCCCGAAATGTGAGGATTCGAAAATAACGTCTAAAATCGTCTAAGACCTCTAGAAACGCCAGAAAATGCAAAAACAAAAAATAAATGAAAAAATTTTAAATTGACGAAATCAAGATTATTTTGATGCAGAGTCGATATAAATGAAAATTATTGAATTAAATGGTATTCCGATTCAAAATCGGTTGAGTTTTGACAGAGATAGCTAAGATCAAGGCCTGAAATGTGAGGATTCGAAAATAACGTCTAAAATCCTCTAAGACCTCTAGAAACGCCAGAAAATGCAAAAACAAAAAATAAATGAAAAAATTTTAAATTGACGAAATCAAGATTATTTTGATGCAGAGTCGATATAAATGAAAATTATTGAATTAAATGGTATTCCGATTCAAAATCGGTTGAGTTTTGACAGAGATAGCTAAGATCAAGGCCCGAAATGTGAGGATTCGAAAATAACGTCTAAAATCCTCTAAGACCTCTAGAAACGCCAGAAAATGCAAAAACAAAAAATAAATGAAAAAATTTTAAATTGACGAAATCAAGATTATTTTGATGCAGAGTCGATATAAATGAAAATTATTGAATTAAATGGTATTCCGATTCAAAATCGGTTGAGTTTTGACAGAGATAGCTAAGATCAAGGCCCGAAATGTGAGGATTCGAAAATAACGTCTAAAATCCTCTAAGACCTCTAGAAACGCCAGAAAATGCAAAAACAAAAAATAAATGAAAAAATTTTAAATTGACGAAATCAAGATTATTTTGATGCAGAGTCGATATAAATGAAAATTATTGAATTAAATGGTATTCCGATTCAAAATCGGTTGAGTTTTGACAGAGATAGCTAAGATCAAGGCCCGAAATGTGAGGATTCGAAAATAACGTCTAAAATCCTCTAAGACCTCTAGAAACGCCAGAAAATGCAAAAACAAAAAATAAATGAAAAAATTTTAAATTGACGAAATCAAGATTATTTTGATGCAGAGTCGATATAAATGAAAATTATTGAATTAAATGGTACTCCGATTCAAAATCGGTTGAGTTTTGACAGAGATAGCTAAGATCAAGGCCCGAAATGTGAGGATTCGAAAATAACGTCTAAAATCCTCTAAGACCTCTAGAAACGCCAGAAAATGCAAAAACAAAAAATAAATGAAAAAATTTTAAATTGACGAAATCAAGATTATTTTGATGCAGAGTCGATATAAATGAAAATTATTGAATTAAATGGTATTCCGATTCAAAATCGGTTGAGTTTTGACAGAGATAGCTAAGATCAAGGCCCGAAATGTGAGGATTCGAAAATAACGTCTAAAATCCTCTAAGACCTCTAGAAACGCCAGAAAATGCAAAAACAAAAAATAAATGAAAAAATTTTAAATTGACGAAATCAAGATTATTTTGATGCAGAGTCGATATAAATGAAAATTATTGAATTAAATGGTATTCCGATTCAAAATCGGTTGAGTTTTGACAGAGATAGCTAAGATCAAGGCCCGAAATGTGAGGATTCGAAAATAACGTCTAAAATCCTCTAAGACCTCTAGAAACGCCAGAAAATGCAAAAACAAAAAATAAATGAAAAAATTTTAAATTGACGAAATCAAGATTATTTTGATGCAGAGTCGATATAAATGAAAATTATTGAATTAAATGGTATTCCGATTCAAAATCGGTTGAGTTTTGACAGAGATAGCTAAGATCAAGGCCCGAAATGTGAGGATTCGAAAATAACGTCTAAAATCCTCTAAGACCTCTAGAAACGCCAGAAAATGCAAAAACAAAAAATAAATGAAAAAATTTTAAATTGACGAAATCAAGATTATTTTGATGCAGAGTCGATATAAATGAAAATTATTGAATTAAATGGTATTCCGATTCAAAATCGGTTGAGTTTTGACAGAGATAGCTAAGATCAAGGCCCGAAATGTGAGGATTCGAAAATAACGTCTAAAATCCTCTAAGACCTCTAGAAACGCCAGAAAATGCAAAAACAAAAAATAAATGAAAAAATTTTAAATTGACGAAATCAAGATTATTTTGATGCAGAGTCGATATAAATGAAAATTATTGAATTAAATGGTACTCCGATTCAAAATCGGTTGAGTTTTGACAGAGATAGCTAAGATCAAGGCCCGAAATGTGAGGATTCGAAAATAACGTCTAAAATCCTCTAAGACCTCTAGAAACGCCAGAAAATGCAAAAACAAAAAATAAATGAAAAAATTTTAAATTGACGAAATCAAGATTATTTTGATGCAGAGTCGATATAAATGAAAATTATTGAATTAAATGGTATTCCGATTCAAAATCGGTTGAGTTTTGACAGAGATAGCTAAGATCAAGGCCCGAAATGTGAGGATTCGAAAATAACGTCTAAAATCCTCTAAGACCTCTAGAAACGCCAGAAAATGCAAAAACAAAAAATAAATGAAAAAATTTTAAATTGACGAAATCAAGATTATTTTGATGCAGAGTCGATATAAATGAAAATTATTGAATTAAATGGTATTCCGATTCAAAATCGGTTGAGTTTTGACAGAGATAGCTAAGATCAAGGCCCGAAATGTGAGGATTCGAAAATAACGTCTAAAATCCTCTAAGACCTCTAGAAACGCCAGAAAATGCAAAAACAAAAAATAAATGAAAAAATTTTAAATTGACGAAATCAAGATTATTTTGATGCAGAGTCGATATAAATGAAAATTATTGAATTAAATGGTATTCCGATTCAAAATCGGTTGAGTTTTGACAGAGATAGCTAAGATCAAGGCCCGAAATGTGAGGATTCGAAAATAACGTCTAAAATCCTCTAAGACCTCTAGAAACGCCAGAAAATGCAAAAACAAAAAATAAATGAAAAAATTTTAAATTGACGAAATCAAGATTATTTTGATGCAGAGTCGATATAAATGAAAATTATTGAATTAAATGGTATTCCGATTCAAAATCGGTTGAGTTTTGACAGAGATAGCTAAGATCAAGGCCCGAAATGTGAGGATTCGAAAATAACGTCTAAAATCCTCTAAGACCTCTAGAAACGCCAGAAAATGCAAAAACAAAAAATAAATGAAAAAATTTTAAATTGACGAAATCAAGATTATTTTGATGCAGAGTCGATATAAATGAAAATTATTGAATTAAATGGTATTCCGATTCAAAATCGGTTGAGTTTTGACAGAGATAGCTAAGATCAAGGCCCGAAATGTGAGGATTCGAAAATAACGTCTAAAATCGTCTAAGACCTCTAGAAACGCCAGAAAATGCAAAAACAAAAAATAAATGAAAAAATTTTAAATTGACGAAATCAAGATTATTTTGATGCAGAGTCGATATAAATGAAAATTATTGAATTAAATGGTATTCCGATTCAAAATCGGTTGAGTTTTGACAGAGATAGCTAAGATCAAGGCCCGAAATGTGAGGATTCGAAAATAACGTCTAAAATCCTCTAAGACCTCTAGAAACGCCAGAAAATGCAAAAACAAAAAATAAATGAAAAAATTTTAAATTGACGAAATCAAGATTATTTTGATGCAGAGTCGATATAAATGAAAATTATTGAATTAAATGGTATTCCGATTCAAAATCGGTTGAGTTTTGACAGAGATAGCTAAGATCAAGGCCCGAAATGTGAGGATTCGAAAATAACGTCTAAAATCCTCTAAGACCTCTAGAAACGCCAGAAAATGCAAAAACAAAAAATAAATGAAAAAATTTTAAATTGACGAAATCAAGATTATTTTGATGCAGAGTCGATATAAATGAAAATTATTGAATTAAATGGTATTCCGATTCAAAATCGGTTGAGTTTTGACAGAGATAGCTAAGATCAAGGCCCGAAATGTGAGGATTCGAAAATAACGTCTAAAATCCTCTAAGACCTCTAGAAACGCCAGAAAATGCAAAAACAAAAAATAAATGAAAAAATTTTAAATTGACGAAATCAAGATTATTTTGATGCAGAGTCGATATAAATGAAAATTATTGAATTAAATGGTATTCCGATTCAAAATCGGTTGAGTTTTGACAGAGATAGCTAAGATCAAGGCCCGAAATGTGAGGATTCGAAAATAACGTCTAAAATCCTCTAAGACCTCTAGAAACGCCAGAAAATGCAAAAACAAAAAATAAATGAAAAAATTTTAAATTGACGAAATCAAGATTATTTTGATGCAGAGTCGATATAAATGAAAATTATTGAATTAAATGGTATTCCGATTCAAAATCGGTTGAGTTTTGACAGAGATAGCTAAGATCAAGGCCCGAAATGTGAGGATTCGAAAATAACGTCTAAAATCCTCTAAGACCTCTAGAAACGCCAGAAAATGCAAAAACAAAAAATAAATGAAAAAATTTTAAATTGACGAAATCAAGATTATTTTGATGCAGAGTCGATATAAATGAAAATTATTGAATTAAATGGTATTCCGATTCAAAATCGGTTGAGTTTTGACAGAGATAGCTAAGATCAAGGCCCGAAATGTGAGGATTCGAAAATAACGTCTAAAATCCTCTAAGACCTCTAGAAACGCCAGAAAATGCAAAAACAAAAAATAAATGAAAAAATTTTAAATTGACGAAATCAAGATTATTTTGATGCAGAGTCGATATAAATGAAAATTATTGAATTAAATGGTATTCCGATTCAAAATCGGTTGAGTTTTGACAGAGATAGCTAAGATCAAGGCCCGAAATGTGAGGATTCGAAAATAACGTCTAAAATCCTCTAAGACCTCTAGAAACGCCAGAAAATGCAAAAACAAAAAATAAATGAAAAAAATTTTAAATTGACGAAATCAAGATTATTTTGATGCAGAGTCGATATAAATGAAAATTATTGAATTAAATGGTATTCCGATTCAAAATCGGTTGAGTTTTGACAGAGATAGCTAAGATCAAGGCCCGAAATGTGAGGATTCGAAAATAACGTCTAAAATCCTCTAAGACCTCTAGAAACGCCAGAAAATGCAAAAACAAAAAATAAATGAAAAAATTTTAAATTGACGAAATCAAGATTATTTTGATGCAGAGTCGATATAAATGAAAATTATTGAATTAAATGGTATTCCGATTCAAAATCGGTTGAGTTTTGACAGAGATAGCTAAGATCAAGGCCCGAAATGTGAGGATTCGAAAATAACGTCTAAAATCCTCTAAGACCTCTAGAAACGCCAGAAAATGCAAAAACAAAAAATAAATGAAAAAATTTTAAATTGACGAAATCAAGATTATTTTGATGCAGAGTCGATATAAATGAAAATTATTGAATTAAATGGTATTCCGATTCAAAATCGGTTGAGTTTTGACAGAGATAGCTAAGATCAAGGCCCGAAATGTGAGGATTCGAAAATAACGTCTAAAATCCTCTAAGACCTCTAGAAACGCCAGAAAATGCAAAAACAAAAAATAAATTAAAAAATTTTAAATTGACGAAATCAAGATTATTTTGATGCAGAGTCGATATAAATGAAAATTATTGAATTAAATGGTATTCCGATTCAAAATCGGTTGAGTTTTGACAGAGATAGCTAAGATCAAGGCCCGAAATGTGAGGATTCGAAAATAACGTCTAAAATCCTCTAAGACCTCTAGAAACGCCAGAAAATGCAAAAACAAAAAATAAATGAAAAAATTTTAAATTGACGAAATCAAGATTATTTTGATGCAGAGTCGATATAAATGAAAATTATTGAATTAAATGGTATTCCGATTCAAAATCGGTTGAGTTTTGACAGAGATAGCTAAGATCAAGGCCCGAAATGTGAGGATTCGAAAATAACGTCTAAAATCGTCTAAGACCTCTAGAAACGCCAGAAAATGCAAAAACAAAAAATAAATGAAAAAAATTTTAAATTGACGAAATCAAGATTATTTTGATGCAGAGTCGATATAAATGAAAATTATTGAATTAAATGGTATTCCGATTCAAAATCGGTTGAGTTTTGACAGAGATAGCTAAGATCAAGGCCCGAAATGTGAGGATTCGAAAATAACGTCTAAAATCGTCTAAGACCTCTAGAAACGCCAGAAAATGCAAAAACAAAAAATAAATGAAAAAATTTTAAATTGACGAAATCAAGATTATTTTGATGCAGAGTCGATATAAATGAAAATTATTGAATTAAATGGTATTCCGATTCAAAATCGGTTGAGTTTTGACAGAGATAGCTAAGATCAAGGCCCGAAATGTGAGGATTCGAAAATAACGTCTAAAATCCTCTAAGACCTCTAGAAACGCCAGAAAATGCAAAAACAAAAAATAAATGAAAAAATTTTAAATTGACGAAATCAAGATTATTTTGATGCAGAGTCGATATAAATGAAAATTATTGAATTAAATGGTATTCCGATTCAAAATCGGTTGAGTTTTGACAGAGATAGCTAAGATCAAGGCCCGAAATGTGAGGATTCGAAAATAACGTCTAAAATCCTCTAAGACCTCTAGAAACGCCAGAAAATGCAAAAACAAAAAATAAATGAAAAAATTTTAAATTGACGAAATCAAGATTATTTTGATGCAGAGTCGATATAAATGAAAATTATTGAATTAAATGGTATTCCGATTCAAAATCGGTTGAGTTTTGACAGAGATAGCTAAGATCAAGGCCCGAAATGTGAGGATTCGAAAATAACGTCTAAAATCCTCTAAGACCTCTAGAAACGCCAGAAAATGCAAAAACAAAAAATAAATGAAAAAATTTTAAATTGACGAAATCAAGATTATTTTGATGCAGAGTCGATATAAATGAAAATTATTGAATTAAATGGTATTCCGATTCAAAATCGGTTGAGTTTTGACAGAGATAGCTAAGATCAAGGCCCGAAATGTGAGGATTCGAAAATAACGTCTAAAATCCTCTAAGACCTCTAGAAACGCCAGAAAATGCAAAAACAAAAAATAAATGAAAAAATTTTAAATTGACGAAATCAAGATTATTTTGATGCAGAGTCGATATAAATGAAAATTATTGAATTAAATGGTATTCCGATTCAAAATCGGTTGAGTTTTGACAGAGATAGCTAAGATCAAGGCCCGAAATGTGAGGATTCGAAAATAACGTCTAAAATCCTCTAAGACCTGTCATAAGATGGTTCAAATGGTTTGTAGGCGTGGTGGGGTAGTTCGACAGTGTCTTATGATGGTAGATAAAAAAAAACACAATAGCTTTTATAACTGAAAACTAATACAGAGTATTTATTCATTACTCGTTTAAATGTTAATTCAAGAAACTTCAAATAATAGCGTTGTACATAAGGCTTGTACATTTTCAGGCTTATCCATTGACGCGTACGTTGCGTCCGATCGCTAGCACATCTCGACGACGACTCTTTTCTCAACACTTGGCAACATGTTGAGATGGCAACATGTGGAAATGTTGTTAGTGTGTTTCTGATACATATTGTGAAAGTTATAAATTGTCGCGTGACAGTTCGGCCAATCCTGATGTAGAATCGTCCCCGATTCGGTAGTCGTTTTCAGATTCCACACCCAGATCCGGAACACCAACACACCATGGCTTCATTTTGTCTGAGGAGTATACTGAACAGTATTTCCGCGTCGTTATCTGCATACCAGGGATATCCTCGATGACGTATCGGTCATTGTCCAACACCTTCTTTACTTGGTATGGTCCACGATATAGAGGCTCAAGTTTACGTGATTCCCCTGTTGCAGCTGGTTCGTTTTCTACTACAACTAGATCACCTGTGGAATATAAGATTGGGTTAGAGTGTTTGCTGTCAAACCGTTTCTTCCATTTGGCTCGTTCGGCATTGATATTCGCAACGGCTTCATCGTATTTTTCTGTTGTTTCTTCTGCTCGGATTCCACCGTCAAGATCATCGTGGATGGCAGCTACCAAATGATTATGAACGACGTCAAGAGGTTTAAATTCAAAGACTAAATCGTTTGGACTAAATCCTGATGTTTCGTTGCGCTGCGAATTGACAGTCCATTGTAACTTAAGAAAACTTAAGATGGTTTGATTTGCTCGCTCAACTTGTCCATTAGCCCTCGGAGTCCGTACAGCATTTTTAATATGATGTATACCATTTTGCGTACAATACTCTTCAAACATCTTGGAGGTGAAGGCGGTCCCTCTGTCCGATACTATACATTTTGGCAATCCAAAGTATCCCGAGATTTCGTTTAATACGTTGATAGTTGGTTGCGTCTTCGTACTCTTCACAGGCTTTACGATTAGGAATTTCGTAAATGAATCGGATATTGCAAGGACATGAGTATTTCCACGTTTACTCTTGATGAATGGGCCTAAATGATCGATATGTATTTTCCTGAACGGGACAGGATCGACGTCGCTGTAGTGTAGACTTCCTTCTGGTTTTCCTCCTTTGGACTTGAAATAACAACAAGTCATACATAAAGAAATATAGTCCTTCACGTACTTCCTTATTTTTGAAACCAAAATCTTTCTTGAATACGTGCAATGGTCTTTTCCAATCCAAAATGTCCAACGTCGTCATGGCACAATTTGGCAATGCGCCACCTCACATTTTTCGGCACTACAAATCGTATTGTTCCATTTACTTTCCTGTACAGTCGGTGGTTCTGAATAACAAAGTCGTGGCGTATCTGCTTCTCATGGTTCGTTTGGCATGCACCATTCATGACAGCTATTATTTTTACGAGATCTGGATCTTGCAGTTGAATCGTCAATAGCCAATCGTCTACGTTGTTCGTTATGAGGCGAATAGTCTCCTCCAGGTTCGTCACAGGAGTACTGTCTGGCGCTCGGCTCATTGCATCGACGTGAGCCATTTTTGTTCCTTCTCGATGAACAATTTCGCAGTCATAATCCAAAATACTAAACCACCAACGAGCTACTTTCGGTATAAGTTCCTTGTTTGCTTTAGCCTTAGCAATGGCAGCACAATCTGTAACTAATCGAAACGGTTTTCCCAGTACGTAAACTCGAAATCGTTTTTTAGATTTTCTACCACAGCTAGTATCTCTAGCTCGTAGCTGTGATATCGGCTTTCAGCATCATTACAATGGCGACTGAAGTAACAAACGGGCTTCCAACTGATCTTGTCGTGGGACTGCAACAATACTCCGGCTAATCCAATGGCACAGGCGTCCGTATGAACTTCATGATAAGCAGCAAAATCATATAATGCCAACACTTGTACACAGCAAAGTTTGTCGATGAGTTCTTCGAATGACTTGCGATGCTCCTCCGTCCACTCAAACTTGGATTGTGCAGTTTTGCGTAGCAACTTAGTCAACGGTCTTGTGATTAGCGAGTAATTTTCCACGAACTTACGGAAGAATCCTGTCAGCCCGAGGAAACGTCTGACTTCGGTTATGCTTGTGGGGCTCTTGAAGTTTTTAATGGCACTTATGTTGTCCTCTCCAGGCGTTATACCATCGTGATTTACAATGTGTCCAAGAAAAGTAATCTCAGTCTGAAGAAATCTGCATTTGTCCAATCGCAACTTTAGACCATTTTCGTGCAAAATCGTGAACATCTTTTCGAGACGCTCGATTCCTTCCTCAAATGTCTTACTCGGAATTATCACATCATCCAAGTAAGCGAGAACTTCTCCACGATTCATTTGACTAATTACCTTGTTCATAACGCATTGAAATACAGCCGGGGCGTTGATTAATCCAAAAGGCATTCTATTGAACTCATAATGTCCATCGGTGCTTACAAAGGCTGTAAACTTCTTTGATGGTTCGTCCAATTCGATTTGATGATATCCCATACGTAAGTCCAGTTTCGTGAAGTATCGATTGCCAGCCAATTGTGCGAATTGTTCTTCCAAATTTGGCATTGGAAACGGTATTTTCGTCGTAATGGTATTTAAACGTCGATAATCGATACACATCCTGTATTCACCATTCTTTTTGCTGACAATTACAATTCCTGAAGCGTAAGGTGAATCTGACGGACGTATAATACCACACTCTAAAAGTTCTGTAATCATATTTGCCACAATTGGTCGTTGAGCAAATGGAATTCTGTAAGGTTTCGTGTAAATGGGGATATCCGATGTTAACGATATGTTCATTTTCACCACAGAACATTTTCCCAATTCCAAAGAATTTCGTGCGAAACAAGCGTCGTTTTGGCTGATAATGTTTTCAATGCATTCTTTCTCCGATTCAAGTAGATTAGCGCTTGCTTGTATTTTCTGAACCTTTTCGATGAAACATTCATTACCGTGAATCACAAGCTTACTGTCGTCACGACATAACAAGTCTTTTCCCAAAAGAACGTTTTCCGAGATCAAGTCATTTTCCACTACTAGCATTTCAGCGTTATACGTATGTTCGTCGATCAATATCTTGGCATTCAACTTTCGGTGGCACAAATATTTACCTCCTCCAAATCTGTTTAGTGTTATCATGCAGCTTTCTGTTACGCCTATCTGATCAGCAAATGATTTCCGTAATAGTGTTCGAGTACTACCAGGATCTACAAACGCCTTTGTGCTATTTCCGTTTACCACAATCATTTTACAGATGTCTTCATCCGGCTTCTCTTCGATTTTGTTAACACGTGGACTATTTTTACTATTTTCCGGACAACTTGCGGCGTCATGAGTGGTACGATTGCATACCGAACACCGTGGCTTTCGTTGTGGTTCAGGACATTTCGATGCATAATGGCCAATCTTCTGACAATTAAAACATTTGACATTGTTTTTGTCCTTCTCATCGATTGCGTGCTTAGCCATTGATACCTCATTACGTTTTTGTGTGGAAGTGTTTGAATCTCGTTTGTTGCCATACGTCGACAAATGCTTAATTTCGTTATGAGCTGTGTACGTTAAAATATCCATTAACAAATCATTGCAGGAAGAATATTGATTTGATATCTTCCGTTTCAAATCGTAGTCGTTGATTCCGTTGATAATATGGGTCGATATCGCTGAGTCTGGTAATTCACCCTTCCTTCCTAGTGACAACATTTTGTAGAAGTACTCCTGCGGCGATTCGCTAGCTCCTCTACGTATCTTAGACATTTTAATGTGAATATCAGCCGAATTTTCTATACAAGGAAAATCACTTAGGAATCTAGCGACGAACTCATTCCATGACTGATAGACGACATCAATGGCATCAACCCAATATTTTGCAGCACCTTTCATCTTTTGTTGCACAGCGAAGATCAAAATTTTATCATTCCATTGATATGCATTTCGTAGGGAGTCAACACGTTTAATAAACTGACGCGAATCCAAGGATTTGTCAGACGCTGGGTCGAATTCTGGCAATAAGGCTACAATTTCCTTGACGTTTGCATACGGATTGGAGAAATTCGGATTTGAGTACGAGTTGTACGGATATGTGTTTATCGTTGTCGTGTATATTCCTGGATATTCTTGAGCATTTGGATTTGCATTTACGAAATGGTCTTGTCCATGAAAAACCTTTCTGTTTGAGGATGCTTCACCTCCCGTTTGTCTATACATTTGGCCAGGTGCGGTCGTTTGTGGATAAGAAACATATTCCATCTTTCCATATCGTTGATTCGTTGCCACATATTCGTTAGGTCCATTTATTCGAGAGCTGGGAAAATATTGCGGGATCGTTGCAATATTTGCCATGTTCGTTTGCCCATGCAGCTGATACGTAGCTACATTTTCGTTAGGCACATACATACATGATTCAGCAACATGTTGCGGAAACGTTACAACATTTGCCAAATTCATTTTCCCATGCAGCTGATGCGTAGCTACATTTTCGTTGGACGCTCTAGAACATACGATTGGAGTTTTGTCGATCGAACATGTTGCGTGTTGCGCAGTGGTTGTTGAAACTGGATGAAACTGGTGCTCAATTTCTGACGATTGTGAAATAGCCGAATTCACCGTTACTTGTGGCTGTGAGACCACAGACGCGCGACTTGTTGGTGCCAATGCTTGCAAACGTGATGAACTCAATGAGGGATTAAAAGACTTTTCTTTTAACTCTTTGATCATACTCTCCAGCTCACTGATTTTCTCTATTATTGTCTGGTTCTCCATTTCAGCACTTGTGTAGTTATCATCACTAATCTGGTCATGCTCTTGTAAACGTTGCATTAGTGTTTCTCTTGTTCCAGACGTTGATAACCCAGCACATTTACACTTGCTTTGCAATTGCCTTTTCGATTGATATTTCTTTTCCCGTCATATTGTCAAGCTATTTCCTTTTTTTCCGTTTGCACAACTATCCCACTTCTGACTTGTAAAGATGAAATGGTTTGTGGGAAGGATATCGATAGCCGAAGTAATCGAAGAAGAAGAAGGAGTTAGTTCTTAAGCAACAGAATAAAGAGACGGACGCAAAAAGAATAATTAGAAAGATTTAATTAAGAAAGGCCGTTCACAATCTCAGAAGTGGGATAGTAATTCACAAAATGGACATAAACATTAACGAAGTGTCAGTTATTCAACTGAAGAAGTGGCTAGCTGCATTGGGATTGCCAACTAAGGGATCTAAAGCTGAACTTTTGGCGCGCATCAACACAGTGCCAGCAGACGATCGTGGTAGCGCCCCGATGTTAGTGGATGCAGAAGAGCAGCCAGCAAGTAGCGACGAAGATCTTCAGACGCGTCAGTTGCAGAACCAACAGAAAGAAATTTCCGAAGGCGAAGAAGCTTTGAGAGACCTAAGGCGCCAGATAGAGCAAGCAAAAATCACGTTGCGAAATGTTCGTTTAGAAACTTCGAGAGCCACAGGCCAGCGTCAGAGTGAGCGAGACAACGATAGTGTATGCAGTCAAGAAAGCGTCGAAGACGGCGTTGCCAACACAGAATTCGACGAACGCACAAGTGACGCGCAGAATTGTGTCGCCGAGTCGAATGGTGAAATTCGAAAAACAGCTGACAAAATGCGTATCACAAAAAGTGAAGAATGGAACTCGCCAATGTTCCAGTTAGCAAAGGAAATTTTACCGGACTTCACTGGAGAGAACTCGATCCAAAATTGGACAGCTCAATTAGGAAACGTCGCAGAGGTATACCAATTGACAGACATTCAACGCAAGTTTTTGTGCATCGCTAAGCTAAAAGGCAATGCTCTAGTCTGGTTACACTCTGATCCGTCGCGCATATTAAAACAGTTAGACGAGCTGATGAACCAATTAATGATGGCATTTGGAGGAAAACTGTCGAGGGCTGAGATGAGACGTAAGTTTGAAGCACGTACTTGGAACAACGGCGAGAAGTTCACAATGTATTATGAGAACAAGCTACTACTTGCGCGTGAGATCAACCTGGACGAAGAGGAGCTTCTCGATGGAATCATCGAGGGAATCCCGGACAAAGCGTTGCGTACACAGGCGAAGATCCAGTGCTTCAAAAACGCCGAGCGCATGCTACGTGCATTCGCTGAAGTACAGTTGCCAGAACAGGATGTCTCAGGAGGGACGGCGAAACCGTTTGCGAAGACAGCACCAAGCAGCAACATTGTTAAGGAGTCACGCTGTTTCAACTGTAACTCTAAAGGCCACTGGGCAAAGGATTGCTGGAAGCCCAAACGAGAGAAAGGCTCTTGTTATGGATGCGGGGCAGTTGATCATCTGATAGCCCTATGTCCGAAAAGGAAGAATGCTCAGGAAAATAACTACGTAAGATTTATTAGACTGTATTTTAGAGATAATATTAATCATTCAATAGTTGCAGAATGCCTCATAGATTCAGGTAGCCCCATATCGTTCATAAAAAAATCATGCGTTCCAGCGGGAGTAGTATTACAAGTTCATAAGAAAAGTTATTTTGGGCTAAACGAAAGCCGATTAAATATTTGTGGAAAGATTTCTGTTTATATTCTAAAAGAATTAATAAAAGTACATTTTGATATAATTGTTGTATCTGATGAATCTATGAGGTGGAATGCAGTACTAGGTAGAGATTTTATGGAAGTTTGTAATTTAAATATTGATCCAAACGCTTTGAGAATGATTTCGGTTGAAAATACGGAATGCCCATTAGTCAGATCGAAAGAAATGTTAGTAGAAAATATGAATGTTTTAGAGTGCGAATTAGAGAACGAATCAGAAGAAAAAAAATTGTTATATGAGAAGCCTTTAGAAAACACATCGTTAGAGAAAAATTTGTTAGAATATAAAGAGTTAGAGTGCAGATTGTTAGAGCAAAATGATTCAGAGGGCAAAACGTTAGGTCATAAAGAGTTAGAGAATTTGACACCGACAACGGAAGAGATTAGTCATAGCATATTAGAAGAAAATTTCGAAAGAGACATGTTGCAGATTAGCTTGTTAAATGAAAATAGAAACGATGACATATACAATATTGGAGAAAATGTTAGCCATAGCATAAGGGACAAACTAATTAGAATGCTCAGAACCACGTACATAGACGCTGAAAGACCCGACGAACCATTTATGAAATGCGAAATGAAAATAACGATCGAAAAAACGAAACCCTTTAGTTGTTCGCCTCGAAGATTATCGTACACGGAAAAAGAGAAATTACAGATTATGTTAGACGAATACATTAGAGATGGCATCATACAACCTAGCAGTTCCGAGTATGCATCGCCAATAGTGTTAGTGAAGAAAAAAACTGGAGATTTGAGAATGTGTATTGACTTTAGGAAATTGAATAAGATCATAATTAAAGATAATTATCCATTACCTTTAATTGATGATCTATTGGACGCATTAGTGGGAAAATCAATATTTACAAAGCTTGACCTGAAAAATGGCTATTTTCATGTGTTCGTCGATAAAGAATCTATAAAATACACGTCATTTGTCACACCTTTAGGGCAATTCGAATTTCTAAGAATGCCGATGGGCTTAAAAACGGCTTCCCAAGTTTTTCAAAGATTCGTCAATGGAATATTTAGCGATTTAATTAGAGAAAACAAAGTCATCGTATACATGGATGACATAATGATTGCAAGCAAAAATGTTAGCGAACATTTAATAATATTAGAAGAAGTACTTAGAAGATTAGTGAAAAATAAATTAGAATTGAGAATTGACAAATGTGAGTTTTTGCAAAGCAAGGTGAAATATTTGGGTTTTCAAATTTCGGAAAATGGCATCACGGCAGATGAAAAAGGATTAGAAGCAATAAGACACTTTCCAATACCTGATAGAACTCAGGCAGTGCAAAGTTTTCTAGGTTTATGCTCTTACTTTAGGAGATTCATAAAAGACTTTTCAACAATTGCAAAGCCGTTGTACGATTTGTTACGAAAGGACAGGAAATTTCAATTTGAAGAGAAAGAACTAAACTGTTTCACAATGTTAAAAGAAAAATTATTAGAAGCACCCGTACTGTCTTTATACAGCCACAAGGATGAAATAGAGCTGCATTGCGATGCCAGTGCGTTAGGATTTGGGGCAGTACTTTTACAGAGAAAAGAAGATGGAAAGTTGCATCCAATATTTTATTTTTCTAAAAGAACAACGGAAACGGAGTCGAGATACCATAGTTTTGAGTTAGAAACATTAGCAATTATATATGCACTAAGAAGATTTAGAATATACCTGCAGGGTAGAAAATTTAAGATTGTAACAGACTGTAACTCATTGACATTGACATTAAATAAAATAGATCTCAATCCCAGAATTGCCAGATGGGCGTTAGAAATGCAGGAATTTGACTATGAGTTGGCACACAGAGCAGGAAAGCAAATGCAACACGTAGATGCTTTAAGTAGGTGCAACAACAGTATAATGATTACAGAAGCAAATAGTTTTGAGACTAATCTGATAATTTGTCAAACAAGAGATAGTAAATTACAGGAAATTAGAAAATTATTAGAAATTAGTGAGCATAAATTGTTTGAAATGAGAAATGGAGTAATTTTTAGAAAAACAAACGATGACAGGTTACTATTTTATGTTCCAGAAAAAATGGAGGACCACGTTTTATATAAATATCACGACGAATTAGGACACGTTGGTAGGGATAAGATGTTAGATGCGATTAGCAAAACCTATTGGTTCCCGAACATGAAAAGGAAAGCATTAGAACACATTGAAAATTGTTTAAAGTGTATAGCATTTTCCCCGAAGACAGGCAAAGGGGAAGGACTTTTGCACAGTATCCCTAAAGGCAACAAGCCTTTTCAGATAATTCACATAGACCATTACGGACCGGTAGACAATAGCAGGGCGAAAAAACATATATTTGCTGTAGTGGATGGTTTTACGAAATTTGTTAGATTATATACAACCAAGACGACAAACACAAAGGAAGTGATAAAAGCATTAAGAGATTATTTTAGGGCATATAGTAAGCCAGAATATATTGTATCAGACAGAGGAAGTTGCTTCACATCAGCAGAGTTCGATGAGTTCATAGAGCAGTCTAAGATAAAGCACATGAAGATTGCGACAGGATCACCACAAGCTAATGGTCAAGTAGAACGAATCAATAGAAGCCTAGGACCCATGATAGCTAAATTAACTGAATCCGAAAATGGACAGCATTGGGATGTTGTAGTAGAGAGAGTAGAATATGCTTTGAACAATACGCAACATCGTAGCACGAAACAGTTTCCGAGTGAAATGCTTTTTGGATTAGCACAGAAGGGCGAAATAAGTGATAGTCTTGGAGAAGAACTAGAAGAGACAACGCAGGCAGGGAAAATTAGTAAGCGAAACTTAGAAAATATTAGAGAAAAAGCTCAACATAATCAATTAGTAGCACAAGAGAAGAATGAAAAGTATTTTAATAAAAATAGAAAGATAGCAAACAAATATGACACAGGAGATTACATAATGGTAAAGAATTTTGACAGCACTGCAGGAGTATCAAGAAAATTAATACCTAAATCTAAAGGGCCATACGTAATAGCCAAAGTACTAAAGAACGACAGGTACTTAATCAAAGACATTGACGGTTTTCAACTATCACGAAATCCGTACCAGGGCGTTTGGAGTGCTAGTAATATAAGGCATTGGGTAAAAAAATAAACTTTATATCACTTGTTTGTAAATATAAATATAAGTTGAACTATAAAACTGTAAAATACTAGATTAAGCGGAGAAAAAACCCAATAGAATGTAAGAAATGTTTGTAATCAACAATAAGTTTAAGTAACTGGCTGAGATAGAGGTCTATCTCATGGTCAGGATGGCCGAATTGTAGCAGGCCAATAGGTAGGAATACCAATAATATTAAGTATACAGAAGGTTAACATAACATAAGCGTAACAGAAATGTAAAGATGAGATATCGATAGCCGAAGTAATCGAAGAAGAAGAAGGAGTTAGTTCTTAAGCAACAGAATAAAGAGACGGACGCAAAAAGAATAATTAGAAAGATTTAATTAAGAAAGGCCGTTCACATATTATTCGGCCTTTAAAAATGTTATTCAGATTCAAATAGTAGCGTTGCACATAAGGCTTTATTGTTCACGACGCCGCACGAATGGCATGTTGAAATGGCACTTGAAATGTGTTAGTGGTTTTGATATATTAGTTTAAAATTGTCTAAGACCTCTAGAAACGCCAGAAAATGCAAAAAACAAAAAATAAATGAAAAAATTTTAAATTGACGAAATCAAGATTATTTTGATGCAGAGTCGATATAAATGAAAATTATTGAATTAAATGGTATTCCGATTCAAAATCGGTTGAGTTTTGACAGAGATAGCTAAGATCAAGGCTTGAAATGTGAGGATTCGAAAATAACGTCTAAAATTGTCTAAGACCTCTAGAAACGCCAGAAAATGCAAAAAACAAAAAATAAATGAAAAAATTTTAAATTGACGAAATCATGATTATTTTGATGCAGAGTCGATATAAATGAAAATTATTGAATTAAATGGTATTCCGATTCAAAATCGGTTGAGTTTTGACAGAGATAGCTAAGATCAAGGCTTGAAATGTGAGGATTCGAAAATAACGTCTAAAATCGTCTAAGACCTCTAGAAACGCCAGAAAATGCAAAAACAAAAAATAAATGAAAAAATTTTAAATTGACGAAATCAAGATTATTTTGATGCAGAGTCGATATAAATGAAAATTATTGAATTAAATGGTATTCCGATTCAAAATCGGTTGACTTTTGACAGAGATAGTTAAGATCAAAGCTTGAAATGTGAGGATTCGAAAATAACGTCTAAAATCGTCTAAGACCTCTAGAAACGCCAGAAAATCCAAAAAACAAAAAATAAATGAAAAAATTTTAAATTGACGAAATCAAGATTATTTTGATGCAGAGTCGATATAAATGAAAATTATTGAATTAAATGGTATTCCGATTCAAAATCGGTTGACTTTTGACAGAGATAGTTAAGATCAAAGCTTGAAATGTGAGGATTCGAAAATAACGTCTAAAATCGTCTAAGACCTCTAGAAACGCCAGAAAATGCAAAAAACAAAAAATAAATGAAAAAATTTTAAATTGACGAAATCAAGATTATTTTGATGCAGAGTCGATATAAATGAAAATTATTGAATTAAATGGTATTCCGATTCAAAATCGGTTGACTTTTGACAGAGATAGTTAAGATCAAAGCCTGAAATGTGAGGATTCGAAAATAACGTCTAAAATCTTCTAAGACCTCTAGAAACGCCAGAAAATGCAAAAACAAAAAATAAATGAAAAAATTTTAAATTGACGAAATCATGATTATTTTGATGCAGAGTCGATATAAATGAAAATTATTGAATTAAATGGTATTCCGATTCAAAATCGGTTGAGTTTTGACAGAGATAGTTAAGATCAAAGCCTGAAATGTGAGGATTCGAAAATAACGTCTAAAATCGTCTAAGACCTCTAGAAACGCCAGAAAATGCAAAAAACAAAAAATAAATGAAAAAATTTTAAATTGACGAAATCATGATTATTTTGATGCAGAGTCGATATAAATGAAAATTATTGAATTAAATGGTATTCCGATTCAAAATCGGTTTAGTTTTGACTGAGATAGTTAAGATCAAGGCCTGAAATGAAAGGATTCGAAAATAACGTCTAAAATCGTCTAAGACCTCTAGAAACGCCAGAAAATGCAAAAAACAAAAAATAAATGAACAAATTTTAAATTGACGAAATCAAGATTATTTTGATGCAGAGTCGATATAAATGAAAATTATTGAATTAAATGGTATTCCGATTCAAAATCGGTTGACTTTTGACAGAGATAGTTAAGATCAAAGCCTGAAATGTGAGGATTCGAAAATAACGTCTAAAATCGTCTAAGACCTCTAGAAACGCCAGAAAATGCAAAAACAAAAAATAAATGAAAAAATTTTAAATTGACGAAATCAAGATTATTTTGATGCAGAGTCGATATAAATGAAAATTATTGAATTAAATGGTATTCCGATTCAAAATCGGTTGATTTTTGACAGAGATAGTTAAGATCAAAGCCTGAAATGTGAGGATTCGAAAATAACGTCTAAAATCGTCTAAGACCTCTAGAAACGCCAGAAAATGCAAAAACAAAAAATAAATGAAAAAATTTTAAATTGACGAAATCAAGATTATTTTGATGCAGAGTCGATATAAATGAAAATTATTGAATTAAATGGTATTCCGATTCAAAATCGGTTGAGTTTTGACAGAGATAGCTAAGATCAAGGCCCGAAATGTGAGGATTCGAAAATAACGTCTAAAATCGTCTAAGACCTCTAGAAACGCCAGAAAATGCAAAAACAAAAAATAAATGAAAAAATTTTAAATTGACGAAATCAAGATTATTTTGATGCAGAGTCGATATAAATGAAAATTATTGAATTAAATGGTATTCCGATTCAAAATCGGTTGACTTTTGACAGAGATAGCTAAGATCAAGGCCTGAAATGTGAGGATTCGAAAATAACGTCTAAAATCCTCTAAGACCTCTAGAAACGCCAGAAAATGCAAAAACAAAAAATAAATGAAAAAATTTTAAATTGACGAAATCAAGATTATTTTGATGCAGAGTCGATATAAATGAAAATTATTGAATTAAATGGTATTCCGATTCAAAATCGGTTGAGTTTTGACAGAGATAGCTAAGATCAAGGCCCGAAATGTGAGGATTCGAAAATAACGTCTAAAATCCTCTAAGACCTCTAGAAACGCCAGAAAATGCAAAAACAAAAAATAAATGAAAAAATTTTAAATTGACGAAATCAAGATTATTTTGATGCAGAGTCGATATAAATGAAAATTATTGAATTAAATGGTATTCCGATTCAAAATCGGTTGAGTTTTGACAGAGATAGCTAAGATCAAGGCCCGAAATGTGAGGATTCGAAAATAACGTCTAAAATCCTCTAAGACCTCTAGAAACGCCAGAAAATGCAAAAACAAAAAATAAATGAAAAAATTTTAAATTGACGAAATCAAGATTATTTTGATGCAGAGTCGATATAAATGAAAATTATTGAATTAAATGGTATTCCGATTCAAAATCGGTTGAGTTTTGACAGAGATAGCTAAGATCAAGGCCCGAAATGTGAGGATTCGAAAATAACGTCTAAAATCGTCTAAGACCTCTAGAAACGCCAGAAAATGCAAAAACAAAAAATAAATGAAAAAATTTTAAATTGACGAAATCAAGATTATTTTGATGCAGAGTCGATATAAATGAAAATTATTGAATTAAATGGTATTCCGATTCAAAATCGGTTGAGTTTTGACAGAGATAGCTAAGATCAAGGCCCGAAATGTGAGGATTCGAAAATAACGTCTAAAATCCTCTAAGACCTCTAGAAACGCCAGAAAATGCAAAAAACAAAAAATAAATGAAAAAATTTTAAATTGACGAAATCAAGATTATTTTGATGCAGAGTCGATAATATTGAATTAAATGAAAATTCCGTTGAATAAATCGGTTGAGTTTTGATCAGAGTCGTATATGTTGCGAAGATCAAAAGGCCCGAAATGTGAGGATTCGAAAATAACGTCTAAAATCCTCTAAGACCTCTAGAAACGCCAGAAAATGCAAAAAACAAAAAATAAATGAAAAAATTTTAAATTGACGAAATCAAGATTATTTTGATGCAGAGTCGATATAAATGAAAATTATTGAATTAAATGGTATTCCGATTCAAAATCGGTTGAGTTTTGACAGAGATAGCTAAGATCAAGGCCCGAAATGTGAGGATTCGAAAATAACGTCTAAAATCCTCTAAGACCTCTAGAAACGCCAGAAAATGCAAAAAACAAAAAATAAATGAAAAAATTTTAAATTGACGAAATCAAGATTATTTTGATGCAGAGTCGATATAAATGAAAATTATTGAATTAAATGGTATTCCGATTCAAAATCGGTTGAGTTTTGACAGAGATAGCTAAGATCAAGGCCCGAAATGTGAGGATTCGAAAATAACGTCTAAAATCGTCTAAGACCTCTAGAAACGCCAGAAAATGCAAAAACAAAAAATAAATGAAAAAAATTTTAAATTGACGAAATCAAGATTATTTTGATGCAGAGTCGATATAAATGAAAATTATTGAATTAAATGGTATTCCGATTCAAAATCGGTTGAGTTTTGACAGAGATAGCTAAGATCAAGGCCCGAAATGTGAGGATTCGAAAATAACGTCTAAAATCCTCTAAGACCTCTAGAAACGCCAGAAAATGCAAAAACAAAAAAATAAATGAAAAAATTTTAAATTGACGAAATCAAGATTATTTTGATGCAGAGTCGATATAAATGAAAATTATTGAATTAAATGGTATTCCGATTCAAAATCGGTTGAGTTTTGACAGAGATAGCTAAGATCAAGGCCCGAAATGTGAGGATTCGAAAATAACGTCTAAAATCCTCTAAGACCTCTAGAAACGCCAGAAAATGCAAAAACAAAAAATAAATGAAAAAATTTTAAATTGACGAAATCAAGATTATTTTGATGCAGAGTCGATATAAATGAAAATTATTGAATTAAATGGTATTCCGATTCAAAATCGGTTGAGTTTTGACAGAGATAGCTAAGATCAAGGCCCGAAATGTGAGGATTCGAAAATAACGTCTAAAATCCTCTAAGACCTCTAGAAACGCCAGAAAATGCAAAAACAAAAAATAAATGAAAAAATTTTAAATTGACGAAATCAAGATTATTTTGATGCAGAGTCGATATAAATGAAAATTATTGAATTAAATGGTATTCCGATTCAAAATCGGTTGAGTTTTGACAGAGATAGCTAAGATCAAGGCCCGAAATGTGAGGATTCGAAAATAACGTCTAAAATCCTCTAAGACCTCTAGAAACGCCAGAAAATGCAAAAACAAAAAAATAAATGAAAAAAATTTTAAATTGACGAAATCAAGATTATTTTGATGCAGAGTCGATATAAATGAAAATTATTGAATTAAATGGTATTCCGATTCAAAATCGGTTGAGTTTTGACAGAGATAGCTAAGATCAAGGCCCGAAATGTGAGGATTCGAAAATAACGTCTAAAATCGTCTAAGACCTCTAGAAACGCCAGAAAATGCAAAAACAAAAAATAAATGAAAAAATTTTAAATTGACGAAATCAAGATTATTTTGATGCAGAGTCGATATAAATGAAAATTATTGAATTAAATGGTATTCCGATTCAAAATCGGTTGAGTTTTGACAGAGATAGCTAAGATCAAGGCCCGAAATGTGAGGATTCGAAAATAACGTCTAAAATCCTCTAAGACCTCTAGAAACGCCAGAAAATGCAAAAACAAAAAATAAATGAAAAATTTTAAATTGACGAAATCAAGATTATTTTGATGCAGAGTCGATATAAATGAAAATTATTGAATTAAATGGTATTCCGATTCAAAATCGGTTGAGTTTTGACAGAGATAGCTAAGATCAAGGCCCGAAATGTGAGGATTCGAAAATAACGTCTAAAATCGTCTAAGACCTCTAGAAACGCCAGAAAATGCAAAAACAAAAAATAAATGAAAAAAATTTTAAATTGACGAAATCAAGATTATTTTGATGCAGAGTCGATATAAATGAAAATTATTGAATTAAATGGTATTCCGATTCAAAATCGGTTGAGTTTTGACAGAGATAGCTAAGATCAAGGCCCGAAATGTGAGGATTCGAAAATAACGTCTAAAAATCGTCTAAGACCTCTAGAAACGCCAGAAAAATGCAAAAAACAAAAAAATAAATGAAAAAAATTTTAAATTGACGAAATCAAGATTATTTTGATGCAGAGTCGATATAAATGAAAATTATTGAATTAAATGGTATTCCGATTCAAAATCGGTTGAGTTTTGACAGAGATAGCTAAGATCAAGGCCCGAAATGTGAGGATTCGAAAATAACGTCTAAAATCCTCTAAGACCTCTAGAAACGCCAGAAAATGCAAAAACAAAAAATAAATGAAAAAAATTTTAAATTGACGAAATCAAGATTATTTTGATGCAGAGTCGATATAAATGAAAATTATTGAATTAAATGGTATTCCGATTCAAAATCGGTTGAGTTTTGACAGAGATAGCTAAGATCAAGGCCCGAAATGTGAGGATTCGAAAATAACGTCTAAAATCCTCTAAGACCTCTAGAAACGCCAGAAAATGCAAAAACAAAAAATAAATGAAAAAAATTTTAAATTGACGAAATCAAGATTATTTTGATGCAGAGTCGATATAAATGAAAATTATTGAATTAAATGGTATTCCGATTCAAAATCGGTTGAGTTTTGACAGAGATAGCTAAGATCAAGGCCCGAAATGTGAGGATTCGAAAATAACGTCTAAAATCGTCTAAGACCTCTAGAAACGCCAGAAAATGCAAAAACAAAAAATAAATGAAAAAATTTTAAATTGACGAAATCAAGATTATTTTGATGCAGAGTCGATATAAATGAAAATTATTGAATTAAATGGTATTCCGATTCAAAATCGGTTGAGTTTTGACAGAGATAGCTAAGATCAAGGCCCGAAATGTGAGGATTCGAAAATAACGTCTAAAATCCTCTAAGACCTCTAGAAACGCCAGAAAAATGCAAAAAACAAAAAAATAAATGAAAAAATTTTAAATTGACGAAATCAAGATTATTTTGATGCAGAGTCGATATAAATGAAAATTATTGAATTAAATGGTATTCCGATTCAAAATCGGTTGAGTTTTGACAGAGATAGCTAAGATCAAGGCCCGAAATGTGAGGATTCGAAAATAACGTCTAAAAATCCTCTAAGACCTCTAGAAACGCCAGAAAATGCAAAAACAAAAAATAAATGAAAAAATTTTAAATTGACGAAATCAAGATTATTTTGATGCAGAGTCGATATAAATGAAAATTATTGAATTAAATGGTATTCCGATTCAAAATCGGTTGAGTTTTGACAGAGATAGCTAAGATCAAGGCCCGAAATGTGAGGATTCGAAAATAACGTCTAAAATCGTCTAAGACCTCTAGAAACGCCAGAAAATGCAAAAACAAAAAATAAATGAAAAAATTTTAAATTGACGAAATCAAGATTATTTTGATGCAGAGTCGATATAAATGAAAATTATTGAATTAAATGGTATTCCGATTCAAAATCGGTTGAGTTTTGACAGAGATAGCTAAGATCAAGGCCCGAAATGTGAGGATTCGAAAATAACGTCTAAAATCCTCTAAGACCTCTAGAAACGCCAGAAAATGCAAAAACAAAAAATAAATGAAAAAATTTTAAATTGACGAAATCAAGATTATTTTGATGCAGAGTCGATATAAATGAAAATTATTGAATTAAATGGTATTCCGATTCAAAATCGGTTGAGTTTTGACAGAGATAGCTAAGATCAAGGCCCGAAATGTGAGGATTCGAAAATAACGTCTAAAATCCTCTAAGACCTCTAGAAACGCCAGAAAATGCAAAAAACAAAAAATAAATGAAAAAAATTTTAAATTGACGAAATCAAGATTATTTTGATGCAGAGTCGATATAAATGAAAATTATTGAATTAAATGGTATTCCGATTCAAAATCGGTTGAGTTTTGACAGAGATAGCTAAAGATCAAGGCCCGAAATGTGAGGATTCGAAAATAACGTCTAAAATCCTCTAAGACCTCTAGAAACGCCAGAAAATGCAAAAACAAAAAAATAAATGAAAAAATTTTAAATTGACGAAATCAAGATTATTTTGATGCAGAGTCGATATAAATGAAAATTATTGAATTAAATGGTATTCCGATTCAAAATCGGTTGAGTTTTGACAGAGATAGCTAAGATCAAGGCCCGAAATGTGAGGATTCGAAAATAACGTCTAAAATCCTCTAAGACCTCTAGAAACGCCAGAAAATGCAAAAAACAAAAAATAAATGAAAAAATTTTAAATTGACGAAATCAAGATTATTTTGATGCAGAGTCGATATAAATGAAAATTATTGAATTAAATGGTATTCCGATTCAAAATCGGTTGAGTTTTGACAGAGATAGCTAAGATCAAGGCCCGAAATGTGAGGATTCGAAAATAACGTCTAAAATCCTCTAAGACCTCTAGAAACGCCAGAAAATGCAAAAACAAAAAAATAAATGAAAAAATTTTAAATTGACGAAATCAAGATTATTTTGATGCAGAGTCGATATAAATGAAAATTATTGAATTAAATGGTATTCCGATTCAAAATCGGTTGAGTTTTGACAGAGATAGCTAAGATCAAGGCCCGAAATGTGAGGATTCGAAAATAACGTCTAAAATCCTCTAAGACCTCTAGAAACGCCAGAAAATGCAAAAAACAAAAAATAAATGAAAAAAATTTTAAATTGACGAAATCAAGATTATTTTGATGCAGAGTCGATATAAATGAAAATTATTGAATTAAATGGTATTCCGATTCAAAATCGGTTGAGTTTTGACAGAGATAGCTAAGATCAAGGCCCGAAATGTGAGGATTCGAAAATAACGTCTAAAAATCCTCTAAGACCTCTAGAAACGCCAGAAAATGCAAAAACAAAAAATAAATGAAAAAATTTTTAAATTGACGAAATCAAGATTATTTTGATGCAGAGTCGATATAAATGAAAATTATTGAATTAAATGGTATTCCGATTCAAAATCGGTTGAGTTTTGACAGAGATAGCTAAGATCAAGGCCCGGAAAGTGAGGATTCGAAAATAACGTCTAAAATCCTCTAAGACCTCTAGAAACGCCAGAAAATGCAAAAAACAAAAAAATAAATGAAAAAATTTTTAAATTGACGAAATCAAGATTATTTTGATGCAGAGTCGATATAAATGAAAATTATTGAATTAAATGGTATTCCGATTCAAAATCGGTTGAGTTTTGACAGAGATAGCTAAGATCAAGGCCCGGAAATGTGAGGATTCGAAAATAACGTCTAAAATCCTCTAAGACCTCTAGAAACGCCAGAAAATGCAAAAAACAAAAAATAAATGAAAAAATTTTAAATTGACGAAATCAAGATTATTTTGATGCAGAGTCGATATAAATGAAAATTATTGAATTAAATGGTATTCCGATTCAAAATCGGTTGAGTTTTGACAGAGATAGCTAAGATCAAGGCCCGAAATGTGAGGATTCGAAAATAACGTCTAAAATCCTCTAAGACCTCTAGAAACGCCAGAAAATGCAAAAACAAAAAATAAAATGAAAAAAATTTTAAATTGACGAAATCAAGATTATTTTGATGCAGAGTCGATATAAATGAAAATTATTGAATTAAATGGTATTCCGATTCAAAATCGGTTGAGTTTTCGACAGAGATAGCTAAGATCAAGGCCCGAAATGTGAGGATTCGAAAATAACGTCTAAAATCCTCTAAGACCTCTAGAAACGCCAGAAAATGCAAAAAACAAAAAATAAATGAAAAAATTTTAAATTGACGAAATCAAGATTATTTTGATGCAGAGTCGATATAAATGAAAATTATTGAATTAAATGGTATTCCGATTCAAAATCGGTTGAGTTTTGACAGAGATAGCTAAGATCAAGGCCCGAAATGTGAGGATTCGAAAATAACGTCTAAAATCCTCTAAGACCTCTAGAAACGCCAGAAAATGCAAAAACAAAAAATTAAATGAAAAAATTTTAAATTGACGAAATCAAGATTATTTTGATGCAGAGTCGATATAAATGAAAATTATTGAATTAAATGGTATTCCGATTCAAAATCGGTTGAGTTTTGACAGAGATAGCTAAGATCAAGGCCTGAAATGTGAGGATTCGAAAATAACGTCTAAAATCCTCTAAGACCTCTAGAAACGCCAGAAAATGCAAAAACAAAAAATAAATGAAAAAATTTTAAATTGACGAAATCAAGATTATTTTGATGCAGAGTCGATATAAATGAAAATTATTGAATTAAACGGTATTCCGATTCAAAATCGGTTGAGTTTTGACAGAGATAGCTAAGATCAAGGCCCGAAATGTGAGGATTCGAAAATAACGTCTAAAATCCTCTAAGACCTCTAGAAACGCCAGAAAATGCAAAAACAAAAAATAAATGAAAAAATTTTAAATTGACGAAATCAAGATTATTTTGATGCAGAGTCGATATAAATGAAAATTATTGAATTAAATGGTATTCCGATTCAAAATCGGTTGAGTTTTGACAGAGATAGCTAAGATCAAGGCCCGAAATGTGAGGATTCGAAAATAACGTCTAAAATCCTCTAAGACCTCTAGAAACGCCAGAAAATGCAAAAACAAAAAATAAATGAAAAAATTTTAAATTGACGAAATCAAGATTATTTTGATGCAGAGTCGATATAAATGAAAATTATTGAATTAAATGGTATTCCGATTCAAAATCGGTTGAGTTTTGACAGAGATAGCTAAGATCAAGGCCCGAAATGTGAGGATTCGAAAATAACGTCTAAAATCCTCTAAGACCTCTAGAAACGCCAGAAAATGCAAAAACAAAAAAATAAATGAAAAAAATTTTTAAATTGACGAAATCAAGATTATTTTGATGCAGAGTCGATATAAATGAAAATTATTGAATTAAATGGTATTCCGATTCAAAATCGGTTGAGTTTGACATTTTGCGAGATAGCTAAGATCAAGGCCCGAAATGTGAGGATTCGAAAATAACGTCTAAAATCCTCTAAGACCTCTAGAAACGCCAGAAAATGCAAAAACAAAAAATAAATGAAAAAAATTTTAAATTGACGAAATCAAGATTATTTTGATGCAGAGTCGATATAAATGAAAATTATTGAATTAAATGGTATTCCGATTCAAAATCGGTTGAGTTTTGACAGAGATAGCTAAGATCAAGGCCCGAAATGTGAGGATTCGAAAATAACGTCTAAAATCCTCTAAGACCTCTAGAAACGCCAGAAAATGCAAAAACAAAAAATAAATGAAAAAATTTTAAATTGACGAAATCAAGATTATTTTGATGCAGAGTCGATATAAATGAAAATTATTGAATTAAATGGTATTCCGATTCAAAATCGGTTGAGTTTTGACAGAGATAGCTAAGATCAAGGCCCGAAATGTGAGGATTCGAAAATAACGTCTAAAATCCTCTAAGACCTCTAGAAACGCCAGAAAATGCAAAAACAAAAAATAAATGAAAAAATTTTAAATTGACGAAATCAAGATTATTTTGATGCAGAGTCGATATAAATGAAAATTATTGAATTAAATGGTATTCCGATTCAAAATCGGTTGAGTTTTGACAGAGATAGCTAAGATCAAGGCCCGAAATGTGAGGATTCGAAAATAACGTCTAAAATCCTCTAAGACCTCTAGAAACGCCAGAAAATGCAAAAACAAAAAATAAATGAAAAAATTTTAAATTGACGAAATCAAGATTATTTTGATGCAGAGTCGATATAAATGAAAATTATTGAATTAAATGGTATTCCGATTCAAAATCGGTTGAGTTTTGACAGAGATAGCTAAGATCAAGGCCCGAAATGTGAGGATTCGAAAATAACGTCTAAAATCCTCTAAGACCTCTAGAAACGCCAGAAAATGCAAAAACAAAAAATAAATGAAAAAATTTTAAATTGACGAAATCAAGATTATTTTGATGCAGAGTCGATATAAATGAAAATTATTGAATTAAATGGTATTCCGATTCAAAATCGGTTGAGTTTTGACAGAGATAGCTAAGATCAAGGCCTGAAATGTGAGGATTCGAAAATAACGTCTAAAATCCTCTAAGACCTCTAGAAACGCCAGAAAATGCAAAAACAAAAAAATAAATGAAAAAAATTTTAAATTGACGAAATCAAGATTATTTTGATGCAGAGTCGATATAAATGAAAATTATTGAATTAAATGGTATTCCGATTCAAAATCGGTTGAGTTTTGACAGAGATAGCTAAGATCAAGGCCCGAAATGTGAGGATTCGAAAATAACGTCTAAAAATCCTCTAAGACCTCTAGAAACGCCAGAAAATGCAAAAACAAAAAATAAATGAAAAAATTTTAAATTGACGAAATCAAGATTATTTTGATGCAGAGTCGATATAAATGAAAATTATTGAATTAAATGGTATTCCGATTCAAAATCGGTTGAGTTTTGACAGAGATAGCTAAGATCAAGGCCCGAAATGTGAGGATTCGAAAATAACGTCTAAAATCCTCTAAGACCTCTAGAAACGCCAGAAAATGCAAAAACAAAAATAAATGAAAAAATTTTAAATTGACGAAATCAAGATTATTTTGATGCAGAGTCGATATAAATGAAAATTATTGAATTAAATGGTATTCCGATTCAAAATCGGTTGAGTTTTGACAGAGATAGCTAAGATCAAGGCCCGAAATGTGAGGATTCGAAAATAACGTCTAAAATCCTCTAAGACCTCTAGAAACGCCAGAAAATGCAAAAACAAAAATAAATGAAAAAATTTTAAATTGACGAAATCAAGATTATTTTGATGCAGAGTCGATATAAATGAAAATTATTGAATTAAATGGTATTCCGATTCAAAATCGGTTGAGTTTTGACAGAGATAGCTAAGATCAGGGCCCGAAATGTGAGGATTCGAAAATAACGTCTAAAATCCTCTAAGACCTCTAGAAACGCCAGAAAATGCAAAAACAAAAAATAAATGAAAAAATTTTAAATTGACGAAATCAAGATTATTTTGATGCAGAGTCGATATTAATGAAAATTATTGAATTAAATGGTATTCCGATTCAAAATCGGTTGAGTTTTGACAGAGATAGCTAAGATCAAGGCCCGAAATGTGAGGATTCGAAAATAACGTCTAAAATCCTCTAAGACCTCTAGAAACGCCAGAAAATGCAAAAACAAAAAATTAAATGAAAAAATTTTAAATTGACGAAATCAAGATTATTTTGATGCAGAGTCGATATAAATGAAAATTATTGAATTAAATGGTATTCCGATTCAAAATCGGTTGAGTTTTGACAGAGATAGCTAAGATCAAGGCCCGAAATGTGAGGGATTCGAAAATAACGTCTAAAATCCTCTGGGCCCTCTGGAAACGCCAGAAAATGCAAAAAAACAAAAAATAAATGAAAAAATTTTAAATTGACGAAATCAAGATTATTTTGATGCAGAGTCGATATAAATGAAAATTATTGAATTAAATGGTATTCCGATTCAAAATCGGTTGAGTTTTGACAGAGATAGCTAAGATCAAGGTCCGAAATGTGAGGATTCGAAAATAACGTCTAAAATCGTCTAAGACCTCTAGAAACGCCAGAAAATGCAAAAACAAAAAATAAATGAAAAAATTTTAAATTGACGAAATCAAGATTATTTTGATGCAGAGTCGATATAAATGAAAATTATTGAATTAAATGGTATTCCGATTCAAAATCGGTTGAGTTTTGACAGAGATTGCCAAGATCAAGGCCCGAAATGTGAGGATTCGAAAATAACGTCTAAAATCCTCTAAGACCTCTAGAAACGCCAGAAAATGCAGAAACAAAAAATAAATGAAAAAATTTTAAATTGACGAAATCAAGATTATTTTGATGCAGAGTCGATATAAATGAAAATTATTGAATTGAATGGTATTCCGATTCAAAATCGGTTGAGTTTTGACAGAGATAGCTAAGATCAAGGCCCGAAATGTGAGGATTCGAAAATAACGTCTAAAATCCTCTAAGACCCCTAGAAACGCCAGAAAATGCAAAAACAAAAAATAAATGAAAAAATTTTA